>VWZX01010924.1:1207169-1526085 GCA_013399015.1 Galbula dea | reverse complement strand
TATTGGAATAGGCTGCCCAGGGAGGTGGTGGAGTCACCATCCCTGGAGGTTTTTAAGAAGAGGATAGATGTGTTTCTTCAGGGGATGATTTAGGGGTAAGAGTAGTGTAGGGCTATCGGTTGGACTAGATGATCTTGAGGGTCCTTTCCAACCGTAATGATTCTGTGATCTTCTCCATCATGTTACTAACTCTGAAATGTAGGAGGGCTATTTACCCATACCACCTGACTGGTCTTAAGCTCTAACTATCCCCACCTAGCCCCACTTGTACTAATAGGAACAATTAGCCTCACCTGTTATGTTGACACCAAAAGGAATGTGGGTAAAAAAAAAGCAAGCTGAAGCCACACACAGACTGGGCAAAGTAATCTCCCATTACTGAAGAAGAAAGTCCCCACATGTACATCTGTTTTCTAAGGGTCTGGTTTCCTAACAGAACTTTTCACTATGAAGTTTCTGTGCCAATCAGTCACAGAACAAAAATGTGCAGGAGACCAGTAACATAGCAAATGCTAGTAAATTTAGCCTAGGCATTATCATCAGGTCATTCTTGTAACAGAGACATTTCAGTGCCCAGAGATGTCTTTGGACTATGCTCTCTTCTAAAGCCTGGTAGAAATTTGGCATGTTTGATAGACTATTTGAAGACATGACCCACCAGTGACCAGGCAGAACTGACAACCCATAACTCATACACAATGAAGAGAGAAGTAACAATGCTATCTGCTGCTGCCCAGGTTCTGGAACACTGACAAAGTTCAGTGGTGAAACAGGGTAGCTACTTGAGGGGCCTAGGAAAGGAGAACTGTGCCATTCAGAAGGGAAGCTCAGCTTCTAGGTGATTTTAGTTTTCTATCATCTATCAGTTTAGCTTTATTAAAAAATGTTACATACCCCTTTCCTTTGGCCTCTCTGCTTTTCCTCTTACTCCATCTGGCATGTATTATTACCAAAAAACCCAACATTCCAAAAGTTAGGAGTCAAAGATGGCTGGCATTGTATCCAAGTGCCAAGGTGGAATTACACTAGGCTCTGAGTAATCTTAAGAGCCACAAATATGACAACAGGTGTCACTCACTACCTGCTGCAATGGTGGAACTTACAGAGTAGACAGAACAGTAGCCTCTGAAGATGGAATACTCCAGGGTGAAAGGACAGCTCTGCCCATCCTCATGTCCCTGAAGTCAGACTTTAGAAGGGTTCCTCTCCTCCCTGTAAAACGCTGTTTGGATCTGACCCAAGCTAAAGTCACTAACACTCTTCATGATCTTCAGCTGATAATGCAGCCACTTCAGAGTTGTCTATTGTCACACTAACTTATTCAAGGTGTATCTGGTAGCCCTGAATTCTTATCAGGGAGCCTATGGGAAATGAGACTGGCTGGTATTTCCAAATAATCCAAGCTGTTCTTGCATTACCAGGCTTCCACAGAGGCACATCATCCTTCTGCAATTCTGTTCATGGGGAAATGGTGAAAGATCTGGCATGGCTTATGAATGCAGGTAGAATCTATAGTAACAAAGCAAGGATACTCTTCTGAGAGCTGGGGATGGTTTATTTTGCAGACTGTCAGCACCAGGGCATGTTAAAAACATGACAGTAATTCACATAATGAATTAAACCATGGTGGTCCCAAGTTAGAAACTAAAGAGAGACTCTAGCTAAGCAGATCTCCACTGAAATTTGGTTCTACTGTATTCAACTTACAGTACCTACCTGTAGCAACACACAATCCTTATAGTGGGGTCTGACCTTCCTAGTACCTGAGCTGGAATACCTCAGACAACAGTATGATTTATAAACAGAATGAGTGTCTTTATTTTATAGTTCCTGGTTGCAAGAGCTTGGCACACCCTTAACATCTGAATGCTATTTTTCTATTTCACCTTATTTGTGAGGGAGTGGGTTTGGTGCTATACAGTCTACATAAAAATGAATCAGTGCATAAGAAAATGCAACACCTCTTATCATGTGTTTTGTAAACATCCAGCCCATGACTTGCATGTGCTGTGCAGCACAACTGTTATTACCAGGCCATCACATGTTCTAAGCTAACAGAGTTAAGTCCTACACATCTCATTTTTGTGAATTTTAAAAACAGCAGAGCAGGATGAAGAGGAATTTGACAAATTTCTGTGTTCCCTATACCTGAAGAGAAAGGAAAACCTGCAATTCTCACAGTGCAGTGAGAAGATGGCATCAAGAACAGTGCTGAACAAGGCCAACCAAAGGGATCACAGGTATGAACCCTATGTATGTTGTACTCAAATAAGAACTGAGAAAGTGATGTCAAGTTGCAAGCTTTGTGGTCCATTTTCCAGCCTGCATGACAAAAGACACACAGACTTACATAGGTATCTGAGTTTACTTCTATTATTTGATAGCCAAACTAATGTCATGAATGAATTAATGAATTCAGAAGGCCCTCCACAGTAAGAATTGAGTATAACCCACATTTAAGACAGAAAAGTGACAAGAGATAAACAGAGGATGACTATGAAAAGAAAGCTTACTATATACTGCTCCTATATAGCAACATAAGATACAAACACGAATTATCCACATCATCCAAATAAAGAAACAAAAAACTCTTGTCTAGACCACAAAATAAATCAAGGGATTCATACCCAATACACCTGATTATGTCATACCATGGCTTCTATTCATTTTATCACATCTACCCTCAGTACCTGACAACTAGTGCTTTCTTTTGGTCAGCTAAGAAGTCAACAAAATAGATAAGCACTGGAACATTTATCTGGAGCATGGTTCAATTGAAAATCTGCCATGTCCACATCACAGCCCACTGCAGATCATACAGACAGGCTCAACAACATCCTCCTGACACTGCCCATGGCAGTTACTGAATCTACAGGCAGGGCAAGTGAACAGTTTTCTTGCCCTCCATTAAATCTTTCCAGTTGCTGGAAAACCATTGGCTAGGAATTCTCTGAGGAAGTGGTTATATTCATATCTTTGGGTTAAATAACCCCTGATGGACCTTTCTTTCAAGAATGTATCTAATTTACTTAGCAGGTGGATTTCCTTCTGCTTTTTCTTCATCTTGGGTTAATGACTTCTACTGTCAATATTTGCACTGTATGTCTAAAGAAGATTTTCTGGAGCTGCAGAAAAGAGATTTCTGATACAAATACAAGGAAGAAACTGGTCTACAGATCACTCTTTCTGGGCTAAACTAGCATAAAGGAGAGTGTAAACAGATCTTAAGATAATGGCAGATCTCCACCAGTCTCACAATGAAGATTTCATCATGACAGATCATAACAATGCTACAGGTTTGCAGTCTGTTTAACTGACTTTGTAACATAGTAACTCCCTTTTACAAGAGCAAAGGGATGCTTACTCTGAGGCAGGAGGCACAAACTGAGTAGATAGGAAGGTGAAATGGTCTGAATTTGCCAGTCAGACTTGCAGTGTGACTGCATCTGCTGCTTGGATGCTGTCTAAATAGGTCAAGATCAAGGTTGCATTTGATTTGATTTTGATTTCCTCAAGTAAACAAGACAACCTAGAAATCAAAGCTTATAATAAAATATCAATTATCCCAAAAAGTCTCTTGTATTTCCACACTGCAGTGCACACATCATGTGTGCTCATGTGCATACACACATACACACACATTCACACTCAAGTCCACGTTATCCCAGGCATTTGTAGGTTGCACCATTGCAAATATTCTCTGAAAGAACATGAGTGGTAGAGGAAAACAGCACCCATTGGTGCCAAGGACCAAGGCTACTGTTCCCCTTTTCTAATCAGAAAACACTGATTCACATCCACTTGCCTCAGCTCCCTGCCCCTTTATCAATAAGGAACTCACCTTACATCTCTATAGTGCTTTCCTTGGCCAAGGCAATGCAGCCTTGATTGTAGGCAGCAAAGGCAGAGAGCTCAGCTCAGAGTTTGCCATGCTCAGTGTATGTCACATAACACAGGCAACCTGCTAATGAGCTGCTATGTGCTCTCTCAAAGTCACAGCTGCCAGCAACAATTGAGCAAGTGCAGCCTAGCTTTTCAGGATTCCTGCCTGTTGCCCAGGAACCACACAAAGCACTGGAGATTTAAAACAGGTGCAAACAGAGCTTTTCTCCCAATGCCTTGTCCTCCAGCACATCAGACTGCACAGCTTCTGCAATGGCAACACATGAACCAGAAAGCACCAAAGGAACTTTTAAAATGGAATCAGAGTTCCTCCTGATAAAGCAACACTCTCATGACATGAGAAAAACACCTTGCCCATAGCACCCTAAGCAGATGTAGAAAGGCTTGGTCAGGCTTGCCTTTGTGAAGACCTTCTTTTTTCAGCAATGTACAACTGTGTTAGAATTCTGGGTTACATGTTTTTCTAAATTTGTCACTATTTCTCACATGCAAAATATTTTCTTAATGGAAGAGGTAATGTTTCAGAACATGCAGTGATTCAGAACACGTAATTAGCACCAAAAATAAATGAAAAGGGTGCATTTTAAAGCTTACTCTTAAATTCATTCCATAGCTGTATGGGAATTTTTAATGCTCAAAACCATCTGTCAAATAAGTGTATCTATGGCCATAATAGAAATCACATAATTTTCTAACTTTGTGTATGTATAGAAATCATGTATGTATCACATGTTTACAGCCCATTGCTTAACATCCTAATCTTACAAAGACTTAGCTCAGTGCATAGGTGGTACTGTAGGTAGACAGAAAAGCCTATATCCTGAACTGAAAAATCTGTGAGGCAGTTTTCAACAGGCTGGCTAGGAAAGACTGCAGTAACTCCAGAATGGTTTGTTTTGTCAATACTGCCTACACTGTGTTAAGGTCATCAGCATGACTTTGTTATTAGCCACGTTCCCACGCTGGTAATCAGGCAAATTCCTGTTCATTTCAGGCAGAATATTGCCTGAATTGGAAGGGAACAGGAACTGGTTAACACCATTAACTAGGTGGCCATTAAGATCTGGCATTCTGATGTTATGATTAGCCACCTAGTGCAGTGTCTCCCTCCTACCTCCCAGCCTACTTATGAGGGGAGTCACAGGTCAAGCCTTGAGCAAGGCTCTTTTGCTGTTAATTCAGAAATGTTACTATGCTGACATGCATGCTAAGGGCTTCTGTCTAAATTGAAACTGCTCAGATAGGTTTTACCTTCCCTTTTGGATTCAGCTTTCCATTTGGATGGGAGGCTGGAAAGGCTAAAGGGTTCTCTTGTACAGATGCCAACAAAAACAAAGGTAAACTTAGAATTTTCATTAACTGTAAATTACAAGAGCAAACAGAAATAAGGATTGATGTGAGCAACAGGGAATGCTAAAGCTTCACCAAATGTAATGTGTAATGCCTCAACCCAAACATATTTTGGGATGACTGCCAAGAAGATGGGTATAAATGTGGGAGGCTTAGTAGAGTACAGTTTGAGCTAAAATGTGTAAAGTTTTCACTTGTGCTAAGGAAACATTCGTAGCTAGGTAAAAACAAGGCCTTACGAAAAATCCAATTTTGCATCTAATCTAATTTTCCCTGGGCAAAGCAACTGCTTTCTTCCTAAACTGATCCTCAAGATAGCTGGTGGTAGTATGTATTCATTGTGGAAAGCATTGCCATGGGTTAGCACTAGTTGAATACTGTGAAGTCTAGAGATGACTTATACAGCATTAAGTGGTTTGATGTTCTTACCTAAACCTTAACTGGAGTTAGTCATTACAATGCTTTTGTCATTTGGTGGTCCAATAACACATGTACAACCAAGTGGTGAAATGTTGGCTCTAACAATCTTCCATGTGCTATCTTACCTTGCACTGTTACTCATCAGATCTTTTGATCCAGAATTTCCTAGTACTGAAGGAACTAGCAACACTCAATGCATTCCATTACTTGGCAAATAACCATGACCCTCTGGTAAAGAGATGGGGACAGCAGAAATTTATCCCAACTAAGAGAGAATTGAAATCTCAAAACACACTGCCAATTCATTCCATTGTTCAGCTAGGAGGACCAAATGTGACTAGTAACCCTAGCAATATATCCACATAATGCCACCAGTCACCTGAAATAATACTGTGTCCTCTGTAAGTAGAGGAAACTGTCTTTCCTTTCACTGGAGAGTGTTTCCCTTAAGGCTACCATTGGCACAGGAATGGCAGGAACACTTAGGAAGGACTCTTAAGGTACTGCAGCTCACATTTGTCTCCATGCTTGCCAGTGACTATGTGGCAGGCAGGGTGTCCAAGAACAGAAAGTACACAATGTGCAATGGAGTTTAATGACAGCGATTCAAAAGACTCTCTTTCAGTAAGGACCCTAGACATGGTGAAACAGGCCAGGACAGAGTATTCTGGCAAGAATCTTAGGGTGAAGGTACCCTCTCTGTACATCAAAACTCTCCCTCCAAATACATCAAGGCTGTGCACCTCAGTAAAGCTTAGAGGAGTCTGAAAGAATATATCTTTCTGCAGTGGCTTCTGTAAAGTAAGAAACTGGATTAACCATAAGTATTCACTGGTGCCAGGCAGACCACAGGAGTGTGCTATCACCACTCTGCTCTGAGGAAAAAGCTACCAGAATTTTAAAAGAATATCAATTAAACATCCTGCCACAGAAGTGCTTATAACCTGACTTCAGATTTGTAATAAACAATGTCTTCTTGCACTCCTAAATAATAGCAGAATAAGAAGCATCAGACTACTTCCTAGGAGATATAACTTTCAAAACTCTGGGATATTCTAAGTGAATATAAGTGAATATTATTATTCTGAATAGCACTACCAGCTGCCCTCCATCCACAGCACCATGCAGGCTGTCATTTTTGTAGTTAGGATGCATTTTGCAGCAAGACTTAACTGTTCTTTCAAGTGCACTGTACTGCTAGCTGTCACAATTATTTATAACTAGGGACATCCATCTCCTACTAACCTTCTGTTCTGGTCCAATATACAGGAAACAGTATTTGGAAGGCTGAAGTACATTTATAAGAATTTCAACTAAATATTTCTTAGGCAGATTCTGCCCTCTGTTTTTGACTGCAATCCTAGGCCAGTCAGAGATGATATTCAGTCTTCCTCTTTTTTTTGTGGGGTGTGTGTATAAAAACTTAACTTTTATAAAAGGTCAGGATGGCAAATAAAGATATTCAGCTACAGAAATCTTTTTTCAAGAGACCACTAGTTGGGTTTCTTCTTTAAACTGTATAATGAAAGTACTGTGGCATTCTTTAACACAGAGAAGCAGTGGAATAGTGCACCAAGCACTCACTGCTAAGAAATAATCTATGCCTAGCTTAGCAATGAATTATCCTACAACCTTGAGAAAATAGCCTACAACCTTTTTCTGTGTTACAGTTTCCCCAACTATCAAATGGGGATAATGATACTTTGTAAAACCACTCTCTAAGGGTCTTTAAAAAAGTATATAATCATTTGGAACCTTGTACAATGGAATAGAATTTCTAAAAAAAGAAAAACAAAACCCAAACCCAAACACCACCAAGATTATAAGAGTAAGTATTGCTTTAAACATCTGTTGCAATATTTTCATACAAGTCATACCTTTCAAGTCCTTAGCAATATTGTCAAGTGTTGATATGTACTGTTTAGTGTGATTCAACTACAACTATCATACCTCTAGCACACCAGATCTGAAGCTACTACATGCCTTAAGTTTAAACTTGCAACTATTAGTTGAGAGCTGGTCTAGGGAATCCTGCTGTGGCAGGGGGGTTGGACTAGATGATCTTTTGAGGTCCCTTCCAACACCTAACATTCTGTGATCCCATGAAACATGAATCTTTCAATGGACCTCAAGAGGAGATGCACTCCTAAGAGAGGCAACCATCCTCCAGGAGAGGCAGAAGTGCATCCTTTGAAATATAATTAGGAAACTAGAGATTAACATTGTGTCCTGCATCCTCAACATTTTTCTCAGCACCTACATGATACAGATTCTGCAGAAGACTCACTTTGAAGTGCACAAAAATATCTCATAGTAAGAGACTGAGTGTCATTCAAAGCATCCTTTGAAACCTCTTTAAAAGTGCAGCTGAGCTAGAAATCTGGAGATGGTTTAATGATTAGTTTATTTTTCTATACTTTTAGAGCACAGAAGAGCAAATTCATTACCCCTTTAAAACTCAACATGTTTTGCAGGCTTTAGATACTCAAATTCTACTTCTGGAAGTTTACACTGCTTAAATGTGTACTTTTAGGGTATAACCCAGAAGTGGCTGATACATATATTGTAGGTCAAATTCCAAGTCATCAATCAGTTACGTTTTTTAAGGCAGGTATTTTGGGGGAGGAACAAGCTTTTTCATCAACTTGATATTACAAGACTGGATCACAGCTTCTCAAATAATCAGCTTTACAGATGGGACCAAGCGTGGAAACCTCCAAGCCCAAAAGTTCATTTTCTCTGAATGTTACTAACAATCAAAACAAGATATCAGAACTGGGGATGACTTGCAAGTTTAGAGACAGTACTCATTATAAAGCAAATGCTACAGTAGTTGTACTACTGAGGGAGAAAAAACTTGGGGACATTCCACAGCCATTTCATCTTTAATAGGTATTTCATTCACTAACTTTGTAATACAGAGAATTTCTATCCATCAAGCTATTCAATCATATTTATAGCAGATGAAAATTTACAAGCATGAAGTTAGCTACAGTCACCTTATCTCCAAATAAAAAATTCCTTACATATTTGAATACAAAGGCAGCAAACTGGATTTTCTTACTCTTATCAAGATTACCACAATACTTCAATGCAAACAGGACAGCTAGATAAGAGTTACAACAGCAACCTGTGAAATTCCTCCCATTTTAAGGCATGATTAAGAAAGCAACATCAGAAATACAACCAAAAGGGAAAAAACCCAAGGTCATCCAAATGAAAAATGTTTAAAAAAAGTATGGCCCCTGAATGTGTGGCAGACCTGTGAGGAGAGACTGCCAACTAGAAAGGGAGTGAGGTGAGATGCCCTGAGATGTTTCAGAGCACAGAATAGAGAAGAGAATGCAAGAGTGGGAATGTGCCCACGCAGATCATATTAGAGCTTTGCATGTCTTCAGCTCAAGTGACTAATGTGAATGTGCAGAGACACAACCACTTCAAGCAGAACTTTTTACTGATTAAGTCACTACCATAAATCTCAATATGTTCCCTGCCATATTGGCAGCCTGTCCCCTTTTTCCTTTTAACTGTGGGCCAGATCCTCAGCTGGTATAAGTTGGCATCGCATTTTGTTGCCTTCAGTGGAGCTAAGCCAACTGATGCCATCTGAGCATCTGATATTATATTTCTGTAGCAGTTTAAAAATGATACAGTGGCATTAATTACCACACAGCCATGTCTCAATCTTGTGGCAGGGGTGGAAAGACTTCTTATTTATTGTCACCAGTCAACATACAAAGTGGAAGGGTCAATTGGCATTCCCAGCTCAGTTTGATGGCTGTAAAGCTACTAGTCATTACAAACACAGGAGAAACCATTCCTCATCTTCCTATGTGATTTAAATACTTGAAATTTGTTAACTCCAAGGCATGTAATTGCTACACTATGTCCTTAAAGCACCAAAAGCTATTGCAGCAAAAATGCAATGGGTCTGGCATGCAGAAGAACAGGCAAACTGGGCAAACACACAAAGATTCATTTAGCTGAGAAACTCAAGTCCCACCACCAGCAGTGGGTGCTAAGGTAAAAGGGGTGAGTACACCTACATCTGTATGCATCCAGCAACAGACTAACAGCACAGCAGAAATGCAAACTGAAAAACCCCTGAGGTTACCTACAGCTGCAAGTCAAACTATACCTGTACTTTCATTCTTAACTCTTAGGAAGAGCTTTACAGTAATAACTATGTGGTATCATTGCCCACTGCAGGAGGCAGAGGAATCAGAAAATGGTCCAGAAGGACAGTGATGGCGGTAGAACTCAGAGGACTATCTTACTCTTCCTGTACTCATGTTTTTCTGTTTGTGCTTTGTTTTTGTGAGGGTTGGGTTTGTTGTTTTTTTTTTCTGACAGGCCACCTGCCCTGTAGAGCTAATGAGCTATATTTTAATAGCCAACTGGAATAGGGTCTTTGGATTTCTGACACCACACTGAGGACCTTGCCTCAGACACAGACATTCTCTGATTTATCATGATCTAATAGAGAAGGTAGTCATTTTTTGGTTCAGTAAAGGGAGAAATGGAGCACGGGACTCATTATGGACAACTGCATATTGGTTTGGACTATCTCTTGCAACAAATCAACACTCATCATTTATAGTCTAAAAAGCCCACATATTCCATTTCACTGCAGAAGGAAATAATAAGAAAAACCTAACACCCAAATAAACTCCTTTGCCACTGAAATAACATTTCCTACCTTCTATCCAACACAAAAAAGTGTAGGCTGGGACTCCAAAGAACCAGGTTGGGCTCATGCACTCAGACATCCAGAAGAACTAACAATCACTTGCATCAAACACTTTAGATGCAGCAAAATGTTCCTTAACTCAAGTAGGTTGTTGAGAGTTATGGTCTGTGTATTTGAGGGAGGGGTAACTCTTCCTCCACCTGTATTCATAGCTCTACTCTCCCTCTAGCTCTCACCAAAACAGGTGGCTGAGGAGAAGGAACCATTTTTTAACCCCTTGCTAGTAATAGAAGAAACAGCAACAGCCTCTTTCTCTCTCAGGCCTTAACTCAGCAAGGAATTTTTATCAGAAGACTTCTGCACTGACCCAAACACAAGGAAAATTTGCAACCAAGTAGTACTGAGTCACATTAAAGCTAAATTTCCTTGATACTGTCTGTTTACAAACCAGGAAGATGACAGGATGCTGGTGAAGGGTCCTCATATTTTCAGAATTCCCACTGTGATGAAATGTCTTCACAGCCTCACACATTTGCTGCTAGATTCTGACACTACAAATGGAGGAAAATGATGGAAGCTCTACTACTGTCATTCCAGAGAGCATTCCACTAAGAACAACTTTGGGTGAAGAAAAGAAACTATGGACTTTCTCTCAGAGCTGAGTGTATCTGAAAGCAGAAGGTAAGATCCACACTGCAAAAAGGTTGGAAACTCAGCAGAAAATGTGAGAGTTCTAAGCAGACACATTCTGCCTAACTCAAATAAAATTAAACCAGTTGATTAAGAATATGTCTTAAATTTACATGAAGAGTATCATCCATCTTTAAAAGCTCAGCCTCCCATTTTTATATATACTTGGCAGAAATAGGTCCACATTGAGTAATTTTGTCTTAGTCATAGGATCCAACTGTTCTGATATTGATGAAAATGAAAATTTTAATCTTGAAATAATTCATTTAACTATTAAGAAATATTATTGCTTAAATGAGATACTCCCTTCACCAAAAAATGCTCACAGAAATAGCTGCCTTCCTTACTTCAAAAAAACCCTGGATTTTCTGTGTCCAAATTTTATAGCAACCTATAAATGTGTTTAGTCATCCTTACCACAGGGGAAGAAAGTGAGCAGGGAATTTCTGCCTGCCAGAAGTCCTACAAGTGACAATGCTTCTGACTCCAGTGGAAATTTTGTCTCAGTATGGATTCCCAGGATTTGGCCTCTACTTTGCAGAGATGACTGGGATTCAAGTATATCATTACTTACCTAACTGTTTTGCCAGAATCTCAAGAGCACTCCTAGATGACCTGTAGAGAATGAGCTTGATAAGAGACCAAAGAGATCAATTACTGTGTCCAGCTGACAAAGTGTCCAGTGGACACCAGCAAGAGAGGCAGAAGACAGGAGTTAATCCTGTTTGGTTTTAGGGTGCTAACATACAGAGTAGACTAATTTCTTTCCTCCAAAAAAAACCATGGTTGGCATGTTTCCATTTCTTATGTAACTGAGCTTTTCTAGTATTTATTATTTGTCAGAAATACTTTTCAGTGTTTGCCTAGGAAGCTGATATACCCAATTTCAGATGATAATGCTGTTATTAAGAGGCCAAATGCTGAAATGCTTGTTCATGGTTTAGACTGTCCACTGTTAGAGGTACAATGTGACTAAGATTCTCCAAGACATCTAGATGATAGGTCTGGGGAATCTGGCCAGGCACCTTGACAATAAAAAGAAATACACAGGCTATGCAGCCTCCTAACTTTGGAACAACCTAGCCTCTAGACTTGTATTTACTCCAGCAAATTGCTCTTCCTGTGACTTTGCTAGGTAGTAATAATTTAACACTGCTGCTCAGAGGACAGCTCTTTACTTTGCTGTTATGATGTGTATGCCACTGCAAAATTTGGCCATGGAAATCTGGAAAGTAATCTGCAGCTCTGGAACTCAAATTTGATATATATTTCTTCAAATCTTATGCTGTCAAAACCCAGTGAAACTGTGAAAAAGATAGGAAGATAACATCTATAAACATTGCAACTAGGTACACAAAAAGCTGCAGAAGAAGAATAAGGGTTACCAGAGCAGGAAAATTCTGTTAATGACAGCATTGTTTCTTGAAACATAATACCCCTACCTGGCAACTTCACATTCCTACCTGTATACCACACCAATATTACAGGGGTAAATCTCTCTACAAGAAAACAGAAAAGAAGGTTCTCACTGAGTAGTAACTGCAGATATTCAACTAGCAACTTCACTTTTCCCACTCCTTTTTTTTCCCCAGCAAACCCCTATACTATGAGCATTACAAATCCTCTGTTTCTTCTCTGGTGTGCCCAGTGATTGAAGTTCACAAAAAGTTAAAGGATAACACTCAGTAGAAGCCAATAATAATTTTGTGTTAAAATATCCACATAACAAGAACACCACTGTGGTGGTTAATGTCTGCCTTGGGGGTTTAATACTACTGCACTCAAGCTTCTCCTATTCCTGTGGCTTAGGCAATGCTCTGCTCAGGAAGCTCAGGGGAAATCTGTCTTCCCATTATTCTGGCATGAGCTAGCTCAACAGAAGAGACTTTTATTCTGATATGACTCAGCCAAAAAGTACTCTGGACAGATACCCAAGAAAAATAGAAAATACCCCACAAACAGCAATCTCATCATTATCATGTATTCAAATACTGTTTACAGAATTAAGCAGCAACAGCACTGCCAAGATAACACATATCTCACCCTAAGAGCCTCTCTCATCCGAATGACCCTAAATAAGTGTGTGCAGTCCCTTGCAGGGACTCTAAAGTGTCCAACCCCATGAAATTTGGAAGGGAATACATCAAAAAACTGAAGCACTCAGTAGGAGGGTGACTCACTTGATGTTTTACAGAAAACAAATGGAAACTCATAAATAAAACTGTTTCTGACTTCTGATCTTCTCTGTGTGACACAAGATCTGTCCCATGAGAATAACTACAGCAGAGCAAAAGCCACCCCTCCCTTGACATTTTCTTCTACTTCTCTAATAGTCTCAATATAGCAGATCAATCGCATTGGAGAACACAGCTATTAAAGCGTAACTAGACCATCTTTGGAGCCTTTGTTTGGCAATTGCATCCCACAACAATTCTTCTGCAGACAAGAAATCAGACTGTATTTTTACAATAATTGCAAATCATTTCTAGGAGAAAGAGGGAGCAACAATACCCAAGGAAATAAGAATCACACACTTTTGTGCTTGCCCATCCAAGCCGGTAGCGGCATGGGTTTAAATCAGTCAGCAGCAGCTCCGCCTGAGAGATTGCACTCTGCAGGCTCTATCAGTCACAAGTCAAGGATACCCAGCCATGATTTATCATGCTTCTCATGGTAATTAGCCAGAGTGCCATTTGGCTTCCAGTAGCATCACTCAACTTTCTTTTTTTAATTTGGTCTTCTTTTTTTTTTGTTCCCCTGCAAATGAATTTACATATTTCTCAGCCTCTCATCCCCTCCTATGTTTTATTTATGAATATAGGCCTTCCTGATGGTAACTTTAATGTGAATAAGGTAGTAATTAGTGCACCTATCTGCTAAGTTAATCCCTTTCCCACAATGTCTGCAGAGAAGTTTAAGGTATGGAACAGTTTACAGTCAATATTAGGTTTAATTATGCTTAATGAGGGTTACTGTCTCTCTTTACTAACTGCACCTAGGTGTGGAGCTCCTAGATGAGTTTTTCTCCCAGCTTCATTTGGCACTGTTAATACTGCCACTGTGCAGGGTACCTGTGGCTCTTTAATCTATAAAACTGCTCCAGGAAAGCCAAGCAAGTGAGGCACCTGCCTGAACACAGGTTCAGAGGGAGCAGAATGGCCTTAAAACACTGGCAGCTTTGTGTAAGAAGAAAGTTTTACTGACTGGTATTTTAATGCATGCACTGCATTAGAGAAAAAAAAAAAGGGAAAAAAAACCCCAAACCAAGAGACCTTCCCCAAGTCCCTCCTCTTAAAAAATAAAATAAAGCATTTGTTGCCAGCTTGCAGTGATCATCCCCAATAATGTTTCCTGTAGGAGTTATTATGTTCTTTTAATTCATCAAAAGCTGTGTGAACAGTTAATACACAAGTTGACTGGCTAAAAATAATAATAAGATGACTTCTGTAAAAATAATAATTAAAAAATAAGAATAATAATGAGAATAATAAAATTAATAAGGTAGGTATCTTCTACAACTAAAAGATTCTAGAGACAACTGAAGATGACACCAATGCTATCTTATCTTACATAACTGTATCAGTAAAGGGTCAAAAGCAAAGCCAGTTGTACTTCATCTGCTCTGGTTCTAGCTTCTGTGCAATGTTGCTATTCCAGTCTGCATCTTACTAAAAGGAAGATCTAGATTTCAGTAAGTTTACTTGATTCCTTTTTGCCATGACATTCTCCTTTGTGAGTTCATGTATTATCCCCCTAGGAAATCTGTGCTATGGGAAGGTTTTTATACATATTTATAACTACCTATGAGAAATGTACCTTCCTAAATCTGATTCCCTAGGATGCATGGATTTAGGGGGGGTTGTGTGTGTGTGCACAAGGGACTATGTTTACAGGAAATGTGCCAAAAAACAAAGCTGTTTGATTCCCAGGAAGAAATGGAAGTGGAACACAGAGAGAAATAGTTCTGCAAATGGACCAGGTAGTTCATTTGACTTTTCCAAAGTAGAAAGAAGTGAAAGTGATTTCTGCATTTCACTCATATCAGGGTAATGTGATGAAGGGGGAGGGTGTGAAACCTTCAGCTAAACCATGCTTTTTGTTTTATAAACCATCAAATTACTTGATTGTCAAATAGGAGTTACTTAAGTAAGATTTTACTCAAAGGCTAAACTCTAATTCTGGAAACTATATCCAGCCCAACAAGCTTGGAATGCACACATTTCAGAAACCTAAGCTCAAGTCTTTGTTAAGGCTTTGATGTATTTTTCCTACAGTGTGCCCAAGTAACTCAAACACCTCTATTACTGGACGGTAGGGAAAAGGCTTCTAAAAGACAAGTAAGATTTTGTAACTAATGCCTTTCCTTCTCAACATAGTGTTCCAAAAAACATCATCTAAACATGTAAGTATAACTTTAACCACGATGTAAAACTGCTAGCAGCTCCATAACAAGAAAGGAAACCTGCTTTCCAAGTGACAGTATATCCTTCCTTTTGCCATTTAAGATATCAATATTCAGATAAACACAGACTACATTATAAGATGAAAATTATTTACATGCACATATATTCTTCAGAAAATTGGCAAGGTTTTGTATCCAGGAAGGGAGCAGAAGGAGGAGGGGTCACTTTACTGCTTGAAAACAAAAATCCATCACCTAGCTTAATTTAATGACTTAAAATACTATACAATAACTTTGAGGATCTTGAAAGCTTAACCAGCTCATGATTTCAAGGCTACATTATGGAAAGTCTAACTGGAGAATGAAAACAGCACTTAATACAACTGGCCAACACCAGGAGAGGGCATATTCAAGCTATTTCTCACCTGCTGTTGCCTTTCAGTTAGTGCCATAAACAAAGCTTGGGTAACTGCACATTAGCCTATTTTACTAAAGCACAGCCCTAGAGATACAGACAGCAGGATTATCTGCAGGGCACTGATGTTCAGTGTGCATACACACGTAACTGTCTCCTCAGAGACTCTGTCAGATCTCCAAACTATAGGAAGCAGCTTTCCCTAAGAGAAAGATGGATGTGGATATTACTATGAAAATTTGTGCAGCACCCCTCCCCAGACACCCAGATGGAAAAAAAAACAAACAACCCACACTTTTCTGTAAGAGCCTGGGAGGAAGATGGACTTTCTTACTTGGATCAGTCTGGATAATAACTAGGTTTTTCCCACTACAATGTTGCCTCCACACATCTGTCTGCTCAGATTCACCAATTATAATGAAGAACCTTGGGAAGATAGAGGTATTTAAAACTAAGTGCAAAATAACCAAAGAAAAGCTACTTCTTAAATGTCCAGAGTTTGCTCAGTATGAATTAGTGTTTCTTTCAAGATCTAGGGAGGTTCAGTCACCCCTAAATGAATTGAATCTCTGCTGCAGTATTGCATCTCAGCAAAGAGAAAAAACACTGTCTCCCTTGATGACCTCTGAAATAATGAGGAAAGTCTCCAGTCTTGGCAGAGATAACCTGAGACATATACAGGCAGGTGGCGTCCAGATTCTCAAGGAGGCTCAAAGCTTATATTGAAATGGTTCATTTCATGTTTATAGCTCAGCCAAGCAGGTGGGACTGGAACATTGTGTTTTAGCCACATACCAAACTGTTAGAACATAATTTACAAGAGAACTCAGACACAGATACTGAGATCGTGGGGCAATCCCACCTCATAAAGAACATTTAAACATCCCTATAAACATTATTGTAAAGGTATTTTAATTCTGAGGAAGGGAGAAGTTTCTGATCAAAGTTCTACAAGTGCTCATAATTCAAGAACATTAAAAAACTAAAGGAAAATTCCTTTCATCTAATTAAAATGATCTAAAAGTGACTGAGTAGCAATGTTTCTTGCTTATTGTTTTATTCAATATTGATTTCTTACTAGAAAAAAATTCAAGTTTTCAGCTGTTTGTCTCTCAGAAGAGCCTCTGCCTACTTCTGTGAATTCTCTCTGCCATCCTTAAGATATGCCTTCTGAAGGTAAAGAGACATGCAATCCCCCAAAGTCCTATTAATATCAATAAGAATGATTCAGGTTTGATTTAAAACAACCAAAGGGAATGGCTAAAATGGCCTCAGAGCTGCTTTTTAGAGTAAGAATGGTACAACTTCACCCATTTGGCATGAAAACATGCTGCTGACTTCTTGCTGCCTCCGATTTTGTTGGCTGCTATTTTTTTCCTGGTATAGGAGGCAGAGGGGTTTGGTCTTTCAGTGACCGCCACGGTGCTGACAGCACCAAGCTATGCAGTAAAGCTACTCTGCTTATCATACCACTGCATAACTTCAGGCTGGTTTTGACTGGAAGGTTTACAAAATGAATGGGGCACATGGAAGGTGCACAGCATCACTGCCACAATGTCACCACACAAGTGTCTGATTCAGCTCTAACAGGAAAACAGACATTCATCTATAGGGAGAGGGGAGAGGGAGAGAGGGGGAAATACTGAGACAGTGAGGGAGAGAGAAGGAGAGAAAAGGACAGAAAGAAAAGGAGGGAAGGAAGAGGAAAAGGTTTTCAGAGGACTACTCAGGGAAAGATATATCCATCGAACTTTGCAGGACACAATAATGTTTTGAAGTTAAAATCTACCACCATGTGGAGGATTTAACCCTCCCTTTTAGAATTAGCCCCTTGTCAAGCCTTGTCCTATTTCTGTGGAAAACCATGGAAGCCAAGCACCTACTGGGTTTAAAAAAAGACAACAGAATATAAATCTGAACAGGAAGAGAAGCAAAAAACAAAAAAAAATTACTGTTCTGAGCTACTCATTGAAGAAAATTAACTTCCCCAAAGCACGCACCAGAGAGATTAAAGATCAGTCCTTTAATCCATCTGGCCACCTGAATATTGACATCTGGACAGCAAAATTGCTATTTATTCTTTCCAATGAAGGTAAACTGACTCACTGGCACAAAAGAAAATTGAATACCAAATTTTGTTCCATGTGGCAAAAATGCCAAGTGCCTCCTGCACCCCAGCCTCCAGATATTACAAGATGAACTGCAGATAGGGTGAAGAAGAAAGTGAGAATGACCAAAAGGTGAGTTTCTTCTTGGCTTCCACCCTCGCAATCAATACAGGTACATACAACTGAGCAAAAACCATAGTGGTTAAGTACCTTCTGAATCTCAAAAGACTTCACTGACATCTATTCCTTGCCCATGTTTTTTCCACTCCCATTGGACAGGGATGTTGTCTTTTTCATAGAGGAGGTGTCACATCACGGCCCCTGGCAAATCACCATGAATAACTGGCTGCATGATTCCAACCTGTGCTCTTACAATTCTTGCATCTTGGAACTCCACCCTTAAAGTGCTGAATGAAGAAAGCTTTTGTGCCAGTGAGTCAACTGAAGAGACTAAAACATCCACATTCACTTTCCAAAATGGTAAAGGAGGGAAGGTAAAACATTACACCTCCCACTTTTACCTTTTCCATAGGAAAACAGGCACATTGGCCTTGCCTTGTTAGTTTTACTAGAGTATCAGCTGAACACCACAATGCATATGCATGCAGGTAAACAAACACACACAACACTGAACTTTGTATCAGCAGTGAGACTATAGTAACCCATGTCCCTTGGGCAGCAATCACCTATGGAGGAACAGGAAAAAGTTAGTGTAATGATTAACTAGCCCAGCAGGCTATTATTCACAACAAGCAGAGCAGCAGCAGTGCAGGCTGTGATGCTGGTGCCTCTCCCTCTGGAATGCTGCTGGATGTCTGGAATCAAATTCAGCACAGGGAAAAAAAGCAAATGTAATGTCAAAAAAAGAAAGAAGCTGAATTTCCCCTCTTGGAGTTTGGACATAAGGCAGATGTGCAGGAGCAGAGATTTCTGTTAAGAATGATGTTGAAAGAATATGAGAGATTCCAGTATCATCATTGATCAAATATGTATGCATAGGTTTTGGTAAGATTAATAAGGTTATTGATATCAGCTGTATGCAATTGTAACCTGTGCAACAGCAAGCAAACAATTCTAATAGCAGCTGGCAAATATCAACGTTGATAGCTGCTGCTGTGGTGTTAGTACTGGAGCAGATGGCTAAAGTGCATCCATTTAGGTGAAAGACTAAACCATGAGTACCCCTATAGCCAAACAGGCAAAACTCAAAGTCATCATGGCTGTTCCCCTTCCTTTACTGCTTTTACCCTGCAGACTCCAGTAAGCACCAGAAATTCTTCTCAAACTCTTTCCAATCTTTCAAACGCTTTGAAAGCAGTGCATTAAAGGTGAACGTACCACAACACCCACTGTAGCTCACTTGTTGCTGCCTCAGTCAGCATTTTGCAGAGAGAGACTAAGTTATTGCTTGAACTTCAGCTTGAAAAACCAAATTTCATCTGAGTTTTAATAGCTTCCAATGATTTAACTTCATTAGCTATGGCAGCAATGACAATCAAAGATTCAGGTTTATTTTCTATTTCCCAACAAAAGCATTTTCTGCTTATTTAAGATGACCTTGAAAGAAACTATTTAGCAAGAGAAAAGCAAATTCTTTCTTTCAATAAACTCACTTTCCCTCTGAAAGGCTTTGCTCTGTGTGTGGATTATTCATTTACTTTAATTATTTTGAAGTGCCTCTGTTGGAGTGGGTAGGAGTTATGTATCCACAACACCAAAGTAGGTCCTAGAATTAGTGGTTGTAAACAAAATGTTCTGCAGTTGCCTAAATCTGCACAAGCAGTAAGCCTTGAGTATTCTGGAAGTCCTTTATCACAAAGAGTACTTCTGAGGACCCTGAAAACTATTGGACCCAGGTCCACGAGCCTGTATTATAGGACTTAGATTACATGGACAGGTCATACCTTTCTATTCATGAACACACAAAATGCTTCTCATTTTGTAGGAGAACAGAAATGCAGCTCTCATTTAAATGTGGAAAGCAAAATTCCACCTGGAAGAGGCTGGCACCCACTAAAGAAAATGACCAGATATTTTAATCTGTCATAGAGGAGGATTTATTAGGACACAATGACCAAGAGAATGTCTATAAGAGAATGCAGAGAGCCAGAAAAACATACACAACTAGGCATGTAATCAGAATCAATTAACAATCTTCCACAACCTCTCTAATCACAGCTTGCTCACACACACACTCATGCACAAATACAGGAATACTTAAGTTGTTACCCTTTATTAAATGTTTCCAGCCCAGGTATCTTTCTGGCTAATAGGTACACACACTAAAAACAACAACAACAAAAGAAAAGAAGCCAAAAAAGCCTTAGGAAAACTTCAGATGCAAGAGTTTGGACACAGTTACATGCAGACATTCACAGAAAAGGAGGAACTGAATCTGGGGAAAATACACAGGCTATCACTTTATAGGCAGTGGGCACTGACTTGAACAAGGATTCCAAAACCAAATACATCTAACATTTAAATCCCAAGCTTTCTTCCATGACTCTATGCACACTCAAAAACAAAACCACAGCAACTAAACATCTACAGCCTTGAGGAATTTCAGCTCTCCATCTCAAGAAAAAGCTATAGTCCAAACTTCCTGCTGCATTCCAAAGGCTTCTACCACCACATTCTGATTTAAGGACAAATGCAACAAAACTAAAAGCAAAGAGAGAAAAACAGTTGAAATGAAGAGTTTGCACTACCCATTCCTTCACAGTTATGGAAGATGTGACATAGGCATCTGGAAAACGAGAAGATACCTTCTCTGGTAAATCTCCTTTCAAAGTCTCCCCACTTTCAATCTGCATCCCTGTGCTTTATGCATACTTCAATATAAATTTATAGCTCCTCTGCACTGTTGCCCATAGTTACACCCAGTATTTACAGGTGAGCCTGCAACCCTGTTCATCCACAGTGATAAACAAGAGAAGGAAAACAGTATGAAGGAAAGCAGAAAAACAGCTCTGCATTTACTTGCCTGTAGTTGGTGGTTACATCTTAGGAACAGTTGCTTTATATTGCAAGTTAGTTTTGAGGTTTGATTTAAAAATCTCTGTCAGTTTTGACATTCAGGTGAAAGTTTTGCTGCTGGCTCCAGAATAATTTGCATATCTTATCACTAAATAAAATGTCTGAGGTGTGCACCAATCTGATGAAATTATAAACAAGAGTTCACACAAGCACACATGCCTTCCTGTTTGATTTCTGCCCTGTTCACTCCTTTCTAATAAACTATATGATCATCTTGTTCTAGTTGGAGGTTTAACTGTCCACGTAAAGAAAATGATAGCATTCTAATTTTTTTCACACTTTGCAGCTGAGAACCTGATAAAATTGTGGATTTGGGAAACAAGAAGAAAAGCTTACTTTATTGCCATCTACCTACTCTGAAATTGCCAAAAAAAATTAGTGGAAAATCCCATGCATTTATGTATTTTTAATAAGAAGTTCCCACACCGAAAATAAACACAACCACACCTCTTTACTACAATGACTAATATACATGCTTAACTTTATGTCCTGCAATTAATCTCATCTGCTTCCACAGGATTACTCATCATGCTGTAAGTGAAATACATGTGTAAATCCTTTCAGAATCATGGCCTGAATTGCCAACATTATATGACACAATTAAATGTCTAGGCCAAGCATGGCTCGTCAGAAAGATTAGAAAAAAAAAAATCTTTTGGCTTAATAAATGACAAAATCTACTCCATGGAGTGGCTATGGGAGAAACAGTATTGAAGGAGTCATCTCTCCTTGGGAAATTCACCTGCCACCAAATGCTTCCAGTAATTCACTTTCTTCCTCTACAAGTTATGTTCACTCACTAGCCCTTTCTCGCTCATCAAATGCCATTCTCCCTCTCCACACATCGTGCTGCTATCTGAAGGAAACAGGAAATGCATCTTACTCCTTATTCTTTTGTGCAGTGAAGGAGGGTGAAAGCATAGCCTGGCCCTTATGTTAACAGGCATAGTAACAAACAGCCTGGATGCTACTTAACTTAGCTGGGTGCACGACTAAATGATTTCACCATCTTTGCTTTTTAACTTGTTGCTAAACTGTTCACATGCCAGTCTCTCACTGAAAGCAGTGAACTCTATGGACAATCCTTAACCTATTACTGGAGTTGGCTGTAAGAAGCTGCTAACCAAAACATATACAAATTGGATACCTACACTGCCTAGCTCTGTCTCCTGATGAGTAGTTTACCATCTGGCATCTTCTGCAAACACTCATGAATGCTGTGTCACAAGTTACACTCTGCAGACTACCTAGTTTTTGACCAAAATGCTCAATATGCACAAACACCTCCACTTGTAAACTAACTCAGCCAGAAATATTAACTAAAACACCAGGAAAACAGTCAATCCCTTAAAAGTTCAAATGACTATTTGTCACAAACATTTCACCTCTACTAATGAACTGCAAAAATGAATGATAGAAAATGCAAAACTGTATTATGTTTAGCAGTTAACATTTTAATAAGGAGGAGATTAGCAGTTTTTAATACCTCCAGTGCTTTGTTATATACAGTAGCACAATAACTGAATATTTTAATTGCTAATTATTTAGACCTCATTCAGTTCTCACTCAGGCAAAACTCCCATTGAGGGACTCTTGCCCGAGAAAAGAGCTACAGGATTTGTCTTACTGTAATTTGAAAAAAAACCTTTATATATCCAAAAAACTATCAAGTTATAGTGAGACAAAAATCATTAAATCCTTAGGAATATTAAACCCTACTGACAGTCCCACTGACTCTTAATACCAATGTTTTCATATTAAGTAAAATAGATAATTGCAGTTACCAGTTGTAACTTACCTGTATAATTTATGCCTAGATACGCTGGTGCTCTTAAAGAGGCCTAATAAAATTGTGAGTCTTCCCACCACATCCCAGCTTTTCTCCTGGGGGAAATCTCAGTTTAAATGTACTAAGAAAGCAGCAGTTCCAAACAATTACAATATCAACACCTTCAGAAATCCAAACACTAGCATTTGGTTTTACCTTTTGACTTCGTACTCCAAAAGGGTTAAGAGCAGCTCTCAACACTTCTTTCTTATGCTGCTGTAAAGAGAAGAAACACTGACATTTAGAGATTTGTACACACAACACTTAAGTTTTCATAACAGTCAAATAGCTAGGCTTTCAGAGGTGGAAGTGGGTGGAATGCTGTATATATATAAATATATACCTATCTGAAGGAAGACAAAACAAAGTCCTACGCATTCACATACAGTACACAGGTAATGAAACAAGTTAAATGTACTAGTATCCAAAATGTCAGGTCATACACATCCTTAAGACATAGAAGCTCCACAATTGAACATTGAATTCAGAAGGAGAGATTTCTAAAACTCCATGCTTAAAAAAAAATTCTGTTGTTGGTTTGTTTTGTTTTGTTTTTTATTAAGTGTAGTTTTATTCCTGCTAAGAGAAAAACAAATGGGTGTCACAACCAGTTCTGAAAAACAGTTACAGGTAAGTACTCCAGCAAGTCAAGAGTTTGAAATTGCATCTTTCAACAACAAATGGCTTTAATGACTAAAATGTTCAGAAAAACTCTTTATAGGCTGTATTTTGAAAAAAGAACTAAAAAAAAATCATCCTTCATTTTATACACCTGGTATTTACTAATTACTGAAATGTTCACAACTCTAGGTGCCAAAGAGCTGAGGAAAGAGTAAATATTTGGAAGTCCAAAAATAAGACTTGGGCATTCTCTTTCCACCAATTCAGAACATTATTTAGGGACCTGACTGGCACAATTTCCAATTCCCTTTAGAAGAGGTTAACATAGTGCCCAAATCCACTCCAGCCAGGCTTCTTGTTTCTTCACAGGAGCAGTGAGATCCTTTCATTCCCCTCAACCACTGACTGACTATCTAAGAACTGCTGTCCAAAGCCAATACCAGCTTGAGGTCAGCAGGACTGGGCTAACTAAGCCTACTGGTATTCTTTAATCCTTCGCTGGTGAGAAGCTTTCAAAGCCAGCTGCAAAACATTTTAATCACTGAGATTTTGACCCCTTTGTCATCCTGCAAAACTGATTCAATTGCACTGACTTGCTACAGTCCTGTCTCCTCAAAGGTCAGATATTTTTATTTATTAATAGACCTGTGATCTGTTACCTGTTAGAAGTAATCTGTTATTAAGAATCACAGAATGTTGGGAGTTGGAAGGGACATTGAAAGATCATCTAGTCCAAGCCCCCTGCCACAGCAGGAAAGAACTGCTCTGTGGAGCACCTTTGCTGATTTAGAGTAAAAAGGCAAAGTGTTGCTTTGTCAAATTAAAAAAGATAGAACACCAGCAGGGATTCAGGCTTGGTATTTCCAAGCTTGACTTCCCAATAGCTCCTGGCTACTAAAGGGATGCTTCCATTGCCTTCTCAGAGACACGTTCTCAATCTCTTTTCACATCTGCAGCCTCTCTCTCGTTTGCTGGGTGCTTTCTACCTCTGATCACAATAAGTCAGCGATGCCTCAGGTTCATGGAAATCTCCCCATGACAATCCCCAGTCTACGCAGGTCAGCCCTGAGTGAACGCAGCATAGTTTGTTCGATCGGTGGCTGCCCTTGTTTCTCAGAGAAGGTTTATTTTGCTTGAACTAAGGCTGCATAGCATGTGCTTCAGCTTTCATAAGGTCTGCAGTTATCTGAATAGAGACACTGGACAGCAGCTGTTAGCATTTTCCAACATTGCACAACTATGGTCTGGAATAGTCTGTCAGTTCTGCACAGACAATGAAGAAAGCAAAACAGAAGGCCTAATATACTGAGTAATGAGGATAGGATTCTGACCTTTGAATGCTGTTAGATGTGTTGCAGGAGGGTATGTTTGATTTAAGTGATAGTACTAGGTATGAAAATGTGCTGTTTGCCTAATGTCTAACTTAGATATCTAACAACTGAACCACTCTATACTTGCTGGCACACTATGTGCTCCAGCGAGAGATGGCTCTGCTGAGTGAGCCCAGTAAGAGAGAGTGGCACTGGGGAACCTGAAGGAGATGAAGGAAACCAATCACAAGGTGAAAGAAAGAATCTTTTCTATTTTATACCCACTGATCAGTCAGACTTGTGGTGATGCTTAGATATTATGGCCTCAAGGTCTGCAAAGGATTAAATCCCAGTCAAAAGTCTTCCATTTCCTTTCTCTGGTCTACTGACATTTGAAATTTTTTACAGCTCCCCTCAATATACACAGCTATCCTCTTGCCAGCCGTGATTCTTGGCAGAAAGCACCATACAGAAGTCTGTGTAACTGTTACAGTTACTATCCTTTATTTTCACAATCATTAAGCAATCCTTTCCAAACCTCTGAATGTCTGAGTTTAATCAGTGGCAACATTTCTGCCATGTCATTTTAAAAACTATTTTTATATGTGATTTAAATTAACCAAGCTTTATACTTCAGATGGTCATTCATTGGACCAAGACAGCTACTAGAGAGTACCATATCCAAAACCAATTTTGTTTTCAGTTCTGACCTCCATGTTTACATTTAATTGTTTTACTTGGATCAAGAGCTTAGTGATGATTCATATGCTCCAATACGAAGGAACACCCTGAAAATCTGATGCATCCATGTGACATCAAAGAAATGAAAAACTACACATGTAGCTCAGGAAACTGCTTTTAGCCCACTTGAAATGTACTAAGCAAAATGTGATTCTGTGAATACTTTGCTGCAAAGACTGACAATAGGCTTACTGACCTTAAAGTCATAAGATAATCAATAGTCAAAGACTTGAGGTACATCATGGTAACATCCTAGAAAAACTGGCTTTCAAGGATGAAGTAAATTAGGTACACTTATTAACCTCACTTTAACATATTTAACCAGAAGGAGATCTACCACAACAGTAAGAAATATAGAAATAGATAACTTCAACAGTTCTAAGCTAAAACCACTGCTTCTGCTATGCCAGTTGCTCGTATAGTAACAACAGTACACGGTACTGCTGTTCAAAGGCAAACAAGAAAGAACTACACATACTTGTTCATTTCCTTATGTTAATGCCTTATAAGCTACATGACCTTTTGATATCTGCCACTAATGAAAAAAATCCTATTCTATTCTAACTATCATCAGATTAAGTGAAATTGAGACAAATACATCCCATTCAAGAACATGTCAATTTTATTTACATTTCCTCTCAAGGTTATGGAGCTTTCACTGAGAGAGGAGAAAATACTATAAAATGATAATTGCAAGGATCTTCTCTTTTTAAGACTGTATATTCAAAGAGCAAAATGCAAATAAGAAGATAAATTATATTAGCATCACTCCAGTTCAATTCCTTCCAAACACAGTCATCATACTTACAAACTAAATTCTGGTAGCAAGAGGATGAAAGGAATCACTGTTGATTAATGCTAAGAAGATAGGAGCCAAAAGGGTTTCAAGACAATGATTCACTGTGAGACTACCAGTAAATCTCTTGGTCATTTTTGAGATTCAGTCAACCTGGCACAAACACTGGGTAAAGTATGTCCTTAGCAGAATGGACCAAAACAAAAACCACACTTGTGTGAATTTAATGCTTATGGAAAAGTCTAATCTGATAGGCTTAGAGACTGAAATCCTCTCACTCCCAGGACAGTAATTCCAGCAGCAAAACAGATTGAGTCACATGGGCTCACCACTATCCCTCAGCCTCCAATTGAGGTACCAGGTTGAGTAGTCAGGTTTTGTGGCTGGTTCAACCTCTTTCATTGGACTTTCAACCACAGGCCAATGACTATTGACTGGAGTAATATTTTGGGCAATATGGACTTTGGTCCACTGAGAACTAGAGTTGAGATCTCTTGAACGTGTTTCAAGAGACAAGGTTGTCTGAGGGGAACAAAAAGGAAAAAGACCCCAACAAATTACTAGCATTAAACTCCATGATAAAGAGATTCTAGAGAACTTCTGAAAACAACTGCCCAAAGCAGGCCAATGCCCTGCCCTGCAAGTACAAGACAGTGAAATGGATATGAAGTGGACTTTTTGCAGGAGAGGAAGTTTCACACATCTCCAGAAAAAAATTAAAGAAACAGTGTTACAGTACTATTCTTAATGCATTAAGAAGACTTTCAGGGAACAATTTCAGTTCCCTGTGCACTTCTAAATTCTATTTGAAAAGTATTATCTTCTCATATTTATCTTCATGGAAGACTCAGATTAACTGCCTTGACCCAGGACAAAATGACCTTTGAAGGCAACAGTCACGTGATGGAGAAAGAGAAAAACCTATCCTACTACCTACCAGGTTAATCTCCTCTTAACTTTTTTTACCATAACTGTGTTTAAATAGAAATCAACACCTGGAACAGGAGAAGGAAGTGCCATTTTTCAGTATCAGAGGTACTAGCAGCTAGCCTGTGCATTTCTTCAGAAGGAAAAACCATTGCAGACAGTGAACTGAAACATGCCATGGCAACAGATGAAGACTACAACTATTAACAAAATCAGACCATTAATGCTCACATAAACAGTCTTTTTAATTGTTTTTTTTTTTTAGTATATAGTCCAAAGATCACTCTCACATTTCAGCAGCCTTTGTCTTTTAATGCCATGACTTCAACTGACTTTCCCACTACCCGGTGCTATCTCTCCCCTTTGAAAAAAGTAAGTGAAAATATCAAATGATATCTTTCTCTACCAAGACCAAAGGAATAGTTTAAGTGTCAAAAAAAGTTAGGCAATGACTTTGCTTAAGGCAGGGAGAGAACATGACTAGCTGTGGGGTAGATCACTGCCTGGCAAGGGAGGGAAGAAAACCAAACCCAAACTCTTCTCATTCTCTGTTGCAGTCAATGCTCAGATGTAGGCTATGTAAGCAGCAACCAAAAATTACTGCATGAAAGACAAAATTATTTTGCTGATCATCACATTACTTCTCAAGTGACAAATACTGAGATTCAAGAGGAACCTGGGAAACTACTGGCCTCTTCATTATCACCAGAAGCAAAGATGCCCCAACTGATTCACCTGGAGTAAAGCATCATCTGCTGCACGATACAGTCTCAATTGACAGATCTAAATATGTCTGTGAGCAGGTCAGGCTGCTGGTTACCTCTCTGTACCTCCTCAAATAAGAAAAATTCCATACTTTACAGCTGTCAGCTTACAACCTTTCACCAGACTAACTCATTCACACAATAAGAAAACAGATACAATGTGTCTGTTACCCGATTTCCTTCAAATTTCTGTTCTGTTTCTGAAACAGAACAAGGATGAAACTTTCCTTTGACCAAGATGAACCAAATATCACCTTGCAACAAAGAAACTCCTCTATCCTTGGTCACTGGCATCACAAAGAAAGAATCAAAGGTGCTGTTTTTGTCCAAAGTATCATCATCACCTTTAAAATATAATTCTCTCAAAGCACCCAAAGACTAGTCTGGGGAAGGAAAGCACGAGATGACAACTCCCCATTCTCTCCAGAGAATTTGTGTCCCTACAGATTTTGTTTCTTGAGCAGTTCTTAACTCCTTGATGCCTCTTCTCTCCTGATCTCTTCCTTGGCAGAAACTTCTTCAAATTTAAAAACCAGAACATGAGCCAAGTAAATAAAAATAAATAAATAAAACTCAATGTCTATAAAAAGTACACAGACCAACCTGCTTAATTATTAACAGGTAAACACAACAAATTCTGAATTATTTACTTAATCTTTTTCAGCTACAAACCTCAGACTTTTAGAGCATGAAATACATGCTTTATTTTAGGACACAAACCAGTATTTTATAAGGCTGTGGTCTTTTTTGGGGGGTTGTTTTGAAGAATACAAATTTCCTATTAACCCCCAAAATACCTTCCCCTCACTGAACCCTGGTGGATTTTTAAATACAGAAATAAAACTTCTAGTATAAAGATCCTGTATTCACAGGTTTGCTAGTGAATGAGCTGGCTGTTTCTGACTTGCAACTGAGCAAAGATGAGATTCCTGTGAGGCACATGCACTCATTTCCATACATCTGCCAGGAAGATGCTAGACTCAGAGGGAGACCCTGCTGAAGGCTCCAGGCAGAAATTCTACAATGAAGAATAACACAGTCCCAGGTACAACCGCATTTTCTTTACCAAATAAAGCTCCTTGATGACCTGAGGAGATGCTGTTCTAGGCTTGACCTCCAGCTGAGGCCATCTTTATGTTTTCCCTCCTTCAGACACATTGTTCTACCTAAGGCATTGCTGATGCAATGCAGCCTTCCCCGGTGATGCACTGAAAACGAGGAAAGTTCCAAGTTCCTTGCTGTAGAAACCAGTGACATTTCTGTACCTGCTGAAGTCAGCACATACCCTTTGAGGTCTCCAGCATTCAGTAATGTAAAACAATGCCATTTCCTCCTCAGTAACTTCAGGCCACCATACAGTCTTTACCATCCAGAAAAAAGTTACACTATCATCCCAGAAGAAACGTGGTTCTGAATCTTAGACAATTTTTCTTACCTAGTTTTTCTTTGGAAATGATTCTATATTGTTGCTTTTGAAGCCCTGGATTAACAAAGACATATGCATATATGCTGAAGCTGCACATACGAGACATGCCACTAAAAATCTATTCTAACATTTTGCATGCAAGCAGAAGTCTTCACAAGAGCATTAACACTAATATTTAACAAGGTATTCACATATTAATATTCCTTCATTGCTGCTACAAACACATACAAATGTGACATCTGATAACAAACTTATTAATCTACTTTTAAATGCTATAATGGTCCAGCATAATTTGGGAGTTTTTCCTGGGTTTAGATATTAACAGTTTTGTTAATATTTATGTACTATACATTTTTTTTGCCTACCAAAGTCTTCCAAAGGTGCAATTCAGGAGATGAGACAGTTAATCACAGAGCTGGCTTAGACTCTAATTTAGGTGGCCTACTTATGTTAGCAACATTTTATTAGCACGTTATGCTGTATATTTAATATTTAGTACACTGCGTGAAAATGGTTTACTGTGTACTGCTTGCATAAATGACTTACAAATTCTGTTTGACACAGAGAACAGTCTATAAGTAATACATGTATTTCTAAGTATACCTAATGCTACAGAAAATAAGGATAAACAGAAGACTTGCAGAGAAAATACATGGAGTTAAATGCTAGCTTATAAATACTTCAGCAGACCAAAGATGCAGAATTAGGGATATATGCATAATGCCCATCCCTCCTTTAGCTTTTGGGTTGTAGTTTCCCTCTGGAAGCCTCAGCAGATGTCCAACTAAAGGAAAAGGTGACTTTCTTAGTTGCAGAAGTCTCACAGGGGAGATAACTTCAAGAAAGCATACAGCATTTCCTCCTAAACGTTTTGCCTGTTACTAGATCCAGAAGCAAAAGCAGGATCGTTCTTTGAGTGCTTTCAGAACATTTTTCACAAGGCAGGGAAGTTAGCTACATCCTCATTAATTATGTAGCCTTTCCAGTATATACTCACACAATGCTAGCTGGAAGCCCCAGGAAAGGATGCCCAGTGCATATGAGCAGCAGGTGGTACTGAAGGAGAATCAATTGCTCAGCCAAAGCAGATCCAAGCTTTGCTGGAGGAGCTGGAGAGTTATCTAGCTACAGCTATAGCCATTTGGTTGTAGTGATGTTCTGAAATTACCACTGGAAAGGAGACTTTAACTTTAGCCCTTAGTTATGTGGAGAAGCACTCTGCTTTTCATGCTCCTATTTACAACCTGAATCCAGGCTACAGCAGCAGGCATTTGTAAGGGCCAGATAAGGGAAAATCCTTCAGCCTCACTTGATTTACTCTTACATGAAGAGACCCATAAGCAGTCCTGCTGCAATTCTGATTACCTTGGAAAGGGCAGGGAAAGGGATTTAGCTTATTTGATTCAGCTAGATCCCTTCTTAACCTTCCAATTATTTCAGCCACCTTAGATATAAGATATATTAGATATATATAAGATATATTAGATATAAGGTAGCTGTTGTTACCATATACCCTTGAAGTAATAAGGTACAGTAACTTTTCCAGGGGGTGTGTATGGGAGAAAGGCTTATACCTTAGCAGTAACTCTAGCTCTTCATCTCTAACAACAGAATCATTCACATTTATCAGAAGTAAATTTTTCTGAATCATCTGACAGGTGAATACATCTGTGTGAAGGAAGGATGATAATCTCCCAGGACAAGTTGTCTCCAGTTGCCTCTGAAGCTTGTGATACCCCAGTTACAAAGGAAAAGTCCATCAAAAGGCAAGAAATCTTCTTTGCAACTGTATTAGCTTCTTAGATTTCTTCTGCTATGTAATGTCAATATATCTATAAACCATTTGATAATGAGGTAGCTAAGACAGGTGCTAAAACTTGAGTAAATATCAAACTTCTTTTCTACAAAAATATATGACAGCAAAAGCATTTTTTTCTGCTGATGAAGTATTTTCAGTATTATTACAAAGGACCATAACTGGTTTTTTTACAATCCCTGATAAAATACTTGTTCCAAAGTTTTTCTCAGCATCTTCATCATTTTCAGTTGATGCTTGTCAAGTGACATTCAAAAACATTTTTATTTTGAAAACCCAAACTCAAACAATATAGAGCCTATTTCACATTCCTTTTATTCTTGTACTTTATCAAACTTTTAAAAAATATTCCAGTACATTTACATGGCATACCCAAAACTGTCTCACAATAGAGAAATTCAGTTGACATCTCCTCTAGGAAAAAGAACCCACAAACCAAAACAATCTACAAAACCTCTTAGAAAATGTATCTTTCCCCAGTTCTATTCAGTGGGGAACATTAAAAATTCAATATTTGCCACTTTGCAATGACTTTTGGACACAAACCCATTCCTTCATGCTGCAATAGGTTCCTCTAGTCTAAACATAAGGGGAACTAGAAGAAATGTACATGCTTGAATCAGTGCTAAATATGGCACAATGCATCTCTGATCCTGACAACACTTTTCCCCTTATTTTTTCCTCTAATTTCTATAATTTATTAGAGATACAGTAGTTATTTTTTATAATGGTTAATATGTAACAATCAGTACATAGAGACCACGTAACAAGAATGGCTCTAATTAAAAATTAATATCATTACAAAAATAACTATTATATTAATCAATATGAAGACTGAACTATTCAGATCAGTAGGACATTTTTTAGTCCTAACATCCATCCTGCTTTAATGACATGAGGACAGTTGATTTAGTAAAAGTCTTATCTGAGATACATTAATATACAGTATTTGGATTAGAACCATGTTGGGAGCTATACTGCAAGACAGCAGATATTTCCATTAAAAGAATGCCTTGTATTTTATAGAACAAATATAAAACTTGTATAGACTAAGATCTGAAGAAAGCAATCCAAAAGGGACTCTGCATTTTCAGCTAAAAATTCACCAGCAAAAAAGTAAAGGGATGGTTGGGGATCAGACTAACATTTACTGTAATCTTACCCAAAAAAATCAATGAGATTCAAGGATGACTTGAACTCACTGCTTATTACAGAGTAGAGTTTTCAAACTAAGAATAATTTAGTACAAATACTTTACATAGTAAAATCTTTTTCATGAGATTATACCCCCCAAAACACATGATCCACCTGATATTATTTTAGTATGACCTACATACATAACTCATCTGTATTTTCCTCAAACTTGCACAAAACTCCCCCCATGTTTCTCACATTTAATACCAGTCAATGGATTAGCCAGGGTTTTGCCCTGGGACATTAGATGGGCCTAAGCAAAGTTTCTGAGATGTATCATATAAAACTATGCCTTCAGCTAATCAATTATTTATATTGCAGTAGAGTTTAGAGATCACAGCAAGATGGATGTATGAGGCACTGCAGTGACACAGACTGGGACACAGTTGTCACCAGGAAAAAAAAACTTTTCAGACATGCCAGCCAAGAATGAAAAAGCAGGAACTACTTTTTCAGATTAATTGGAACACACAGATTGGATTTAGGAAATCTGCAGTACTGAGGTTTTTTACTTCAGGTTACATTCCACTGCTTTAACAACAAAGCTTTTCTTCCTCTCAATTAATAGAAAGGCCACTCCCCAAATCCCAGATTACATCTGCCCCAGTAATTTAGCAATTCCAATCATACATTTGCATAACTCTAGCATAAAAAAAAATCTCAAAGCACTGTGAAGCAAAAACTGAACAGAACTAGACTATCCTCACTTTGCAAGGAGTCAAATAAAACCACAGAAGCATTCTCTCATCTCTCCTATCTTTGGCCATCTAAAAGACACTTGACAAGGCTGCTTCTTTCACCACTGGAACAAAGCGAGAGTCTTGAGAGGGTGATTCTCTCTCTTCTCAGATATCTGGCTAAGTCAATCACCAGGGAAGGCTCTCCCTTTCTTCTGCCTATTCCTTCCACACAGCCCAGATATCTAGACTAAATGTCTCATGTTTAGATGGGTGAACTCCCTATCCTATCATAAAGCAAATCTCTCTTTGGTGTTCCCTTGATACCTTTTCTAAGAGGCAAAATGGTGATTGGCCAAGGTCTGTATCTGCACACCCATGGGGAAAGCTAGGTTCACCCTGCTAGACATATTAGTGCACTGACAAAACAAAACTCTGGGTAGTCTAACAGTGTCCAGGTAGTTTAACAGTTGACCACCGTTTCCTGAGCTCCTGGGAGGCCAAATTGCTGGGCTCTAAATTGCTAGGTCTAGCTGAGATTTGTGCCGCTTCTAGCCCATTGTGGAAGCCCAGGAGAAATACTCCTGGCTCTGTCACACTATAAATAATGGTTTTAAATAAAACTCACATCAAAATGCTATTTTTTCCAAGAACAGTGATAAAAGTCTGCTATCAGACTTTGATCACAAGTCCTACTATTCAGAAAAGGAAATACCTCTGAATCCCAGTGAAAATGAAGCTGTCTGTGGCTGAAACAACTTCTCAAAATGCTTGTGTCTTTTTCTCTGTCAACCCAGAGACTAGATTTGGGGATCCAAAAATGCTTGACTTTTCTATGCAGGTTTTCATACATCAGAAAAATGTGGCACTATACCACATGATAGGATCTTGAAGCTCTGAAATGACTGTGAAGTGATATTTCAGGTAGCTCTTCCAAAATGAAAACTGAATAACAAACTTCAAGCGATGTCTCCCTCAACATTAAAACAGACAATGGGAAAGGTACATTGTCTTGCCTCTCACACAGAAGAATGACTTAGACTAACACCTTCCATTCTATGCACAGAAAGTTAAGTAATGTATTTCAGTGTTTTTGCCAAATAAAACCGAGGACAGAGTTCTCTGAAGAAATCAGAGGCTACTGGTAGTCACATGAGAAAATGCCAGCACTTTAAGTCAACCACTTTCCAAGTCGCAAAGGGAATGAGAAAGCTCCAGTACCTCAAGAATCAGATTCTGCAAATTCAAGCTGCTTCTTTTTCTTTAGGTTGCTGTCAAAAAGCACTCATTTGGTACATGTAAAAGCACTGAAGTCTTGCTTTAAAACAAAGCACTGCTGTGTAGCAAGTGAGCCTGAATCACACGTTCATCACAACCCCTGCAGTCAGCACTGAGCCAACAGCTAGAGACACCGCTACCACGCTCATGCTTCTCAGCTTCAGCAAGTGGCTCTGTTTAAAATGAAAGTAATATGCTAACAGTTCCCCAAACAGCATTTGTATCACTATTATAAATGGTTATCTGTTATCACCAGAGAAGAATCGATACTTAATGTGGTAGCTAAAGACCAGCTCTCACTGTTTCATGGCTGAGGGGAGAGAAGGGAGATGGATGCTAAAGAGCAGAACTCCAACCACAGATCCTGCCACGGGGAAGCACAGTAGCAGAGAGCAGCTGACCAACTCATTTATCAAAGACCAGAAGGATCTTCCAGGGCAACAGCAGTGGAATAGCCTCTCCTAGGAATAAATTTGCATTGCAGATCCTACCACCTTCTTCCATACAATTTGACTCTCCTGTTCCCCAAAAGAGCTACGATCAATAAACAAGACCCATCAAAAAAACCACAGTAGCCTCAAAGTTTTCTCCAGGTAAGAGGATGAGGAAACAAATGGAAAAGCTCTCAGACAACCCAGTGATAAGTATATCCAGATGTTAATACTAGTGATTCCTACTGCAGGTACTAACCTGTCAATACTACTTTTGGACAACTTTTAAGGGCATGAAAGTAGTCTTAATATTTGCCATAGTAGTATCTTCATATCCATCTACTATGGTTAACTTTCCAAACCAGAGGAACAAACAGGCATTAGACTGATTTGTTAATGTTTATTTTTACAAGAAGGAAGAACATCTTAACTCTGAACTTTCCACTTTCGTTAATGATTAAAAAGTTATTTAAATATTAACTTTATTAAATTAATAATTTATCAGACACTCCTAAAATTTACTTACAACACATACTAGCCAAATCTATTTGTTGTTTTGGGGGCAGGTGGATGGAGTTTGTGAAGTATTCAGCCAAAACAAAAGAGTTTCAAATAATAGGATAAAGACCATGTTCTATTTATCTGAGAATAACATCTATTATCTAGCATGGTGCAAATATGCTCAGAGGCTAAATGGTCTCTTTCAAATGACAGAGGGATTTTTTTTTCCTTTGTTTAGTACAACATGCCCCTGATATACCCAAATAGCTCTATTTAAAAGGCAATCTTTATTAGGTAGGGCGGTTTTTTAAATAGGAATTACAATGTGTACTAGCAAAAATTGCTTGGTTGTTTACTTACTGATTCTTTATAAAGGCCAATTATTTTACCAACAGACAAGATAAAATCTGTTACCAAAAAAAGGGACTTATATGTTAAATCCTATTTATAGAAAAGTTATTTTGTTTCTAGGTCTGGTCACCTAAACAAAAAGGGCCAACAAATTGAAGACTGTATCAGCAATAACTGATGCCTCAAACGCTTTCCATCACAAACCTCACTGGCACAATTCCTACTTTACAAGAGAGAAAGACCTATCAGAAGAATTACTTGGAGTGAGAGAAGGAACAGAAGAAAATAAAAGGGTTCCTAACTTCCAGTCTTGTACCTAGATGATCACCAAACTGCTTCTGAACCAGAGACATTCCACCATCTCATTTTTCAAAGGAAAACCCCTGCATTTTTAATGTGCCTCTTGCACATCCACCTGTGCATCCCTGTTTGTGTAATCCACTATCATCACTACAAGAATCTATCAAATAGGCACCATAGCCATTCCAACCTGAAAGCAAGTGTGAAATTTCAGTCCTTCCAACACCGAGTTTATCTGTGAAAGCCCCTTAAACACTGGGTATTTCTCTTCAGCAGAATCTCTCCAATGCATCCACTTACATAACCCTCTCTGCAATACCACAGGCAGTGCTTTCCAGTTCCTCTGAGCCCCACCAATTAACAAAAGTCAAGAGTTAACAGCAGGATGCTGTTGAGAAAAAAGCTTAACTTATGAACATGTTCAGAGTGCCATTGCCCAAAAATCTGAGTAATGTTCCAGATATGTTATGTTAATCTGTTACACAAGATTGTCTGTAATGCGAATATTTTCTTAAGGAGTACTGAGGGTTGTGTTGGGGGTTGGATAAAGGCAGGTGGCCAAAGTTATTACTGAAGAGGATTATTTTAATTATTATTGGACTATTAACCCTCTGCATGGTCCAATTTAGCAAGTTTCATTGTGTTCACAAGTGATATGGTTTATAACGACCATACTTGAAATTACTGTTGAACACAGAGCATCTGGGAATAAAACCAGATATGATTAGGTGTGCAAAGCTCATCTGAATGCAGTTTTATACATAGACTATGTTTCTATCCACTAAAAAATAGCCCTTAATAATAAGAGATAAAGGAAAATAGAGGGAAAAGCAGTATTTTAGGTATAATATGTGATCTGTGTATTCTAGATACACTCCATAATGAACATGACCAAATACTGAACATGAAATGAAGAACAAACCTTTTGTGTTGATGCAAAGTTTGAGTGGCAGGAAAAAACATAACAGAAGATAAGGGTTTTCATTTACAATGCAATGTAAATTAAAAACCCATGGATACAAAAGAGCAGAAACAAGAAAGGTAATAACAAACTTACATTTCACCCCCCATCATTACAAGGATCAAACCAGGAGCATACATCTTCATTCTAGTCAGATGGCCACTATAGTAATACATCATAGTAGCTCATACTAGAAATGAAAACATCAAGGACTCAAGTGATGGTTTAAATTACAACAAAGCAAATCATAACAGAAAAGAAACAAAAAACATATAAAGTCTGTTTTTCTTTTCAAATGAGGTACAAAATATACATGGAAGTAAGGTGTATCTCTATCCACGTGATCACTTTGCCTTTAACTTCACTGGGAACAAGCAGGAAGCTCAGAGACTTCCTTTACCAAGCCTATTTTCACTCTAAATAGGTCTTGACAGTGCTGTAGCTACAGAGCCAAAAAAAACCTGAGGCCAAATTTTATATGGCCATGCTAGGATGGTGGAAAAGCCTTTGTGAGAATTTGATACTCTAACTTCATTTGTACACCTGGCCCCTCACAGACCTTTCAAGGTCTTAGCTGTATCTATAGATACACAGATTACAATGGCCTGTTAGTAAAAGAGGTGGATTCAGGACACTACCTCATTTGAGTTTGGTATCTGCAACTGGACTCTGACATTTCATTTGAATACTTAAAGCATTAATGTTATTGTATCCTGTAGACCTATATTAACAAGTTTGATGTAACAGATGGGAGCTTTTTCAGAAAAATGTAAACATCTAATCTGAGAGCCAGCACTTTCTACAGACAGACTTTACAGAGAAATATAGCTCTCTACTGTTTATTCCAAACACATCATGGCACTGGAAGTGGACTACTTTATACAGTGAAGACAGATAGTAAATGTAAAAAAAACACCTCAAGAATTTCTCTTCTCACATTTACTAATTTTAAATAGAACATTCACCCTCAAATTCTCAGCTTTTAACCTATTAAAAAAAAATAAATTAAAAAAAAAAAAAATCAAGGAGAATACTGCCCTTTATAATCCAGGGCTGATAATTAGAACCAAATCTCAGTGAGTCTTCCTGCAGGGCTTCTCTTCATTGCACATTCTCACCATCACCACATTTCTGAATTTTGCTAAACTACCTATTACACCACACCTTACTAATTGTCTACAATGCAAGTAGTTTCCTAAACACATGCTTACAAACCTGCTTCTTAATGAGCAAACTACTTCATAAATAAAAGAAGCACATGAAAGCAGTGGAGTTTGGGGGGGTTTCTTCTGGAAATAGGGGTTTAACTATTCTTGGATTACCCTCTTTAATCTTGAGTTGCCTGCTTGTTCTTGAACATGTTCACTTAAGGCAATGGTTACAAATACAGGACAATCTAGTTTCTGCATTTTTCACACTGTGTATTCTCTTTAGCACAACTGAAATTAATAATCATAGCCACATGTAACTGAGGTTGCTTCTTGTGTGATTTCTGCAAAGCAGTAATGAAAGACACTGGAAGTTCAGAGCTCTGGAACAATAACTCTAATTATTGTCATGTTTACTACAGGAAATTACCTATCTGACCAACCCTACCCAGAATCCTTAGCAGGAAATGGGACAGATTTTTGTTTGTGGAAAGAAACAGCCAGTCTGGTGCATTGTTAGCAGCAGCAATTGAACAAAGTCCTCTGTTACACAGGATGAAAGATGGAAAAGTGCAGCTCCTGAATTAATACTATGTGCAACAGATTCGCAGAACAGAACCTGAACATAGTTTGGTTGGGATTTTTTCCCCTTGGAAAATACAAAAACCAAACTGTTCAAGTTAGCATTCCCAAGCAGTTGACAGTATTATCTTGGCTAAATAAGCAGACAAGAGAAAAGATCCTTGCTCAAAACAGGCAATGAAAATAGAGCAGAGCCAGAGGATGAGACTGCGTAAAAGTAGCACTGGATCCCTATGGTCAGAGTCCAACTTGCATAACCTTTTATTCAGATGCTTTTCTCCTGAGTCCATAACACACTTATAATATAGAGGAAAAAATATCCACATTTATTAGACTTATGAAAGTGTAAACACCATTAGAAGTGGTTCTGGTATGACAGCCCTATTTTGCACTTCCCTGTTTCTTACTTGCTTCATCAATTCTCACTCTTATCCACTTAGCACTTCCATTTATTGCCTCGGGGCCAGACTTTCCAGTATTTTCTTCTGTTCATCTCCACCTCTCCCTGAAGCTTTGTATGACAACCAAACTGACTCCTCTGCTGTCATTTGGGATACTTTTAATATTAACTGGGCAAAGTCCACATTCTGTTACTTCAAATATTTCTCAAGTATCCCTTCACTATGTGCTTTAGAGATCTCCAGAATTCAGTTTACATTCTTGAAGATTTGATTTTTGCCTCAAGTCCAGTACTTCTGTAATATAAACTTTATATAAAACAAATGTTCCAGTACATGCAGAAGATTAAAGGAATGAAGAAGGTACTCAGCTGTCCTTCAATTTAACATGTGTTTAATGTTATCTGGGAGAAATGCACCCATTTTCATCCCGAGTCTCATCTCCAAGCTGTGTTGGATGACTGCACAAAGAGCCAATACTCTTAGCTGTTTAAAGAAACAAAATGGAGCCAGAAACAAGCACAGGATGTTCAGTGGCACAATCCACTGGATAGTATTTGCTTACTCTCAAATAGTTGGTACCTTTGACTTTATTCATTGCATCCAGAGGATTAAAATCCAGAGGCAACCAGACTGATGGGTTTTGTTTGGCCTTTTACACACAGAATGCAGCTAGACATTTCCGATCTGGGTTCAGCTACCAAACTCTTCTTCTAGTTGTGGGAGAGGAGATGAAAGCAGGCTGTTTCAATTAGGCTGGCTATAGAGATGATCAGGAGCTGTGAATTAATTGACTTGGAGACCAAGAGGGACAGCTCCTGCATAATAGAGGCCATGGAATTTCGCTCTGTAATTACAGTTAAGTTCAGCTCCAAGTCCAATAGAAATCAAAGGTGACTGTATCAGGCCCATCTCTAATCAAAAGTGGCTTTTCCCCTCACCACTAAGTGCAAAATATTCCACATTTCTTTCTATTTTAAAGAGCCATTTGGGTCTAAAATGAACCTACATGAAAGACCTTTATTCCTGCACGGACAGGAACAAATCTTCCACTGCTGCATGAAAAGGCCAGAACAATGAACGTATTGGGAACGGAGGTGGTGGCGGCATGGGGAAAGCTCTGCCTTTTTGGCAGTACTCACATAACATTAGTTAGGGTAGATGGAGTCCTGCTGGGTCTAACCAACTGCTCAGATCCCCGTGACATTTTACAGGCCCCCAGCTTTACACTGTACATCTCAGAACACAGTGAAAAAGCCCATATATACATATATTTTAAAACATACAAAACTTTTGAGAACACATATAAAGCAGATCAATTGCCTTTGCAATATTCTCAGAACAAAATGTTCCACCAGCAGATCTGATAAGAAGAGCCAAAAAATGGAAAACACTTGCTACCAATTTATTGCAGTCACCCATAAACTATTACTAGAACATTATGTATTGGTGTCCAAGCCAGGAAGCTATTAAAGAGGACTGCACTTGAGTCTTTCCACTATGCTACTTAAGCATTAATAAGTCCTTAGAGAATTGTGTTTATGTTGAAAGAATCATCCTATAATCAATTTTTCACACACAAAAATGCAGCTCTTTTTAGACTTACTTGTGTGCCTTTGCTCGCTCTCTCTCACATTGGTTGGTTGTCTCCACAAATACCATCATTTCACAGAATCATAAAATGGCCCAGGTTAGAAGGGACCTTAAAGATCATCTAGTTCCAACCCCCCTGCCATGGGCAGGGACACCACAGACTAGACCAGGTTGCTCAGGGCCACAGCCAGCCTGGCTTTGAACACTGCCAGGGATAGGGCATCCACAACCTCTCTGGGCAACCTGTTCGAGTGCCCAACCACCCTCTGGGTAAAGAGCCTCCTTCTAATTTCTAGTCTAAATCTCCCCTCCAGTTTATATCCATTCCCCCTTGTCCTGTTGTAATCTGACCAGCCCCTCTACCTTGTAATCCCCCTCTAGGTACTGAAAGGCTGCTATAAGGTCCCCCTGAAGCCTTCTCTTCTCCAGGCTAACATTTTCTATGTGTCTGTCTGGTTCCAACCCTGGCCTACATACTTTGTGTTTCAAGCTGGGCAAATTTCAAGATAAACGCTGCTGACTGACAGTGTTAGTGGGTGCAGGATGTACCACATCCCTTCCCCTGTTGTCTCCGCCTAAGTATCTTTCTCACTCCTTACAGTCATTATTTGTGCAAGAAGAGTGAAAAGAATGCTAAAAGGGCATCATTACTTGGTTTTGACTTAGACATGCAAATAAACATCCAGTGGTGTTTTATGGGACTCTTTCTAGTCCATTACAGGAAAACCTCTAATAACTCAAAAACTTCCTTTCCCATTTAAAAGACAACACTGATACCCAGCAAGATGATGAGTAACCCAAAGATGTACTGTTTTTACCTCAAGAACTGTTGTTTTCCTTTGAAAAAGTGTATGCTTTCTTTTCACTCCCTCTCTGATACCACACAGGTGCAAATCACGTAACAGAGCAGACCAAGTGGAATGGTGGCAGTTCCTATATCCCTGGAAACACCTTAAAACACTAAGTCTTGAGTTGAACTGAACTAGGCTATCACTCCAGAAAGACTTCAGATTCTATTTGAATTAAGTATGAAAAAAGACCTAAACTTCCAAGAAGGGAAAGGAAATCCCTTCTATTAATTTATTCATATTACCCTAAGTAATTTGTTTAGTTAAGAGCTGAAAACTAATATATATTTTTATCATTATTACTATTATCATCACCACCACCAGACAATCACTTCACTTATATCCCCACTCAGACTCCTAGAGAGTGCAGGCCAGGAAACATGATGTTATGGGAAGTTTACAGTAACACTAACACCTCTCCTGATTGGCTTCTTCAACCCCTGGAATATCCTTATGGTTTGAGAGATGACTGGGAAGCACTCCTGGCTGCCAAATAACCTGTAGGCTGCTCTTAACCGGGAAAAGTTAAGCTTCCTTGAAAACAGGGAGAATTCTCAGCAATAAATACCACTGTATTGGCTGTGAAATTTGATCAGACAGTACTGATACACTTGACTTCAAATGTCTGATCTGAAGAACCATGTTAAGAACTTGCAGCAGTCTCTGATGTCAATGAAAAGTGCAGACACTAAGCACCTTTTCTTGACTTAGGCCTTCAGTACACACAGAAAAAACAAGGACGTTTGGTCAAATGTATCCCTCAAGGAACTTCACTCGATCCCACCACATTTTTTCTCTCTTGATTAATGACTATGGGATATATTGCTGGCTCAGGCAGCACAGTTATGCATGGAGCTCTTCTACTTGCTTCTGTAATTAGTTACATTTCAAACTTACATCAGAAATAATAAGAAATTATTTCTCTCTGCATTAGCACATAGGACACCAGAGTGATTTTACAGTAGATAAACAGACTGCATCTACAGCTAAATCTCTCTGTGGTTTGGCTCTTCACAGCAGGATTCAGGCTCTGCTGTCATCAAGAGTCAATGAAATCTTCAACTCAAGAGGTCCTTTTTGATTCTTCAAAGAACACAGAGACACATGCTGGCATAACAACATGTCAGTGAGCCATTTTTTAAGCAAGACCCTTAGTATAATGTTGAAAAACCTCTCACTGTGCCAGGAAGAGGAATGAAAAGCACAAAAATCAAGACCCCCGAAAGGCTTGGAAGCACTCAGGTCGCCAGAGAAGATTTCATCTGGAACCTCTGCAGCAACTGAGTTACTGCACCTTCTGCACCAGCTCCATTAGTCCATACACTTGCAAAAATTTGTCCACTGCTTCACTGAAAGGTTTACATTAAAACAGAAGTCTGGTGCCCAGGAGAAATGTCCTAGATGTTTTCTATGCTTAAAAGGCAAGATGTGCCTAATATGATTTTTCTGTAAAGGGCAAGTGAAGTATGGTATTAATAAAAAATAAACGATGTTAACTTATGTTAAATCTTTCTCTCTTCTCCAAAAATATACAACTGAAAAATTCCTACCCCATCAGGACTAATGTACAAGCAAGTCCTCTCCATCTGCCAAATATGTAGGTCATTTCAATGAGTGACAAAGAGGCCTGATTTTAATTCATGAAATATTCCTGCTAATAGCAAAGTTATTTAGACATCTGTTAAACGGCTGACTTGTTATAATGGGGGGATATCTAAAATCACTGAAAGTTCTATTTAAATTAATGCTACACTATTTTATTGGGCATTTTAAAGAGGTACTGCTATTAATAAAAACATTATATAAATTAGAAACAGGCCTGCAATAATCCTCCAGACAAAATCTGCTGTTTTCTTCTAATGCTAGGGTATGAGCTTTTATTTGCATGTGCACTATGTGTATATATTACAAGGTAGCAGATATGTGAAAAGAAAAAATTCTTAGACTAATAGCAGCCCTGTTTAAAGTTTGGCAGGGAACAGTTGGCAGACATGAGAAAAAAAAAGTAAATATGTTTCATGGCCTGTATATAATTGAACATTCTTCAAATTCCTGTAATGGAAATGTCAATACCATACAAATCCTTGAAAAGTGGACACAGGCAGATAAACATGGCTGAAGCCAAACACCTCCACCCAGAAAAAATAGCAGGCCTTCAGACAAAAAAAAAAGACATATATATACATAATAAGCCATCCACTCAATAATAGTAACAAAATTAACTTTTTGCTTTTGGGATAGCAGTGAGATGAGTGGAGAGAGGTAGAAGGTAGTGATGAAAGCTGTCAGGAGCACTGCATCGTAGAGGCAAGGTATGGACAGGCAAAAGGGAGCTGAGCACCAGGAAGAGCCATCTGACAGTGCACAGGGCTGGGCCCTGGCTCACAATGGAGACAATGGCTATTCTGTGTTTGGCTTCAAGAGAACAAGACTGGTGACTAGCTTTCTTCTCTTCATGTTAGATGATGTATTAGAAGATGCATCACACAGGTGGTGAGTGCCTCAGTTCTTGGAGGCTGGACGCTGCTTCAGGAGCTCCTCACTGAATATTCTTCTTCCTTCTGGCTCACTCCCAAAAGGCAGTAACTGTTAGAAGGGGAGGTCAGTTTTTCCCAGATCACAGAGACAGGAGCTAGAATGAGGGGCATAGGTCCCAGGTCTGTGTCACAACTCCCAAGAAAACACTCAGCACAGCAACTCAATTCCAAACCCAAGTGAACATACACCAGCCTTTCTTTCTGCCTTATGTCCTGCTTTCCTCACAAGAAGCTCTGTGCCCACAGCAGTGGACACTGTAGGGCATTCTCCAGTACTGCCCCAGCTACAGAAGCCTTGTGGACTCAGAAGATACTGAAGTGTATAGTAGAAAGTACATCAATAACCACTCCCACTAAGGGAGAAAACTCAGGAGACATTTTTTAAAGAGTGTGAGTCAGCCAAGATATATTCAACACCTGTGACAGAAAAATACTAGTACAAGCTGAAAATATAAGATCTAATATATGCTCCTCCACCATTACAAGAGACTGTGCATATCCTCAACTCCCCCAATACCCACTTAAGTCATACCATACAGCCACTTGATATACCACCTATGTGAAATACAGTTATTTTAAACAAAACTAGCTAGACAGAGATCAGGGGTTTCATGTTTCTCCTGAGATGCTCTATGAATGTTCAGCTTTACCAGCATGTCTTTATTTTTTTCCCCTCCACAATCTGCATTTTACCACTTTTCTTATTGCCTTTTCCCTTTTCTATTGCTGTATGAGACACCAATGTACAATGTAAAATACACACAACAGGGAGGTAAACTTCCTCTACTAAAGGTCTACCAAATGTACAATACATAAAGATTGTTGTTCTCCAGCAGTTAGCTACAAAAGCACTACATGCAGCTAAGAAACAGTAAGAGAGTAAACAAACAGTAAGTGATGATTTTAAGCTGCCACTCTTGCCTGGCAATAAAATGTTGAGTCTTGACTTTTCCCTCTCTCTAAATTCTAAATACTTCTCTGTGCAATTCTAATAACTTCTTAAATGTGTTTCTTAATTGATTATAAGCATACCTTAACAGAGCAAAATAGCAGCTAAGAGCATCTAGATGGGTTATAGTGTACTTTGGTAAGATCAAGGTATATTTCTGTATTATTCCATTTCTCTTTCTTCTGGTGCAGAGAGTGGTTTTAAGGAAAATTCTTAAAATTCCTACTTAACTAGGCTCAAATAAGTGTCATGGAAGAAGCATAACTGTGCCTTTGTTTGTAGCCATTACAAGGTTATGGAAGGAAGACAGAGTAAGAGATCTGTTCTAAAGTATGGAAAAGTCATTATACACTAACAGTTCCCTCCCTTTCCACTTCATCCAGGATTGTAACTTGACAGCCCTCCCTCTTAGACCACCACTGCAAACAAACAAAAAGCACAATCCTATCACACACTTCAGGGTAGGAAGGCCAGTGGACTTAAGCTAGGGAAAACAAATTCCTGCATAAAATCCCCTATTGGAGAACTGTGCTGCCACCTTCTCAGCCCATGGAATGCTAACAAGCAGAATGATACTTAAGTAGTAGATTATTAACATCAATGAAAAACTCTCATTTGGAAAAAAAGGCATTTGTCTGCAGTTTTTTGTACTTAACCTGGTTCTGGCCATAATGCTCGGATACATGCACAGGAGTTATTTTTCCCTGTGCTTCTCCCTGACTTTTAGGGAACTGCAGTGAAGGGTATACCCTTAGCTTCAGTGCCCCCGAAATCCTGAGACCTTTCAGTATTATGCTAGTCATAAAATAAGTGTTTAAGTAGTTTCTGAAAGTAGAAAATGCTTTTAGGGAATGGAATGCAAAGAAAAAACACAGGATGCTAGAAGGCAGCATGGAGAAAAACAGATTGAAAAGATTTAACCTGAGATATTTCTAAATTTATTTTCTTACTTGCATTTTTCAGCCCTAATATTCAACCTAAACCTTCCTGAAGATTCAAATAGTGCTTTAAGATCCCTGGACTACAGTCTACCAGCCTGAATTCAAAGCTTTTGTCCTTTTCACTTGTTTTTCAACACTACTACTATGCAATATATAATACCTGAAGACCTCTCCTCCCCCCTACTTCATCAAGTTAGGTTTAATTTACACAGGAAAAAAAATTCTATTTCTCTAGGCATCAGACACTCCTATTTCCAAACTCTATTCCAAAAATACAAAGTTAGACCTCATTGTGGGCTTAATGTCCACATAAAACTGGTTGGATTTAGTTAAAAGCAACTACAATGAAATTTAAGAAATAAGAGAAAGTTACATGAGAGAAACCACTGGTGTTTGGATTATGTTGCATTTTTATTCATGTTTATTAAACATTTCCCAAGAAAGGAAACATTTTTACCACTGAATGCCTTCCACAGGAACCCACTACAGAAAGCTCGACCTAGGTCTAAGAAAGGAAGAAATAAAGCAACTATGTTCACAGGATCAATAACGTTCTCTTTTCCCTCTCTCAGGCAAGACAAAGTTGCCCAACTGCACATGAACAGAAGTGATGCATGAGCCCACACAGAAGCTTCCCATTTTGAATCAGCCTTAGCAGGCAGATTCTGAGGAAGCATAAAATCAAAGACAACGGAGGCAGACTGACAGCAAACATCTGATTAGTCGGCCACCTACTTTGTGTCTACTAATATTGGAAGCAGAGTCCATAGAGGGAAACAGCTTCCATTTGCCCACAAAATCACTTGCACACTATAGCCTTTGTAGCAATAAGAGAAGCCCTCAAGTCTTCATTTAACATCATATGAGAACTTCCAAATGGTAGCAGATTGCCTCAGTAACATCAGAGCAAATGTGCTCACAGGCATCTTTCAAGCCAACAAGATCTGCTGCAGTTCTGCCTTCTTGATAAAAGAACACACCTACAAACAGTGCATAACAGAGTCAACATTAATTCACAGGTGGCACAGAAAAGAACTAGTGTTTCACTTCAACAGGTTCTTTAGTGTCACCAACCCAGTCTACTCCATTCTTAACTGAAACTAGCAAAGACAATTCATCTGTCTCCCTCTTTTATCACAGGCAATTGGGTCCTGGTCACACAGTATCTCCATAGTGACAAGTTTAAAAATATTCTATGTGAGCAATCCAAACCCCTAAGCCTATATGGTAGAGACCAGCTCATATCCACACTGCTCAGAGCTAAATATCCCTACAGCAGGCTTGTCTTGAACAGAATTACTTGAGAAAGTACAAAGCAAAGCCACAAGACAAGCTAACACATGAACTGCATAGATGATCAGGAGTCAGGTGCCAAACTCACCTCCTGCTCCTCTTCTATTTAGGAGAGCAAATCAGTCACAGTATACAATTTCCAAACTTTGAGTGAAGTTACTTGGGCATCTACAACTTATATCCAAAAGTGACTTTGGGTATTTCTGATCCTAAGAAAAATCAGGCCTCAAAAAAAATGCAATGGGCATTACTTCCAAACTGAATGTTCCACAACTGAAAATGGACTGTAAAGACTTCGGGCATGATTGAATCTATTATTGAAATACTAAGCTGACATTTGAAAAAGACAAAATAAATGTGCACAAATTGAGCACAATTCTAGAGTCAAGCTTTTGTGAGAAAGAATTTAAGGAGGTTCAAAGTGGTTTTCATACAGGTTAGGCAGACAGAAAGTGAGAACCATCTGAGAAAAACCCTTTCAACTGTCGACATAGTTGTCGTAAGAATGTATTTATGTTTTCTTGCTTATGTCATGAAACCAGATGGCTGACCTTGTTTGGGAACTGGTAGTCAAAGCCAAACAGATACAGAAGCTCCCCTGGTTCCTCCTTGAGCCCTGGCCAGGCTCTGGGTGAAATCAACAACGGCAATAAATGCAGATATTTCCACACATACAGGAATGCAAGTCATCTTGTTTGCTGGGCTTGGTAACGTAGCATTATAAAAGCTGGCCCCTTCTTACAGCGACTGGAGACCTCACCCACGAGTGGATGCACTGCCTAGGAGTCCCAGTTGCCACGACAGTTCTCCAGAGTCCTCGCTGTAATCAGGGCTCCCCAGCAACTGCAGATCTGGATGATGGTAAAGTGTTAGGGCAATTGGTGATGTATCTTTCCTAATCACCATAGCCTAGTAATGATTAGATGCATTGCCTCATTTAGTATTGTTTGTTGCTTAGCATTATAATTAGCTTGGTTTTGCTATCTTATCTCTGTATTCTTTTGAAGTAACAGGTTATCTCTGTATTTTGTTCTCAGAGTAACAAGTAAAATAAGTTTATCCTTATTGTCAGTGCTTGTATCTGTTCTATTGGCCCCATCAATTGGCAAAACAATGTAATGCTTTCTTCCCTCCACATCCCAACTTTATTTTTTCCTTACCTCTGGAAAACGGAGTTTAAGTATAGTTATCTATTATTCTTGCTGATCAATACCATCTGTGCCAAAAGACTAGGAAGTTACACTGGACAGATTAGACACTGAAAAGCTTTTAATATCCCCAAGAAATCAAGTGTAACATACAGTTCTGTTGACTAGTCTGGATTAAGTTCCAAAATTGGCTGATAGAAAGATGTGAGGATCCTTCCAAGAAGGTAAAACCTGTAGCTAATAAAAGTAGCTGCAATATGAAAAATTAGGCTCTTCTCCCTTTAAATCACAACCCATAAAGGCACTGAAGTAAATCCCTTAATCTCTTTTTAAGTAGCTATTTTATCCCAACTTCCTCTGTGGTTTATACCCTCAAAGCATCTACACCACAACTCAAGAACAGCCTAGGCAAGAAGCTTCAAGTTCCTTTTCTTCAAAAAGGAATATATAATAAAAAAAGGAAAAAAGAAACAATAAAAATCATTGAAAAACCACACACACAAAAAAACCCCCAAAATAAACAAAAAAAACCCCAAACAAAACAATACCAAACCAACAGAATGACTGTATTTGGTCTCATCTTTTAACCCTTTGTCCAAGACCATGCACCAAAAAGACATTCACCACTCTTAAAACCACCATCATTTATTCACTGAGGCATGCCAATGATTAAAACACTATGTTTGCATCTTTTACAAGTACACATCAGGTTATGAATGTTTTCATCCTTGTAATCAATCTACAGACAAGAGAATGAAACAGCAATTTTATGGGCTCAAGTTTATATGAATGGGCAAGTTTTCTGCTTTCTTCACCACCATATTCAGCAGAGCACTGGGCACATGCAAGGGGATCTGTCAAGATTCAGCGCACAGCAGCCAAATTAACTTGCTCCAGGATTTCCAGCAAGCAAGATTAAGATGCAGACCCAGAAATCTGAGTCATTTGCTGAAATAGAATGGCCAAAGAAAAACCTTAGAAAAGACTTTCAGAAGAAAGGTTCAGTAATAAGTTTTAAACAATGATGGTGTTTCTCACAGGAAATCAGAAAAGCGTATTTAAGATCCTGGACCATGCCCTCCTCAAACAAGGACAGTTGCACACTATCATAAATCTATGCCCAAGTCATTGAACAATGCATAAAAGGTGCTGGGTTACAAAGGTGAAAGGGTTTGCTTAGACAGTCTACCATTTGATGACACAGTGTGTGTATATTTAACAAGACTTTGCATTTTCACATAACTTTACAAACACGAAGTAACTGTCATGATCTCCACTGGGGGGCAAGTGTCATTATCTGCATGTTACAGATGGGAAATTCCAGGCAGAACAACTGGGTAACACAACTAAGGCCACAGATGAAGTCCTAAACAGTGCCAAGAGGAGATCCTTGCCCCCCGATTCACATTCACATCATGCCTCTCAAACTGCATACTAAACTTGTCTCCATTTGATAATAAAGGTCAGGTTTTGTTCTTCTGTAGATGTCAACAGCAATTTACCTTGTGATCTCAATGATTCCACTTGCTCAGAAGAGGAAAAACCAGCCTGAAGTATAAGATCACCAGACTTTAAGGAACATGCCAGAGAGGCAGATGGTTATACAGTAATGAAAGGAGAGTATTATAAACTAAAACCACATTCTACAATCTCCTTCCTTGTTTAGACACATGCACCCTGACTATTTACTAAACCCATCTCACATCTTTACATTTCATCATCTGCATCAGCTCTGAAATTCTTTTGTGTTTGTTTTTGTGTAAATAAAAATAAACTGAAATCTTCACACCTGGGGCTCACATTTAAAGTCACAATACAGATGAAGAACCACTCATGAACTGGAAAAAGGGAAACTCAAGAGTAGAATTATAGGTTCCCATAACATTTCATTCCTTTGGTTAAAGCATTTCTTTGAACTCCTGTGTCCTAAGTGTGCAGGATATATGAGCGTATCAAAACTGCCATGACAGCCCAAATCACCGGCTTTCCACAGCAGTATATTGACATGTCATGGAGAGCATGATTAGGAGGTCACCAGAGTACACAAAGCATCAGATTAAAGCTCAAACCCAAAACATATTTGCTCCTTTGGTCATTAAAAAAAAGATCAGCAGAGGAAAAAAAGCCCTGTTATAATTGAAAAACATGAGGCTTAATATACTGTTGAAAATGTTTCTGTGCAAGGCTGTTGGGGATTTTATTTTTTAATCAACAGTATGTTATCTTTTGAATGCAAAAATATGTATTTATTATAATCTGGCCTCTACTTAGGCTGGTGTCAGGATGACAGGCCAGCACCAGTTGTTGCTGCATCAAACTCTTAAAAAAAAAAATAAGGGGGGAAAAAAAAGAAGAGATGAGCAGAAGGATGAATACATGTTCCTAACTGAGATATTTTTAATTCTGTCTGTACATCACATTGCATCACAAAAAAATCTGGTAATTCTTTGGATCTCTGTATTTCTGTCAGCTCTAGTCCACTATGATCCACCTTCTGTTTTTTTAATAGAAGAATCTGAGTCTGCCAGTTCACTATCCTTTCTGAGAAAATCCATCAAAAAGAAGGGAAGCAGGCAAGCTAGCATCATATCCCACTGACGTCCCAGGAAATGCCAGCCTAGCAGCTGTCACAACAAAGGAACTTCAAAGTCACAGCAAAAAAACTAACAATTGCCCTTACTAATACTGTATCAGTAATGAAAAACTTTATTAGTATCAGAATCAGCTTAAGAAGGAGGCAGAAGAATTAAAAAAAAAGAAAAGAGAAGAGCAGGCAGGGAGGTTTTTATGTTTTGGTTTTATTTTCTTCCCCTTTTGAAGGAGCGATCCAAACACCCACATTCTCCAAAGTGTCCTTGATTAAAATCTTCAAGGAAGTTACAATTCATGCCACCTCTAACCTAATGTCTTCTTGCTGAAAATTTTCAAGGAAAAATGCTTCCATCATGTCCTTGGTGCAAGTACTCAAGGATTTGCCTTTCTCATAAGCTCTGAAAATTTTAAAACCCCTTGTCTCCTTGAAGGAAGTAAATGGATGGCTGCTAAACACTTAGGTTTACATACCTGTTCTTCCTTCTTACTGGAAAAATAAAACAATCTTTTTAGAAAGCACTTAGTATTTTGAGAGCACCAAATACTTGCTTGGTTTTTTTAGTGTTTTGGGGAAAGCATGTTTTTGATTATTTAAAGATAATCTCTTTTCTAAATTGCATCTGACTCACATAACCTCCATACTTCAGAAACCACAATAAAAGTGCTATATATTAGCTATAAATGAATAGGGAGTGAGTCAGTGAATAGTTAAGGACATTCCACCAAAATGCATGAGCTGCATACTAAGTTTTTAGAAAAATATTCCATTTCATTTTTAGAATTAACAGTGTAGGTTACTTGGAACAAAGAAAATACTCTTTTTAATTCCCAGATGCAACGTGTTTTGTTTTCTTTACGTGTCTTTGTCTCCCGTACAAGACACCTTCCATGAAATGACAGAAACACTGGTGTTTTCAGATAAAGAATAGTCATTTGTACATACTAAGGGATTTCTGTAATTAAGGGGTTTTTAATTTTTTTTTAACCGTTTCACTGGGAATACCTCATTCTTTGGCCATTGCAGTATCAGCTTACAGGAATTACTTTAGGGAAATTGCATGGTTCTCTCTAGCTACCGAGTTCAAGTGTGCTGAAGTTCAGTGCTTTAGGTATTTAAAAAAGACCAAAGTTGATAATTCTACTTGCCAAGGCTCATTCTCTCAGCCATGTCCTCCTATTGAATATATGAAGAAGTTCATTAAATACTAACTGAAGTTTTCCATGCATCATCATGCTAGCAGATCCACACTGGGGAGTCATGCCCCTTACCGCATACATCCCAGATCCAGTAAGTGTGGTATAAATAACTACATAAAAATCCTAAGTAGGGGACATGAGACAAACAGAATACTTAAAGCACAGCATTATGACTATAAAGAGAGTCCTAATTCCCATTCTATCGAACCCACAGCTACTGTCTGAAACCCCAACTTTTTCAAGATCAAAATTGGACAGAGGTAAAACACAACAGAAGAACCTAAGAGAAAGATTCTCCACTCCAACTTGAAAGAATAACAGTTGGCTGGACCACAATGTGAGCATAAAGTTAAACATGATGTGGAAACATATCTGGGATAGGACCTTAGCAATCCTGGCAGCCATAATTCACTTCCAGAAAAATCACTAACCACATAGATCTGAGTATGCTGGAGGACCACAGCGAAAAGCTAAGTTCTAAACAAACCAACCAAACAACAACAACAAAGCCATGGTAAAGAACTGCTCAGTGGACATAGGTGTACTAAACCCAAAAGGTATGCAATATTTTTACTGCCTTTCCTGACTTAGGCTGCACTAGGTGTTTGGATGGAGAATGCAGGTGAAGCTTCATCGCAACTATCCAGCCATGTCTTCGCTATCCCCTGGAAGTGCAGGAGGGCAGTCAAAGACACCCCAAAATAACAGAAGATAACAGTACTGATTAATGGCTCTCACATTGAACTGTAAGGACTGAAGAGGACAGGCTCTTGTAGCCAGTATTCTGCAGCCATAAATCAAGGTCACACAGACCTCTGAGGACAGACCAGTGTTGACCCCAAAGCCTGTGTTGGCAGAATCTTGCCTTTTTGCCACCTCTACTCATCTGTCACTACCACACAGGGAAAGTTCAAGGGTCAAGAGAGAGTCCACCCACCAATAACTTTGGCTCACAGCAATATTAAGCAATCCTCTCTGTTAAATGACAGCCTGGGACAGCAGCTCATTGAACAGAGTACCTAAATAAAGAACCTCTGCGTAAGATACTAGTAACAAATCTTACACCTGCAGCTGTTTGCTACACATTACAAAACAAGGATTTCCTCAAATGAGACAGGTATGGGAAATCCTAAACCCCTTCCCAGAAAACACCCACAGCTAAAAAACAAAATGTGTCTACCAAGACAAGCTCTGCAAGTCTTTTGGTGGAACATCTTTCTTATGAGGAAAGGCAGAGGGAGTTGGGTCTCTTTAGTTTGGAGAAAAGGAGACTAAGGGGTGACTTCACTTATGCTTTTAAATATAAGAAGAGCGAGTGTCAGAAAAATGGAGTCAGGCTCTTCTCAGTGAAGTCCAGAAAGGGGCAATGGCTGCAAGTTGAAGCATAGGAAGTTCCATGTAAATACAAGAAAACATTTTTTTCCCAGTTCAGGTGCCAGACAGAGCACTGGCACAGACTGCCCAGAGAGCTTGGGGAGTCTCCTTCTCTGGAGATAATCAAAACCCATCTGAATGTGCTTCTGTGTGACCTGGTCTAGGGAATCCTGCTGTGGCAGGGGGGCTGGACTAGATGATCTTTCGAGGTCCCTTCCAGCTCCTAACATTCTGTGATTCTTTCCACCTCTTCTCAGACGGAGATGTAGAGATGTATACTCCTCTCGTATCTCTGCCAGAAGGAGGAGCAAAACTTAGTGAGATATAAAAATATAACTGGATTCCTTTTTGTATCATTTACTGGTTTTATTTTTGGACTGTTTACCCACTGAGGTGACATGATATGTAGCAACACAGCATAACACAAAAACCCAGCATCCCTCTCTGCAACGCTTGCTCTGGTGCGTCCAGGCTGAAGCTGAACAACGACTTCTGGTGCAGAAGCAGATAATCCACACTCAGAAAATGAAACAGAGGGATAAAAGAATTTTTTCTTCAGGATTTACCTTGTAGCTGGCTGGCCACATGTGCTAGAAAGCTAAGAATAGGAAAGGCTCTTCCCAGGAGTATGGCTGGGGCAGACAGTCCAGCATTTTTTAATTGGGAAGATAATTCTAGTGAGTCCAAGGAAAATAGCAACTGTTTTCTACCATGTTACTTTAAGAGGATGGGTTTTTTAAGAGGATGTTTTTCAAGAGCAGAAAGACTAATTAGGTCATTGCAAAACTTCATGTGCTGTAGTGGCTTTGCTGAAGCCTCCTCTTCTGCAATCAAACCTGGCCTATTTTTCAGCTTTCCTCCAAGAGCCTTCCTCTGTGGCCTACTGTCTGACCAAATAGTCTCTTGCTTTGCCCAGCCAGGTGCTTTTACAAAGCAGAACAACATGCTTTTATCAAATCAAAACCCCTATTCTAGCAAACTAAATGACATTTCAAACCATATCTGGTTCACCTGGTGCAATTTCCCTCTCTGCTTCCAGCGGTTTACAGATAACCTAGGATTACCAAAGTTGGGTGTGCTCCCAGCTTTGTATTTACAGTACTATAAAGAAAGGCATTTGGTTTGCTTTCTCCTGTACATGCCAGTCAAGTAGGATCTCCTTAAACTGAGCCACTCCAGAACTGAAATATTCCAGTAAACTAATATCGTGTAAGCTTAAAGGCCTATCCCCAGATGTGTGCTCAGAGTTGTCCAGTCAATTCAAAGCCACAAACACAAAACCCTTCCATACATGGAAAACCCTTTAATATAGCTATTGCTTCCCACTGAGCTACAGTATGCATGCAATACTGAGTACTGCTCTGAAGTTGGAAGCAAGTACTATTTATACTGCAACAGAGAGCAAGTTTGGTCTTAACAGGAGGAATGCCAGCTTCCCAAGCTGGCATGCATGATGGTTTTGCACACAAGAAAATAAAAATGAGGAACAGAGGGCAGAGGAGGGAGCAAGAACTGTAGACCTCACTCCTTCTGTCTGTATCTATTATGAGTGCGAAACCAGCTGTAAACAGTAAAGACATCCCTAATAAGCAAAAATACCATCCCAACTGAACAGTGGCCACGTCAGTTAAATATTTATAGAATTCACTACACTGACAAAGGACCTCCTAATTAAATTATACAGACATTGTAAACCTGGAGCCTTTACCTTTATCAGAATGAATAAATAGGTGCTGAGGACTTTTATGTTGGCGGGGGAAAGTCTACTGAAAAACAGTTTTTAACGTAATTGCACCAACTCACGAAGATGAAAGAAGGTAAAGAATAGGGTAAAAGGAAAATGAAAATACCTAGCAGATCAATCCTTTGCCAGTATATTGCAAAATGCTGTTCTTCACTACATTTCCTTGAGTCTTCTGCCTATATTCTGTTGATGACAGCTTGATTCTGCCTCCACTTATCAAATGGATGACTGCATGTACAGAGATATGACAATGGAAAAGGGCTTCTCCATAAAAACAGCAGCTGAAGGAAGTTTGCTGCCACCAGAACGAACCCTCTGTGCTGCAGTTCATTCTGCAGGAGCCCTTGAGAAAGGTTGGCCTTTGTCCCAGATTGGGCTATCTGTTCAGCTGGGCCACAAAGTCCAATGGCCATCACTGAAGCATCATGTGACCTAGGCAGCTGCTCTGAATTGGATGGCACCAGACAAGTGTGCTTGTGTGCACACATGCATGTGATCTCTGGGCTGGTGTGAAACTGTAGGCTTCTTACCACCTTCTTGCAGAATCCACCCTGTAACTCCAGCACATACAATTCTCAGGAAATTTTTGTGATTCACACTGAAATTTTTCCTTGATGAGTTTTACCCCTTTGAACATCTTAAAATAATTCCTTTTCTTTGGTCTTAGTATTTTACACCCTTCAAATATTTGTAGATTGTTATCATATGACTTAGTCATCGCTGAGTCCAAACTGTACATATTAAAATCTTGTAATCTTTGCTTATATTTCAATCTCTTCAGCCTCTTAACTTCTGTTGCTCTTCCCTGAATTCTCCACTAATTTCTTGACAACTTTTTGGCAACAGAGTGGCCAGATAATAGTGTCATGGACACTTTACGGCTGTACAGAGATAAAGAGGAAAACCTGTGCAACACCAAAATGACACTAGCTCTCCCCCAAAAAACAACATATATGTCTAATCTGTTGTCCAGGATCACTTCTTTTTAGTGGCTGCATCATTAAATGACTCTGAAACACAAATGCAAGTATTCCCCTAAAAATAACTTAGAGACAGAGTTTAATATACTTAAAACTGTGTGTAATTAATCTTTACATTACTCATGAGGAAGGTAACATGGAACGGTATTTACTTGCAAGACTGGAGAGCAAACGACTGAAAGCATCTCAAAAGACATGACCCTTAGAAAAGAGGCCACACCAAAAAACAAATCTGAACAGTTTCTTCACCACAAACCAAATTAAGGACCAAGTTACAATCAAAAAGGTAAGAAGACGAAGCAAAGTTTTTAAAAGGAAATCTTAACTATACTAAACTCTGGAAAAGTCTAACATACAAAACAGGACAAAGCATGGTAGATTTCTGTGCTGTATGTTCGGACAGCCGAAATATTCTTCAGATAAATCTGATCAGGAATGGGACTAACATGCATATAATTTAACTATTATCTTCCTTAAAGTTAGGTATCTACCTGAAGCTACCATAATCATCTCCAGAGAGCCATTAATCCCATCCTAAAACTGCAATATATTTGGGATGAATGGCTCTCTAGAGGTATTTCTCCGCCTCTCCTCTGATAACAAAAGGAGACTAAATAGCTGTCTTGACTGCATTTTCCCTTAAGATTCCTAACGTTAAGTAACCTGTACCCAAACATTTTAAATGCTGGTCTCCAAAGGAATTAGTGTAAGCAATTAGATTGTGCAGGCACTTTAAATATTATCTTCTCTGGAATTTTCCAATTCCAATTGTATTAAAACCAAAACAAACTAAAGGAAAACCCTACAGATTCATATTCAGATGTCCTCCCTTCTTTCCAAGATGAAGGACTATTTTATATCTGCTTGTGTAGATTTCCTTGCAAACAAGTCTGCAGACATTGGTGGCAAAGGGACAGGATCAATACTACAGATCTGTCATTGCCTTAAGATGTAGGGTTCAAGTACTCTGAAATGGCTATTAACTAACTCAAGTTTGGGAAAGAGCATTCAACCTTTATCTGGTTCACAATAGGCTGAAACAGCAAATATGCGTGAACAAAGCCACTACAGGTAGTGATTAAAGGCAAAAGAAACCAGTTTCACCAGGGTGGGGAAATATCACAAACTACCACACTGGAAGATGAGTGTGGCTTTTGGAAAGTTAGTGAAATAAGCCAAAGTGTTGGCATGAAAAAGTTGGTGAAGATGGGGATTAGTTATACACATTCTGTGGAGAAATGAATACAGCTGATCACAGCTTTCCAGCATCTCCACAGAACCATAAAATGGTTTGGGTTGAAAGAAATCTTTAAGGATCTATCTTATCCACTCCCTCACAATAAGCAGGGACATCTTCCACTAGATCAGGTTACTCAGAGCCTCATCCAACCTGATCTTGAACCTTTCCATGGATCTGGCTCCTATGGCCTCCCTGGGCAACTTGTTCCAGTGTTTCACCACCCTCACTGTAAAAAAATATCTTCCTTATATCTAGTCTAAATCTCCTCTTTTAGTTTTAATCTAAATTATCTCTTGTCCTATCACAACAGACCCTGCTAAAAAGGCTGACCTTATCTTTCTTACACAATCATAGAAACATTATGGTTGGAAAAGACCTCTGAGATCACCAAGTCCAACCATTCATCTAAAACTACCATACCCACCACTAAACATGCTCCCTTTAAGTACAGGAAGTTCACAATCTTCATGGAACTTTTTTAATTTTAAATTCAGAAAGTAAAGACAAGACCAAAGGGACGTTCCCTCTAGACTGGGCTCTAGCCTATATGGATGAACAGACTGAGTGGGTGAGAGTACAAGACAGTTGTGAAGTTCATAATTCTGGAAGTGGGAGGAAAAGCAAAGTAAAAACAATGGACTTCTAAAATGTAGAACACAATGAACTTGGAGAACTAGTAGGTCAAAGTCCCTGTAAGAGTCTACAGGAAAAAAAGGTTAAAGGGTCCTAAGTGTTCTCCCAAGAAATTGTAATAGTACCATAAGCACAAGCTATCCCAAAAAAAGAGGAAAGAAAGAAGAGTAGGGGTTTGGTATCACTAAATCATGAGCTCTTTATTGCTACCAACACAGTAAGAAAATTCTGAAGAAAGCAGACGGATATCAGAATAGGTAAATATAAAAGTTGCACAAATACGCAGAGAAAGTCTTAATGGTCAAAGCACAAAATTAACAAAGTATAAGAAGAGCAACAAGAAACCATTCTATTAGTACATTTAGGTAGGTGAGTGAAAAATGTGTCTCTGTTCATCAATGGAGAGGAAGATCAACTGACAGATGATGCGAGTAGGCTGAAGTGCTTAACAACTTCTTATACCATCTTTCATTCAAAATTTCAAGTGGAGAGACATGGATAATTCACTTAATACTCATTAAAAGAGGTATAGTCTTACTCCAGAAGAAAGAGCAAACAGATTAGAGAGTACTAACTTAGAAATTTTCCAAGTCATTTATATATGAATTTCATCCTGATACCCTTAAAGAATAGTTTGAAACAGACTTTGAGACTTTGTAGAAGACAAGAAAAGACTCAAAGAATAAGTCTACTATCTACCATGAAAAAAAAAAAAAGAAAAAGGAAAGGAGAACAAGGGAATTCTAGACCACTCAATTCAAGCTTATTTCTCAAAGTATTGAACAATGAATCAAACTAGCTTGTAAGCACCTAAGTACAAAAAAAAAAAGCAGTAATCAACAACAAACCATGACAAAACAACCAGGTTTTCTTGTAGAAAGCTAGTGTCAGATACCTCGACTTTATTTTGGCCTTTCACAGTTGTATATAATATTCTTATATGTAAGCCAGCAACAAAAGAAGCACAGCCATGGTATCATATAGATGCAAAGCTATTTGGGTAAGGGAAGCCATACAGCAATTACCAAAGTACAAGAATACACCAAGTGGGTTTCTGTCCTGAGCTTTGTTCTATTTGACTTTTTCATTAATAACCTAGATGATAGAACAGAAAACATGTTTATTAAACTTGCAGACCACATGAACCTAGAAGGGCAGTGAATAAATGAAATTCAAAATGAGCATGGCAAATAAAGTCATCTCATCAATGGATGAGATTCAACAGGAATATGGGTTAGCTAATGTACCAGGGCAGAAATTCTTAATGATACAAATACAAGACAGTGATAACTGAGCAGGCAACAACTTTTCAGACAAGAATTTGGAGTTACTGTGAATTTTAAGTTTGCTATAAGCTAGCAGTATCTTGGCAAAGCAAGGAGTCAATCATCATTTCAGGGCCTGTAAAACAGACATGCAGCCCCAAGGACACTGGAAGTAATCTTTCAGCTCTACTCAGTTGGAGGCAGTTTAAAGATGTAAACTGTCACATCACGGGCAGTGCTTTACAGGATGTGAAGCAGCTGAATATCCAGAAAAAAGCACAAATGATCATAAACATAGATACCATACACAATATGGAAAGACTGCCAAAAATTACTTTGTTACCCAGATTTCCAGTACATAAAAGGGTGTTGTGTTGCAAAGGGAATTGTATTAATTGCCAAAGGAGTAATGGAAGCAAACTGTAGCAAGAAGGAATCAGGTTAGGCAAAAGCAAAATCTTTTCAATAGCAAGAATAATGAGGTACCAGAACAGATCACTAAGTTGGACCCACAACTTAACAGTATGGCAATTACTTGTCAAGAACAACAAAAAATACAGTCTGCCCTCTTTCAGACAGGAAATAAGACTGCTTGAGTTTTGTAGGCCTTTTTCCTTTTTTGGAAGGTTCTAGGATGGCTAAAATCACTAATAAGTATTAAAGGAAATTCCCACAAAAGGAAAAAAAGACAGTTATAAAGCACAGCAAAATGATCATATATCTTAAGAAGATAAAAGCTTCAGCCCAGCAAGGGACCACCTTTATGCTGGGATTTCAGCAAGATATATGTTTATACAAGTAATTTAGGTCAGAAGTGTGTCTTAACAATCCTTCAAGATACTCTCATTACACCATGACTCTCAATCCTTTAGGTTTCAAAATGTATTAGATGCTTACAAATAAATCCATTATATCCAAAGACTAACAGAAATAGAAGCCAGTACCTGCTAGGACTTCCAACTAGTCTGAAGCCAGCAACAAGTCACAGCAAAGTGGCACCAGGAAATTTAAATATTTTTTGGCATCTCCTTGCTGTCAGGGAAAGAAAAAGGAACAAAGGTAGGAAATGCCTTGAAAGAAGCAGTAGAGTGCTGGAAATCAACTGCACCAGGACACAGTATTTAAGCATGATTTTGTTAAAAACACATCCATCAAGAGTGGACTACTAATAAGAAAGCAGACAATCTAATGACTGGGCCTCAACTATATTTATTGTCAATGTTTGCAAACTTTTCCAAAAGCAGTGAACTTTCTTCTGGTACCAATACAATGGCAACAACATCTTCCAGTTCCATGATGAATCCCAAGCGTGCACAGGTAGAGGTGGTTCTTCCCCTTCAAAACAGACCTCTCCATGCCCTCACTATTCCATCCGTCTAATGCAGATTATACTTCACCTACCTACTTACACAATTCGCTGTCCACACCTTTCTGCCATGGCTAATCCCAGGCTGGTAGTTCTTGCTTCATTCCCTCCCTCAACTCCACAGAACCAACATCCAACTCCATCCTCTCAACCCCCTCTATCCCACTCCCTGCTCACCTTCCCCACGATCCCTTCCCCATGTTGTCATTGGCCTCCTCCCCAGTCTTGAGGAGAAAATGTAGATACTGACATGGTCAGTGTTTTGGCAGCAACTGCTGGGAGTGGAGCAAGCTGGGTTACCATCAGCAACCTAACCAAGTCAGGGTGATCGTCTGAGGAAGAATGATTATCATGTGGTCAGAATCTCCATGCAAGCAGAGCTAGGTGCTTCTAAGCTGAGCGGCTCAAGTACCTCAATGGATTAGTCCAGTGTGTAGCACATACCACAAAAGAAAACTGCAAATAAATTATTTCCCAAGTCAGATTTCATAGCTTTTTGCCTGCCTAGAACACAGGCACCTCAACTGGCCCAGTGCATAAGTCTTCACACAACTGTTAGTGTTACCTGGGCTAACAATCGAGATAAAATGACTCCTGGAGAACTCCTGAAGCTCAGGACCTCCCTTGGAGGCATTAAGCCCTGCAGATATTGCTAAGCAGCATGACCTCTATCTGATTTCCCAAGACCAAGACAGAAGACACAGCTGGTGCAACACATCTAGAATACAGAGTCCTACAGCAGGATAGATGCTGCTGTACTGCATTTGCCAACATGTGAACTGCAAACAGTATGGCTGAAAAGTGTAATGCAGAACCTGACAGTATGATTGAGTCCTAGACATCACAGTGCCTAGCAGATCTGAAAGGCCTTCACATAAAAGAATGCAAAGGGTCTTCCCATCAGTTAAATTCCACCTGCTTGACGGAGTTATAAAATAGCAATCCTACCTTAAAGATAGGTAAATTAAGGTAATAGATACATACTAGCTTGCTTCAGGAAACACAGTAAGTTTGCAGTTTTTCTTGAATCACTAATGCAGGCATAGGTAAAAAGGCCTATTCCTGCTAATGTCAGGGACAGAATTACTGGGGGAATGAGAACAAGATCAAGTTTCAACATCTTCTGAAGAAACTGAACCATTACCCAAATTTGTTATTCAAATACCTCTTATGCATTCAGACTCCTTCCAAAGCACTACTTGTAAAAATAGGCACAAGTATAGGAGTTAGCACATATACAAACTATTTTGTTTACTCCTGCGATGACTGCAGCTACCCCTGAAGTCACTGGAATTCTGCTGATGACAGGACATGTCCACCAGATAAAACTGAGATGCCAGGAAGCAAATTCATGCCATAGTGTTTCTTGTTTCTGACTCTGTCTAGTTGCTCAGTGCTGAAATCTCAGCTATCCAAGCAGCTTTCCCAACATCCACACAGAAAACTGCAGAAAAAATAAGCCATTTCCTTCCACCTGTGAATCAACCTGAAGATTGCATGAAATTTCCTTCAAATTAACACTGAGATGAAGAAGGCAGTTTTAAAACAAAAAGCCCTCCCCCCCTAAAAAACCCCCAACCCCAGAACTCTAAAAATTAGAGTATAAAAACTACAACTACATTGTTCAAAGACTTGGCCAATTACCGCAAGAAAGAGTAAGTTAGGACCTTCCTAAATGGCTAAGTTTTTCCATATTTGTTCATCAGAAGGCTTTCCTTACCTACCTCAGAAGTTTTTGACACTTTCAGAAGCAGAGATGACTGAACTAGGTGAACATGATTTCTTCCACAGTTGCTGTCTTCCTACAGATATCCATAGTTTTTACTTTCATGTAAAACCATGCACTGCTATTTAACAACTTTGCAAAACAACATTTCTGGCAGAAATGTCATGCCAGTTTTCTGGACTTTCTAAGGTCATCTAGACCTAAGAGCCTTCTGGCCAACATTTTCAAAACTAGTATCTAAAATTGATCTTCAAAAATCTGTATGTTGCTAAAAGTTCACTCCCATTCAGCAGGCGCTTCTGGGCATTAGGTTATTTAGAAACATAAACATGGAACTGGGAAAGTAAGATGAGATAATCAGTTCTTTCAAAGTTTAAGTCTTGGCAGTCTTAGGATGTATCTTTTCTGTCTCCAGATACAAAAAATCCCCCAGACACCAGTTAGCACTGTTGAACAAATGCCCCCCCTCTTTGAGGCCAGCAGGGGACCATCTCCAATGAAGCTTTCAAGATGATCTCTTGCTTTCTCAGTTGGCCTGATAAAGCTAGAACCTGCAGATACTTTCAAAATCCATAAGGATTTTCACAGTGTAAATCAAATGTTGTTATTTCATGGAGATTTTATCAACTAACTCACACTCAGTTTGTCAATTATGAACTTCAGGAATTAATAGCATTTTATCTTATATGTGTACTCAGGAACAAAGTCAAATTAAACAGCAGTAATATGAGTAAGACTAACAAACGTACTCTAAAACATTCTTCAGAGCACAATCTCAACATACAATTAGGAGTTCCTATTTTCACACTGCACATAAGCCTCTTTAAGAGAAAATTAGTTTCTCCCAAGGTAGCTTGTCATTACCATTCTCCCACCATATTTGGTTCTGCTATCACCACTCAAAACACCCACCTCAAAGCACACTCTCTCATCTCTGAACTAACCCTGGAGTAGCCAAATATAAGTCAAGCAGCTAGTTACCAAGCAGAAACAGAACTTGTGAATACACTTGCTTTTCTTGTAATAACTCCAGAAGTCACTGCAAATACTCAGTATCTGCCTTTGGTATGTTTTATTCCCAAATACTGGATGCATCTATAAACTCATAGTAACAGAAAGCCATCTTCAGTATCTGTGGACCCTCCAACAACTGCAAAGAAAACAGTGTCTGAGGACAGAGAGGGCAACCAGTACTACTCTGTTAAGAACAATGTAATAATTGGCATTACCATACATTTCCTCAGAGGAAAAAAAGCTATTGAGATTTGGGTTGCTCTGGATCTCCAGTACATAATGAATGCTTGGGACAGTTTAACTATCTCTTAAGCCAAGCCTGGGTGTGGACATTGTGAAAGTTAAGGCAAATCAACTAAAGGTCTGACACCAAGATGCACACATTTAATTATCCTGAAGCTGTGAGTAGATGCTCTAATTCAACAGTAAAGCTCCCTGTAGCTCCTTACTCAGTTAAGCTACATTGGCCTAAGACTAATTTACTCCTGAATTAAAGCAGTCCCCCAAGGATTTAGCACAACTCATTTTTGTGTACTAACTTCATGCCTTTAACCAATTTGTTCCAGCTCTTCCCGAATTCCCTAAGCCTTAAGGTGTTCTCACCCTATAGCTGAAGGGAGCTTGGCTACTTCATCTCTGATGCTGAGAACAAACAGAGTGCTTAACGTTTTCCACCTATAATACAGAAAAACTAAAAAGAAAGTCCTCACATTGCTAAGCTGCTTCCTGCTTCAAGGTGAAAACTCAGTGGTTTGGGAGTTAACCACTGCTTTGCTCCCACTCTTGCTCTTCAACTTTCTGGAAGCCAGTATTGGGAAAGGGCACATTAACACACAGGAAAGAAGCAGAAACAAGCAATGAAAAAAATGCAAGGTATACTAATCCTAAAGTAGGATTCAAACCATGACATTATCATCTTTAGAGACTTCAAATCATGTCAAAGCTGCATCTACTGACAATGGTTTTGTTCGTCATGATTTGGAAGTGACAATCATATCACCATGCTCTACTGTTTCTCATCACAACCACCACGGTGGTGCCTCAGCACTTTCTGGAAATGAATCATATTCAGTGAATTCAATACTAATTCAATTCAATACTAATCCTAAACTAGGATTGATAGTTCTCAAAATATTCTAACAAAATTATCTACAGAGAGGATCAATGATTTTTAAAGTAAATCAGTTGCTTCCTTACAGTGAGAGCTAAGACTACGATTTTATTTAAGTCCAAATTTAAAGCACATCTCAAACTATAAGCACTTAGGAGAAGTAAAGGTGTCTTTGTTCCATCCAGGGCCATTAAAACTTACTTTGATGCTGGCAGCAGTCAGGCAATAGCTTGTTTTGGCCTTACAGCATGGACAGTCAGGTTTCAGTCATGCTTTGGGTGCACGCGCACAGACACTCTTAAGCACACACGTGCAGACAATACTCCAAGGTAAAATTAAAGTTCCTGCATTAAGTTCATTGATTGAGCTATCTGAATGATAAGCTAGAGGTCCTACTGCATAGCAGCTAGCTGAAAGGAGTGTTCAGAGGAATAAAATCTATCTAGTGTCTGGTATTTCCTTTCCCTGAAATAAATTCGTTTATCATAAATGAACTGTCACATCATCATCTTTAGAGACTTCAAATTGTGTCAAAGCTGTATCTACTGACACTGATTTTTATTCAGCACAATTAGAAAGTGCAATGTTATTCACCATACTCTACCATTTCTCAGCACAAGGACTGCTGTGGTACCACAGCACTTTCTGGAAATGAACCACATTCCGTAAATTCAAACACAGATCTAACATTCTAAAACACCACTCAAGCCAGGCACCACCTAGGTAAGTGGGCAGTGTGCAACATGGGATGCACTGGAGCATGGACTTTCTAAACTTGCATTTTTAATTCTAGAGGTTTCTAGAACAGAATATTTAACCTCTCAGTGTCAATAAAAGAATCATCCCAATCCCAGAGGGGTTTGGGTAGCACTATCAAACAAGAACCTTATTGTTATTTTGAGTAATAAAATATATAAAAATTTTAATGGTAAGTATGCAAATGAAAGTAAAGCCCTCTGGACAATATTTATAATGATTGCTGAAGAGAAGGACCCCTAGTGTCCAGCTGGATTTCAGCCAGTCTGGGGTCTGGTGACTACACAGCATCCAGGATGAGAAAACATCTTAGCTTGTAAAATTTGCTGCAAACACTTCCCCACCTCTTTTATTTGGAAACCTGCTGATTAAAAGACAATAAATACATGTAGACAGTTCTTTCTTAAACTAATTATTTCAAAATATTATCAAGGTATCATGTGATCTCCTGGACTCTGAATATTCATCATTACTGATGAACAGGAATATGCTTTGGCACAATGATTTCAGATGGTTGAATATGCACTGCAAACACCTACAGATAAACATCTCTATTCGTAAAAAATGAGCACTGTCTCCAAGAGCAGTTTCTGATGAGGCTTTAAAAGCAGCATCAAAAAAATGTAATACTAGAAGGATGAGAGTGCCCAGCCCTGTCATATAGTAGCATTGCTGGATAAGAGGAAAAAATAATGAATCTGCAGCATTCCTTATGATCAGGGTTTTACCCATTGATTTGGCTAATCATTCAAATGGCTAAACAGACCTCTAATTTGAAAATAAAACCCGATTGATGCAATCACAAACAAGTTCTGAAATTGTGATTTATAAAAAGAAGAGGGAAAATCTTGTTCCAAGCCAAAACACACACACAGTTACCTTTTTCTAATCAGAGCATTCATTTCTCCTCATTATGATCTCACAAGCACATTAAAATCTTATTAACATTAATTACTTCTGAGCGTCTATGCATGAGCAGCGACAGCCTTGCCTGTATGCGCCTGTGTGTGTCTCTGGATCATATCTACATTTATATACCTTGCTGCACTCTGCTTATAAAACATGTGAAAATATTGCTGCTAACACCAATTAGCTAATTTCACACACACAGATAGTAAGCTGCTGTCTCGCTGCACAGCTTAGTATAGACCCGCAGACAGATGGACAGACAGACACAAAAAGCATTGCGGCTCCTCCTAAACACGGGATCTGAAATGCCTGGCACCCCCAGGAGTGCAAGTTTCAACCTCCTAAGTCTGAGGGGGAAAAAATGACACAAATGAAAAGGAAATAAAAAAATTCAAGACAGCCAAATACCCCATTTTCTACACAGATGGGTTCAATGATGAAGTGATAGAGACAAAGAAAAAACTGGCAGGCAGACAAGCAGCAGGCACACAGAGAGATAGACAGAGACAGATAAACAAAGCAACAGAGAAAGATGAAAGCGTATTCATATATGTGAATTTGGGCTAAGCAATACCAACTTTATCCCACCAATAAGGTAAGGAAAAAAATGGCAGAGCCAAGAGTCACAACAGGTCTGACTCCACAAGCAAAATAAAATCCTGACTCTCTACAAAAGTATTTATGGATTCTATTTACACTAAGCATGCTACAGGCAGCATGGCTGTTGGTGAGACTCAGCTCCACCACAAACTCCAGAACACACACGGGCACCTAGACAGTTATTGCTGTCAAACTGCACACCCTCCTCTTCTTTCTCACCCTTTGTTTCCATCCAATTTATATTTATCCCTATCCTACTTCTAAATCCTATCCTCCTGAACACTTCTTTCTGCCAGAGGCTAAGATATAAACAACACATCAGCATCCCTCATCATGCCAAAGCCATGTTTCTCCAGCACCAGGGAATTAGCCACCCAACTGCAAGTCTTTCAGCCCTTTGCAGAACCCAGGTGAACACTTGCTGGTTGTTTACCTCTCTATCCAAATACCCACTTCTGCTCATCCTCTGCAACTCTCAGATCTAACTGCAACCCTCAATGGAATTAAAGCTTCCACTGACACTAGTAAGATACAAGCTTTGGAAGCATCAAAATTTGCCTTTCAGCATTACTACTGTTTCACTTCTGTATTCTTCAACAGCATTGTAAGGAGGGAAAGGATTAAAGCTTTGGAAGAGAGTTTTCTGGAGAAGTTTCCAGGTGGCGTGAAAAGTTACTTTGTTGGGAAAACTTTTCAAGTGGATACATCTTAGTTTCTCATGGCAACACAAGCATTTGCAATTTCTACCCACTCCTCTCAGATGAAGTAAAGGTAAATGTGGCCATAATCACTGTTTTATCCCCAGCCTTTTTCACCTAAAGGTTTCTGAGCACTTCACAAAACGCTCATTAAGCTTCAAGACATGCAGAGGCTACTCTCCATCTTACTGCTAGGGAACAGAAGAGCAGAGAGTTGAGGTTGAAGTACCCAGATCAGTAAGAAGGTCTGCAGCAGACCCACAGAGTCCTCTTATTTATACTTCTCACATCTTTTCTTCTTACATATGCTCTGTCTCTGGTCATTATAGACAGTACCTAAATTAAAACAATAAAATTTCAGTGTTTGAGGACTGTACTCAGGATGCTTGACTTTGGTTTATCTCACTCATGACCTTCTCCTGACTATGCTCATCCAGAAGGACCTGCTCCCATACAAGCCCAAAAAAAGCTGCTGAGAGAACAATTATGAACACAGTCAAGCAAATGTGGGACATGTCGAGTGTACTTCAAACAAGCAAATTAGTTATGGGACACTGACAGTAAATCCAGTGATTCCAGGAAGCTCCTAGGCATGGACATTATTCCAGTTGTATCTCAAACAAAAGTAAGCTTTGTGCACCTCAACCAAATTCTGCCCACCTCAGTTTTACTGTGCATGGACAACAGATGTGGTCACACTGCAGAGAAGGAATCATGGCATATGGCCCCTTCTGCCACAAAAAGTGAGTACAGGAGCTGCTCCAGCAGAAAAATAAGTAAGCAAGTTAAACACCACTCCATTTTCTCAGCTTACTATGCTTCTTTTGTTAAGGTTAAAAATACAGGGGTTGAGAGTAAAGACACAGAAAAGTTAAAGCTTTATAAAATAAGTAAAGTTTCAAATCTTTGTTGCTTTTTACAGTTTTATGCAGGCTCTTGTCTGCATATTTCCTAAAAATCAGAGCACAGCCCATTAAAGTCTCTCTTGAATCATGCAGAATTACTTCCTTCTTGGCCTTTCCCCAGAGAAGTGCTCTGAGAGGAAGCAAGCTTCTCTTTGACAAGGCCAGGAGCTTCAACAATGCTGGTTAACACTGGTTCAGCCAGAAGTTCTGCTCATTTACCCAGGCTTTCCAGAAACTCAGAAACCCCTGGTCAGTCATTCTTCCAGATTTCAAGCTCCCTGCTGTGCTCACAGCTCACTCAACTCGAGGCATCTGAAACTTAGGACCTAACAAGATGGCCAAGGAAAAGTTTCCCTTAAATACATCAGTGATCCCCATCAAAACCAAAGCAAGGATCACAAAGATGAGTTCATTAAAATCACTAAGTAGTAGGCATCCACAAGACTCACTGACTTAATGCCTACATAGTTGTTGACTCTATTCCATCTTTCCCCAAAACCAACACAGATATTTAACAGTTTACAGCACCCAGAAAGAAAAATGGTGCATCCTACAAAGCACTCCTTCTGGAGTTCCCAAGACTCCGTGCATCCCAATTATATATAGCAAAAGTTGTACCTCAGCAAATTAAAAAACAAACCCAGATGCTCATTTAAGTAAATGCATATCAATGGAAATGCTTAATGAAAGAAAAATTGCCAGTTCTTATTGCCACAACAGAATGTAGAGGCAACTATGTAACAGGAAACCTCTGTAGAACTTTCCTATGTCCAAGTTAGCATGTCAAATGGACACAAGCATCCCAAAAAGAGGACTCAAATACAACTGACTTAAGGTATCTCTCATAGGACCAGTGCTTATCAGGAGAGACAAACGAATCTCTGAGACCATTCCATCTACAGAACAGGTCATTATGGTACATGTGAAAGAAGAAAAGGGGAAAACCTTCTACTTAGGACTTATGGAGTGGGGAAGAAGTTACTGGCATTCCTGTACAGAAAAGCCTGACTTCCTTTCTCAGGCAGGAATTCTCACAGTAAACCTGGTCTCTTCATCTACTGTATTCATGTATTTCATGAACCTTATTGTATTGTGTCTACCAAAAGTTACAGCAGGCTGAAACAGTAGGAGAGTGCTTAAGAGGTCCATTTGGCATCCAGATCAGCCTTGCAATCCAAACCCCCTTTTGTCCTTTTGGAGATTAATAAGATGAGGTTTTACTGGCTCCATCCTGGATTTTATAAGCTTCTCAGGAATTACCAAAATTGGAAACTGCATATGAAAAAGCTGGTTCATCCATTTCCTAGAAGGGACACTTATCCAGCTTTGGTCCTTGAAATGTGAGACATGCCTGAGGAGTGTTCTTTGTTAGTGTCTCACAAATATACCTAGTGATGGTGAGTCCATGTGTCTCTGATAAAGGGAAACCCTTACTGTACATTCCAGCCTTTCTTTTGTAAACATACTACACTAGATGAATTTGGCTTTCAAAGAAGAAAGCATAAATTGTGCTGCTAGAGAAGCTTTCTGTTGCTGTCCTTCCAATCTAGTCTTCTAAGCATCAACAGACATGAAAACTGGCTCTTGGGAAGTGAAAAGATATTACAAAGCAGCAGAAACCCAAAATGTCTTTGCAAGTTTTCAAGAAATGAGAACTGAAGCTCATTCTCAAGTAACAAAAAGTTAACTGCAGCTCTTCACTGTACAGTTTTCAGGTTGAATGTACAAACAACTCAGTTCCTCCTACTGTTCATTCTCTGACAGATGTCTCAGCATCAATACATCTGCTCTGCCCAAATCCAGTACTTGCAAGCTCCCATTATTACTTGCATGTGCTTTGTCTCCACTGACAGTTTAAACAGACAAGTAACAATCCTCTCTAAATGCCTGTGTCCAAAGAACCCTTAGAGGCTGTTCTCCCCTTTACATATTGCAGCTCTCAGTTATACACACAAGAAGTCCAGAACAATGTAACTATTCAAAGGTACTTTTGTCTTTAAATATGATAGGGAGCCTCAGTTGTCTTTTGATGACTATTTCATGAAGCTACCAACATCACTGTGCATTCTAGAGGGGTATAATCTTCCCCTATAATTACTATTGTATAAAAAGAGGTGACAGACTGGTCCAATTTTCAAACATCTACCTCTTGGATGCTCATGGGGACATATTCAGCTGTGGGAAAAAAATCAGAAAAAAAATAGTTGCTTACAAGTGTTTGAAGTTATATTAACTGAATTAATGGAGTAATTATAAATAATAAGTAAACCACCAAAAATATAATAGGGACTTTCTATCCCATTCTGAAAGTAGAAATAAGACCTCATTGGCAAAGAAGTTGCCTATGTGTTACAATACCACAATAGTGTAAAAAAAGGCTACGTCTTTAATATAGTCAAGAATCATCTGAGCCTCTGTTGTCCATGGAACAGGGTTGTTACTTTTTGAAGTCCCATCTGCATGTACAAGACACTAAGGAAGGAAGAAAGAAAGGCACTGCTTCCTCTTTCTCTCTGTGCCTCGATTGTTCCTGGTTAAAAAAATGGAAGCAATAATGTTGATCCAGCTACTGGAGTTAAGCAAAACTAAGTTAACTACTTTTGTTAAATGCTGTAAGATATTTGAATAAGTTTCTTCAGAAATGCAAAGTGCTATTTATTGATATCAGTAGCTATCTCTGGATAAACTGTCCTGGAACCTTTTGTGAGCATTCCCTTCTCTGGCTGAACTTGGCTGATAACTGCTCTCTGTTCTGAAGTATGTATGTCACTCCCTTATCTAAAAAAGCCTAGGAAAGACTTAGAACTGGCACCTCTCTTCTTCTGGATAATGAGAACAAAGGAAAACAAAACAAAACCAAAATCAGCCTCAGAATTAAACATCTGCAGATGAGCAACAACAAGAGAGAAACATCTTTATGTTAAATTCTTTGCAGACTTTGTCTGGGCATTATGACAATAATCACCAACACTTCCTAAAAGCAAACCTTCTCATCATAAGCTCAGATTTCAAGGAGAAATGCAGTAAGAAACTTATTAAAACACCTATGTATGGTGCTGCAAGGGAGACAGGATCTCACACAGCAAAACCAAGGTCAAATCAGCAGCACTGTCCTAAAGAAAGCTGTCTACTGATCACAAATCACTTGTGGAGTACCATGCATCATCTTTACTGCTTTAGATGTATGCTAGCTGCAGCCAGTAGGCTAGAAATACAAAGTGAAATTCAGCTCTCAGTTCAATGTTGATTCTTCTAAATTCCACGGAATTGGTCCACTTTTATACAAACATAATTTAGGGCAAAATATGACCCATAAACATTTTAGAGACAGAGACATTCAGAAATGTCACATAGGACTTCTTATCCCAAAAGCAGAGTCCTCTGAAGATGATTATTGTATGATGATTATTCCAGCTTACTGCTCATGAGAGAAAAGCAAAGGGCTGTGGCCTAGTCCCACCCCACTCTGATCTTACTCATACAGAATCCTGCTGCTAAACATTCTTTCCTCTTCTGCCAGTGGGACCAAGATAGCCCCTCTTTTTGCACAAAGTTCAGACTTTTCGTCCTCATTTTCTTTGAGCAGCTCTGCCCCCTGCCTGCATCTCAGCTTTTATTTCTTCTAGCTGCTCACATGCTTCCTGAACCTTCCTCCTAAACAATCCATTGGTATCCTTCTATCACATGGAAGCCAATGTTCCTTAGTAACATTTCGGAACCAGTTTTTACAAACTCTAACAGCTTACAGTCAACTAAACTGAGTTCCTGCACAACCAGTCTTAACCAGGAAACTCCAGAAATCTCAATCCCTTTTAGTTTTCCACTTTTTTTCACCTGAAAATGATGTGGAATTAAATCAATTTTGGTAGCAGATTAACTTATCATGGGGCTGGATACGGATATGATACATACAAGAGGGCTCTCACCTCACCAGAGATAACTATCTGAGCTAGCTCAGTTACTAATAGCAGTTTGGCCAAGACAGGCTGTGGCTCAAAACATACACAAAATACACGTGAGATCCAACGTAATACAGTCTGCATGATCAGGGCAGAACAATTACTGTAATCTAAAGTAAGTAAATGCTAGCTCTTAATCTCCATGAGGTAAAAACTTCCTCAAAACAAGACCTCAGGTGTCAGATCTATTCTGACACGCTAGAGATGGACCACAAGTATTCAAAAACCTTATTGGGAGGATAAAGCAAACCCATTAGAGTCAAAAATAGGTTGCTATGCACCTTTAGGCTGATAATGAGCAAATTTGAGAAGGAAAGATAAAATTAGCTATCATAGCTATAAGTAATGCTTTCCCAGCTGCTCTCAGAAACTAATAAACATCATTTTTCCTATCCTGAACATGAGTAACTAAGACACTGAGAAATGAAGTGACTTGTTGAAAGTTACATAGAAAACTACAAATCCTGCTTCCCTAATCAGTGAGTTATCCTTTACCAGTACCTATGCACTTGCATACATCATGGTAGTAACTGCATTGCAATCTTATTACAATTACTGACACTGCACCACAACCTTCTGCTGACAAAAAAATCTAGGATCTCTGTACAAAGGTAAAAAAAGTTGTCTAAAGAAGCATTAAGACAAGAAGGGACCCAGATATTAGCAGAAAATTAACTTCAGAATCAAGAAGTGCCCAGCACCAGGGAAAAATACTGAGCTCTCTCTTGTCCGGCACAAAGTACAGCATGGCCAAATGTACTGCAAAAGCACAACTGGCTTTTAACCTCATTCAGGAGCAGCTGCTTTCACAGCAATGAAATGTTCTCAGGCTGAGCCTGACTGAGTTGGTGGATAAATCATATGAAGCTTCTATAGCTCAGAAGGATAGCTCCAGTTCATTTAGGAAATGTCACTGTCTTAAAACCATGCTTTTTCTATCCAACCGGAGCAAGCTTTGAAGCTTTCAAAACCTGGCCATGGCTCAGAGAAGAAAATAAAAGCAGCATTTCCATGAAATGCTGGAAATTACAAAATAGAGTTTGGTCTTTGAAAGGTCTGCCCACAAGGCCAGGACAGGCTGAGCCTTCGCTGGGAGCTCACGTCGCTTTTAATCACTTCTATTAGTTTAGCACTAGCAAAACATAGCAGATTGGCAGACCCAGGCACTGAATTCTCTATTAATCCCTAAAGCAGGTACACAGGAGGGCAAGCTATCAAAGAGATACCAACCCCTGCTACAACTCTTCACGCTCAGGGATCTGATGACAGGAGGGTGATGTGGTTTTGGAGCTGTACTGGTTTCCTGGAGTCTCTGCTGTGACTGCCCACACGGAGGCCAGCTCCCCTGCACTACTTTTCAGGAGGACTGGTTCCTAAACTGCAGGGCCTTCGAAAGGGAAATCATTGGAGAATCATCCTATAAGCGTCCTCCAAGGCTTTGAGAAAGAAAAAACAGGGATTATTTTCTTTGCATTCTATTCCAGCCATCTCAAAACGAACGAATCCTAGAGAGCGATGAGGCCAGAGAGAGTCAATGTACTGAGTACAAATGAGATTTATATCTGGCTTGAGTCACTCCAGCCAATTAGCTACCCACCAGGCTGTTTAGTTTATTGTCCCTACTGTATAAAGATTTAATAAGCAGTCACCTAGATGGGAAGTATGAGACTTGCAGAAAGGAAACTTTTCATTACTCTACGTGGAAAACTTGAGCCTAGTCCTACAACAGCTCTGCACAGCTGATTCCCACTGCTGTGTCAATGGCTCCAAGACGAGGCTCAGTCCACGTAGGTGGAACATACGGGAAATACTGGACAATCTTTCACTACATAATTACCATGTCAGAAATCTTCCACACATTCCAAATATTCTATGGGAATTAAGAAAGCTTTCTTCAGTTTTTTTTCTTCTCCAGTCTTATCCAGGACCTGGACATTTTTCATAGAATGAAAGTACAAAATGCTGGATTTTAAAAACTTATCTACTGGGGAAATGTGCTGTGCAGGGAACATATTAAACAAATCAGTCTATGTTTGGAAAAGAAACACAGATTCATCACAACGAGGAAGGATGTTCAGGAGCATCCTGAAAAAACAGCCCGTATTCAAGCCAGAGGACAGGATGAAGTAGGCACAACAGTATAAAGCTGACAAGCAGATTCAACTGACAGCGAGAGAAAGAATTGGAAGTTGCCAAAGCCTAAACTATACTAGGGCTTCTTTATATAGTATATGCATTAGAATTTAAACTAAAAGCACCAATGATAACACTTTTTAAAACTCCTTCATATGGAAAAAATCCTAGAAGCAGCAGCAGTGAAATGCAAAAAACAAGTTTTGGGAAATGAAACCAAAAAGAAACGCCTATCGAACACAAGTCAGGCTGGAAACAAAGCAAAAAGGCTGAATTAGAGGACTGGACATTTCAGAACCTTTCTCAGCAGTCATGCCTGGTACATAGAGCTTTAGTATTCTTTGTCAGAAAGCTTCTTTTCCTCTTAATACTGCTCGTGGCAAAGAGAACTCATCTAGAGACAATTTTTGCAAGGCAGTGTCCCAGAGGGTGTGGCCTGCTCTCCTGGGATGAGCATTTGTCAGTTTTAGAGAACCAGCAGAGGGAGCACATTAGCAATTAAACATGGTTTTCTCGTGTTTGTGCCTAAACAATGAGATTTTTTTGGCTGGGTTTGTTGTTGTTGTTTAGTTTTTATTCTCAGCATTCCTATGTCACTAACCTCTGTGATTCAGTTAGCAATCAAATTCCTAGGAGTTTAGGAGCCAAGGCCACAGAGAACAACAGGCGCCACATCCACCTCACAAAATGACAGTGGACATACAGCTTTTACTTAGTTGTCTGTCTTCACTCTCTCCCCGTATCAACCTTCACCTTACCCATTCTTGACATCCTGCTCATGAAATTTTGTGTTACCACATGATCATTGCTCTTAAATTCCTGCACTGTGACCACTAACTTTCTNAAAAAAAAAAAAAAAAAAAAAAAAAAAAAAAAGGCCTGTGGATCTCTAGGGAGAAAGAGAAATCAATAATTAACTTTCAGTTGGCTGAAAGGACAGCTCTGAAGTCCATAAGGCAACTTTCCCAGCCCTACCTTTGTATCCTCATGGAACTGATCGCACTTCCAGCTATTGATGACTTTAGAAGCAAGATATTAGAAGGCTTGTCTTTTAGTTAGGGAAGAAAAAAACCCAAACCAAAACAACAACAAAAAAAGCCCAAGCCATCAGTAATTTCCACGCTGTGTTTACCTCAGAATCAACTGGCACACTATACTTGCCTGCATTTTTAGCTTTACCACAATCCCAAGATAAATGTACTATGGAGGAACATTAAGAGGTCATCTACAGCTGTAACTTACAGAATAGCACCACTTCTGTCCTGCAAAGGATTTCCCACAGGTGCTCTGCAGTGGATGAGAAGCATTGACCATTCAGGTTTCCTTTCATCTTTGTTGTAGCTAAGAGCTGCTTTTAATGCAGACTTGTACAACCAATGATTTGATAGTACCTCAAACATTCAGGCAGACCATATACAGTTTGGTTCACCCTTGATACTGTCATTTACACTTGTGCAAACTGTACAAAAAATGTTACCTAGAGGTCTGTGTCCACTCGCTTCCAAAAAGCATCATAAGGAAATGCACACAACATGAGGCATTGAAGAATAAAGTCCTAAAGATGCTCCCAGTGTTTGAATTAGGAAGGATTGACTTGTGTGCAAATACCTTGGTCTTTCATAAAAGGTGTTGAGGAACAGAACCGGATAACAACAAGTACGGCACAGGCTACAGATCTGCCCTCCATGGGCGGGTGGGGCAGGCTGTTGCTGATGGGAAGAGACCATTTCTTGGCGCTAAAGGATTTCAGCCTTTGTGCCCCCACAGTCCATGGCCTTTCCTCCTATAGTGCCACCTAGTGCCAAGTCGGTGGGCAGCTTGCACCTCTGCAAGGTGAACATCTGCCCCATCAGCAACAGGCTGTGACCCTCCACACATTTCATCAAAACCAAATCCCAGCTGCCAGGTGAACAATTTGTTTTCTTTAACGACAGCTTTATCCCATTAGCCTGATTTTCCACTCCTGTATTTTAACCCCTGCAAGATACATAGTCTTCACTGTATGTAATAAAAGCTGAACTTTCTTCTTGCAAATCTCCTGGATGTGCAACAATCAGCCCCATGGCACTGTCAGCCCTGGCTGCCCCACTGGCTATGGAAGGAGGTGGTGGCACACGTCCTTGTGCCTATGTGACCACCTTCCAAGACCTGTCTGCAAACAGAACTCCCACCAGTGCAGGGCAGTCAAAATGCTGTCATAGTACATGATGGTACTGAAAGATTAAGCAAAAAATGTACAAGAACATGAGAGAGGCAGTAATCATTCTCAAATGCTGTTTCCAATCAGAGAAGAACTGAATCAGTGCCGTTAGAATTACATATTAACTTTTAAGATAAATAATAACCGGGAATACAAGCAATACCATCAAAGAAAAAACCATCCTGGACAAAAGCCTTTGCCTTTATTCACTCTTCCTTGAAAGTTTGCTATATCTGTAAAAAACATCTCCTGGAGTTAAAGCTGTACAGATATTACAAAGTATCTCAAAATTTGGTGCACACTACCCTTAGCAAGAGAAACCTGGATTATTGGCATAGATAAATTATTAAAAATCCAAGTTATTTTTCACAGTTGATTTGTTTATTCTCTGAATTTTTGGGGGGCCAAACTAACAAGATCAGTGCAGTTTGTTTCACTTCAATTTGCCATTCTTTTCCCTCTGCAGCACAGTTTAAACTGCAGACCCTGCACAGGGAACAAGTATTATTTAAAACTTTCCAGTGTATTGTTTCATTTTAAAAAAAGCTATAAAGGCTTTGGATTTTGAAAGTTTTGTTAAAAAAAAATCTAAGTAATTGGAAGTTAAATTTCAGTATTTAATTTTCCATTAACATTTCTGAATCCCCTTCAGTAGCAGCTCTTCACTGCACGGATCACAGCGTAAAGAAGTCCTATAAAAAGAGACAGGAGTGAAACCAACTGAAATCTATAAGGCCACAGCATGCCATCAATTTCTAAACAGAACTCCTATTCAAATCATTCTGCTTGAAACCTCATATGGGCTGCAAAAACGAACAGGGTTTTCTTGAAATGATTTAAATAACAATTTATCTAAGACTGTAATCTCTCTTGTATGGGATTTGTAAGCCATCCCACAGAATTCTCTAGCAGGGGACACTGTTCCCTATTTACATCAAAGTTTTATATAAATAATATTACTTTTTGTTTTCACTTTCTGCAGCTGTTTTCCCTTATGAATAAGCTAGGCCTAGGATGAAAATGTGAAAATAGGAAACCTGTGAGTAATACTTATAATAATTATATATCCAACTCAGGAAATTGCTACAACTGTCTTTATCAAAATAAACAAGATTAATGTTCCCCCCCTACCCCTTTAAGAGACAAGCAAAATCCCCTACTATTAGAAATAATATGACTTGGTATTTGTCTGGTATTTGGATTTGACTGTCTTATACCCCATTCTTGGTCCTGTTAAAAAAAAAAAACAACAACCAACAAACAAACAAAAAACCCCAAACCCCAACCAAACCCAAAAACATACACAAAAAAAGCCCAACAGCATTGCTTTTTGTCTCACAGGAATGAAGGAGGCATATACACACACCATTCAACCCCAAATTACTATAGCTACAGGGCATGGCAAAACATGAAATAACTGCTCCAGAGCACTTCCTCATGTGGGTGTGTTAGATAACTGTCTGCTCCAGCATTAAAATAAAGCACACTGTGACCCAATCAACAAGGCAAGCTCTGCTCCACACAGCTGCTAGGGCTGCAAGCATGGGAACCCAGAGCACCCCCACAGCACCCCACACATGCTGCTCCACCAAACTCAGTCCTACCCCCCTGGCCAACAGGTTTCAAACTCCCCGAGTTCCAGCTACAGCATCATATGCTGGATTTAAGTTTACATAGGCATACTTTACCCTTTGCTGCTGTATCCAGATTGCAAACAGACTTTGTGCTATTGAAAAGGCTAATATTTATTTATTTATTTCACTATAATACACTTGGAGTTCAAAGAAAATTAAATCCTCCTAATGAAAAACTTTTTAGGATTAAAAAGGATATCACTGGGAAGTGAAACAAAATGTTTCTCCTACTCTTTCTTACTCTGATCAAATTCTTGCTTTGGATTTTCATAAAATCAAGAGGTATCTTGTAGCCATTTTTAAAGTTTTTCAAAAATTAAGATGAGGCTGGGCTTCTGCTAAATGTAGATGTAGCAATCCTGAAGGCATGTCCGTGTGCTTTCCTACAAAAAACCCCTGGGCTGTTGAGGAACAAACACCTTTCACTGTTTCAGGGGAAAATGACAGGTGCCTGAAAACCCACCCATCTTCTGAGGAGGATGCCTGCTAATGCTGTGACTGCATCACTCCAGACTCACCACCAGCCAAAGGCATTAGCAACTCCACCTTTAAGACCCCTACATTTTTGGCATAACTTCAGCATCCCTCTGCACCCAGATCCGAGTCTCAAAAGCTTGAAATTCAAACTTGAGGAGGGGAGGAAATACTTCCTACAGTTAACAGGTCTTTCAAAGCAACAAACACATTTAAAGTCCATCAACAAAATATTAATTTAGAGGGTTGAATTAAAAAGAAGAAAGCAAAAAAACCCCAGGAAGCAATGAGTGTCATTCCCCAGCTAAGAGATGAGCCACCAGTTCTCGGCACACAGATATATGAAACCTTGAAAAGTTTGCTCAGGTTCTGAAAATAAAGCTGCTAACAAAATGGAGCAAGTAGTTTCTGTAGTTGTGGTGTCAGTGAATAGATCTGCTGCTTTGGATTTCAATTAACTTCATTTGTTCAGCCAGGAGGCACTTCTGTTGAAACCGGGGAGTCATAACTTAAAGGACAGCTAAAATAAAGCCCCAAACAACAGCAAAAAAAACCCAAACCCAAACCTGTTGGCAGCAAAAGTTCTCTGGCTGTAAAATAATGGATTTTTAACAAACATTTCAAAGGAATTGAAGGTTTTGGAGAATCTCGTAAGCAGTCCCAGGTGGGTTAGGAATATTGCATTATGGACTTCTTTGTGCAAAGAGGAAGGCCTAATGCATGTTTTTAAGAATTCTGCCTCTTGCTAGTAAATAAATAATTTTCTATTTAAAAAGGTGACTGTTACTGTTGAAAGATCTCCACTGATCAGCGTCCATTTTATACAATTACTCTCCATTCTCCAGAACATTTTATGTAACTCACTGAAACTCTTTTTTTTTGTTACCAGCAGAGTAGCAGTTTTACTCTCCAACAGAAATGACAGGAACTCAGATAAAAAGACCATTTCAAATGGATCAATTTAAGCAGTCTTTAAAATCCAAGATAAATCTCAGCTCCAAAAAACTCAACAACGCTAAATGGGCTATGAAATGCATCACAAATCCCTCCCCAGAAAAAACAACAACAAGATTAATTCAGAGTAAAGCTTCAATGTTTGAAATTACAAATAAGCAGCATATTTGTGGAATGAAAAATGGTAAATAAATAGTTACTATTCTTGGACAAAATGGCTCGATAGATTTCATAATTTGCCACCACTGTAAAAAATATCTATTCCCTTCCCCCCTTCCCTTCCCCGGCAGTCCACACGGAAACACAAGCATAACCATGCATAAAGTGGGAGGGTGGGGGGCAGCCAAGGATACAAACTCCCTCTTAGAAAGTTTGAATTCTTATTAACCCAGTGATGCCTCCATAATGTTACATTAGATCAGCAACATAAAAGTTGGAATATATGTTTCCTTTCTTCCTAGTAAAGGAAACTGAAAAAAAAATACTAATAATGAAAAATAGATGTTAAAAATATCCAGGAGGAAAAAGTACACATACAATAACCAAAATTAATCCTCTCCATCCCCACACCAAAACAGACAAACAGCAAAATCTCCAAATAAAAATCCTCTCAGGAGAAGTGGAACCTGCTTTCTCTTTTTTTGCTTTTATTTACTGTATGCCAAGCATGGACTTTAAACTTACAGTGTGCATATATATAGAAAACAAAGACTGAGAGTCACCGTTAACCCTGGTCACCAGCATTACAGTGAAAAGTCATTGGCAAATACTAATAAACCCCCATTTAGCAGCAAATAAGGAGAACATGATATATGGATGGACAGATGGAACTGCATAAACAGAAAAGAAAAAGCAGACAGACCCACAAACAGAGGAACAGAGCTGTTTTAAAAGAGTGAAAGATACTGATTTACTTGGAATTAGTGTTGTAAAACAAGCGTATTTGTTTCCCTCATGATTAAAAAAAAGTAATTAAAGTGAATCAGAAGGGGGCACACCCTTAAATAAGTAGAAGGGAGAAAAACATTTGTAGAGGGTAAGGCCTCCTATAGATGTTCCAAATTTTAAGCTAGCAAAGAGGTCTGGCAAACTTACATCTCTAAATCAAAAATCGAGGGGGGGAAGATTAAAGAAGTGCTGCTGGTTTAAGGAGAGCAGAGGCTTTATTCTTTTATTATTTTTTTTTTTTATAAAAGTTGACTGGCCTACCTTGTTCCCCAGTCCTCAGTTTGTCTCCTCATAGTCGCTGTCTCCCTGGAAGTACAGTGTGAGTGGTAATGACTGCCTGCCTCCCTAATGAGTCCATTTTCCTGCTCTTGATGTTGTGTATATACACACACTGCAACCTACCTTACAAACCACAGAGACGGGAAAGGGAGAGCGAGCGAGAGAGCGCTAGCGAGAGCGAGCGAGAGTGCGAGAGACAGGGAGAGAGAGAGAGGGAGAGAGAGAAAGGCGCACACAGACAAAGCCCTCCTACCAGACAGCAGACAACCCTCCTTCCCCTAGCTAGCAAAATACAACTCGGCTAATGCAGCAACAGGTTCAATATTGCCAGGCTGAGGCAGCGTCGAAAAGGTAGAGAGGGCTGAGCAGGATTGCTGGCAAATAAACAGTTTAGCGCCGGCTGGCTCCACCTTTCTTATTTATGTTACAGGATGTTGGAATGCATTGTTTCAGACAGTCCATATCATTACCATAAATACATTTTTTTTGGGTGCATATTAGCATGAGGCGCTGAAACGTATCAGCCATTCTGCTCTGTAACCTTAGAGCTTTACACATGCAGGGAAGGTGTAAACATATCTCTTTTGACAGGCAGACTACACAAAGCCCACTGATGATTTTAAAGTCATGAGATCTTTCAAGAAAGACGCTCCTTAAGATAGGTTTCCCCAGACAACAGAGGAGCAGGGAAAATTGATCTTGATGAGGAAGAAGTCTTCATAAGAGACTGCTTAGTAAACAATTGAAAAGAGAGGGCTGTTCTCCCCAGCATTTCCCCTTTCAAATATATAGATTGGGAAGCTTCTACCCCTACAGCTATAATAATGGGCTGTGCTTATGTCTGAACAGGTGCAATGCATATAGTACATGGTGTTACAAGCACAGAAATAAATCTCTCAAGTGAAAAAAAAATAACATTTTCCCAGTTGCAAACAGGCCAAGATTATTTCAAATACAGGTCTAGTTTGAAGACTATTCTCCCCACTCCATTTTTTTTTGCTGGGGGGGGGGAAGAGGAGGTGGAGGGAAGGTGTGAAGGAGAGGCAAAGATGGGAAAAGAAATCAATACATGTCACCAGTTACTAGATTTCTACTTTTACAATATTCTGTCATATCTGAAGAAGATATAATCTGCTTCTGCAGTAATTTTCACTCAATTCTGCCTCTCATGTAAACTTATGCTGTCACAAAAAAAAATCTGTTGAGGTTAATGACAATTACAGGCATGTGAAAGTAGCAAGAGCAGGAAAACAAGATTTTGCACCTGTATTTCATCTTCAAAGGTTCTCCAAGAACTTTATCCACAGGGTATTTTTACATGGAGAAACTGAGTCCAAGGGAAAAAAAAGGTTAGGTGATATTCCCAAGGTTATGCTGTAAATCAGTAGAAAAAACAGAAGAGAACCCAAATTTCCTGATGCTTAACACAGAAGTTGCCTGGAATAGCTTATACCCTCCTAAAAGTGCTGTTCTAAGCCATTTGAGTAGGCTCCCTCTATTGTCAGTGGAGAGACAGGCACCTCCCAAAAGCAATTCATCCCAGTTTTCTCTCTTTCTCAAGTGGGGAGAGAGCCCACACAACTAGATTAGGCTATGCAGCTAGCTTGTAGTTGGCTAAAATTAAGTAAAATTAATCTCACTTTTGATATGAAGCTCTATTACAACGTCCTGCTCCCCCAAATGCATTATTATTACCACATTTATTCTTAGGCAATATATGCCTAAATGGTAGTGATCAAAAAGGGATAGCCTGCTGACTAAAAGAGACAGGTAAACTCCCTAGACTCATGGATTTGTACCCTTAGGCTGGCTGGATATTCATGATTCACAGTCTTTATAATATTAACCAGACTGGTGATGGGTGAATTTGATTAGTTTTGCCCACTGGTAGCTGCTACAAATTTTTGTATTTCCCTTATAAATATTCTGTTTTCATCCAGCTGTACAGTAAATACAGAAGCATTGGGTTGGGTTTTTTTTTTTCAAAAGGTTAATTTTCATTAATCTTTTCACCAAAACACAGCCTTTTTTAACCTTAGGGTAAAATATTAACAGGAAAAAGCTCTATTAGGTGACTTTGTTCAACTCCTAGAACGTTTAGCTACATACACACCTGGCACACATAGAAGCAGGTCTTGTAGTTACTCCAAATACATACTGCAAAAATTTAGCCCTACTACATATTTGCTTCTCTAGACTTTATGACCATATTTACCTTACTGAAGGGTATGTAAGGTCAGGAAAGCAGAAAGAGCATTTGGAGGGTGCTTCTAACTGTGGTAACTTGATCTGGCCATGTATGTACCAACTGACCATTCACTACCTCAGTTTTTCCATCTGTAAAATGGACTCAACTGTAGTTCCATGAGCAGATGGTACCATAAATATATGAAGTGCTTCATCTTCCTATCTCAGCCTGGCATCTCAGAGTTTTATGATGGAGCATACTATGGCAAAAATATAAATACTTTATCAAGGGGACCTGCAGCAAACCCAGATGATGAAAATCTCAAGATTTTATATACTTCAATTAAAATAATAGTAATAGTCTCTGAATTTAACATTTCAAAACCAAATCTTCACTAAAATGAGGATATCAGATGTAAGAAGCTCTACATACTCTAGAACATCTGACCCCAAACCAACATTCATTACTCAGTCCTACCTACTGTATAAAGACAAATCTGAAGCCAGATTCAAAACATACCAAGTTTGGATAAAACACAGGCTTGAACCCCTCAAATTGAACAGACATTCAGTTGAAAGCCAAGTTCTAAGTCAGAAATATCTAAGTTCAAAAAAAAAAAAGTTCAGATTTGCAATTGATCCAGATCCAAAAACTGTTAGGCATCTAGATCCTTACTTCCTGTCACTTTCTAGAAATGTTCTATATGCATCTGAAGCAGGATCACAGTCCAAATTTCCCCATATTCTGAGGAAGCCTGAATCTCAGCAAGAACATCAGAACTGAGCCCTGTTCCATCCAGTTATGGCAACACTTAGAACCTGGACCAAACTAAAACACAAAGCCATCCCTTCCAAAGTTCCATGGGGTTTGTGCACGTGCAGAGCTGTAGAACTAAAGAAAATCCATTTTCAAACCTCTGGACTGTTTGAAAGCAAATATGAACCAGATTCCAACTGACACCAGTTTTGGCCCTCAGTCAGAAATTAATCAAATTCACCATAGCCTTTATAAAACCCAAGTACCTGTCTGACCTGAATGAAAAACCTTGCAAGGTGTGATCTGCACAACTCTTTCCTTGCCTGCAACTCTTTCTAAGTGGATCCACACCATCAATGGCCTAATTCTCTGCTCGTATAATTATCCAGTCCAGCTAGATCATACAAAAAGATCATAAAAAAATCCTGAGTTGTGCAACTCAGCAAGGACTTCTGATAAATGTTTTGTCAACATAAACATGTTTGCTATTTGCTTGGTTAGAGCTGGCTCACCATCACTCCACAATCCTCTAGGCCTACAATTCATTCTCTCCCTTACATGGACAGGTCAATGGCTATATTCTTGGTTCACTTGCCATTACATGGGCAGGTTCAATGTCTATGTTCTAGGATCACTTGTAGGAAGAGGAAAGAGGACATGTAACTGCTGACAGCTCTCAGCCCTGTCACAGGACTGGGCACACACGTGCTGTGTGCCAGTGAGGTCCTGCGTGGCAGTCACATGGCTGGCCTTTGCTTGGCCATGCAACAGAACAGGCAAGTAAACTCCTATGACATGCCCAGAAGCATACCTTTCCCACAGCAGAGGCACTGAAGTTTGGTTATGCCACACACAAGGTCACCCCACAAGAAAGAGGCTGGAATACAGGGTCCCCAGCAGGCTTAGTAAAAAGCTGCCTTACACATCCTGAATGGGAGAAGAGGCACTGCTGGTCTACCCAGTTGATATAACTGGGTTTATTTTCTCTAAACTTGAGTTCCCAGTTCAGAGTTTAATCTCTAGCAACTGTCATTAGGGAAGCAAAGGAGCCTCAACCCCTCTAGCAAAGCTTTAGAATGAAAGAATGACTAACACCATAAAGCAAGTGGAAAATACTGGTGCTTGGCACAGCAGTGGCCCCATCTACAGTTTCCCCAGGGAGCTGCAGAGCCTTACAAATGCTCTGATCTTCAGTAGGAAAGGGGCAGATATGAAAAACAAAACAAAACAAAACAAAAAAACAAAACAACCACAAAACTGACCACCAGAACTAGGAAAGTCTTTGTTGCAAATTGTTGCAAATTGTTGCAAATTACAAGATTCTGGATGATGGACTAAGAGGGAAGGAATGTGCTTCTGTGCCAAATAACATTCTATACTGCTCTGGTCTCTACCTTCTATGCTGCCAGGTGCACCAGCATGCTGAGTTTAGACATACCTTGTTGGCAATCACATCCAGAAAAGGATTCATGGCAACATATACATTTGTCTGAGGCTAAGAGCTACTTCCTTTGAACAAGAATTGGCCTTTTAAGTTATCTAAGCACTGGTTTTCAAATTCCGAAGAAATTTAAGTGGGACTAAGCCACCACAAGGGTGAAGTCAGGACACTGGTTTTGGTGTACTCCACATACCTGCTCTACAACAGTTCTATCAATACCTTCAGGGAGCTCCACTTTACTAGAATCCCAGGATTAACACCATCCAGGCGTTAAAAATCCCAGGGAAATCTGCATCACAGTTCTTTCAGATGGTACAGGCAGGACCTAGAAACACTCACAACAGCATCTGAACTTGATTGCTTCCACTTTGTCCTCTTTACCACACACACACAGATCCCCCAGATTCCCCTGGTATATAACACCACCATGCTGCCAGCCCAACAGGATTGGTGATTCAGATTTCTGTACTAGCATCCTGCAGTGTCTCTGCAACTTTGTTCAAATGTAATGAGAAAGATGCCAATTAAAAAAGCACAAGAGTCCTGCAGTTTGGCAGCCTGATTCAAATTAGATACCTGTATGAAGTGATTAAAAATAGGTTTTCTAAACCTGAAGATAACAAGAGGTCAGTATGTTTGATTTACATCAGCAGGGGCCAGCAAAAACATAGAAGAACTACAAAAAAGCCCTTTATCCCTGCAGATTTACTGGTGAAGATGCTGAGGGCAGAAGGAGAGAAATACAGTGCTCTTCTGGTGTCTTTCAATATGCAAGGAATCTTAATAGTTCTCCCATTTCAGCACTCATTACTTGCTGCCAGACCTCCAAATAAGTAAATACTTTTCATTTAATTTAGCAACTTTGATGCATCATTCAGCTGTACATACACATTAGGAAATCAAATCTCACAACTTTCTTTGGCAAAAAGCTACTGCCATCCCTATTTTACAGAGAGCAAAACTAAATGGAAAGAGTTAATCACTCTGAGAATGGAAGTGAGATTGGGGTGTCAGGCCTTCCTGATCAGAAGTTCATGTTGCCTCTATGGATTAGGCTCTCAGACAGCCCAATTGATTAGCAAGACTGGGGCACAGTAGTTGAACTAGAACTGGCTCTTATAATGCTGTTTGTTAAAGTTTTTTAATCCCAGAATGTCCTGAATAATAGATCAGATGTATATGTCTCCAACAGTTTCAATGGATTTGTGGAAATCTGTCTGCAAGTAGTATGTACTAAGTTCCATAAATGCCTACTGTCTTTTATGATGACACTACAAGCACTTTGGTAAAGGAACACTTTGAACAATTACTTTTCCCTTATAACCCTTAGGCCACTTTGCACAAAGGCTGTCAAATGGTGTTTCCACTGCTTAATGATCCCACCTCACACAGCAGTACTGCATCACTGGTGCAGGGCTGAGTAAATACTACATCAGTAAATACTACATCAGTAAACTGTGACAGTGACACTGAGGCAAGAAGAAATTTTGTCCCCAGAAAGCCAATCCCTTGCTTTATACCCATTGACACTAGTGTATATCAAACACCACCTACAGGGACTGAGAGTCCTCATAAAACAAACTCCACAAGACCAGTATCATCCCAACGTACCATTTTCCAAGTCAAAAACCAAAACCACACAGTCTTCAGACTCCCACATGCTTTATCCCCATCTCCCCATTACATATACATGCACACACACTTGGCATAATCATGTTGTGTTAGTTTTGTCTTGAATGTGTCCACTGTTGAAATTATTTAACACTTAACCTTCAGTTACATACGTGGCCTCAGCTATGCATGTGTTCATCTTCTCCCCTTACAGAGTGCTGAGATATTACCTTTTTTTACATCAGCAGGCCACTTGTGACCAATTTAGCTGTTGAGCTAACGTGCAAGGCCTTCATCCAAGCTGTGGAGTTACAATGGAGTCAGATCTTGTTACACAGCCTACTGCATCGTATGGTGCATGCTCCATTATATAACAATATGGCTCTTAAAGGCTACCTAGAATTTGATTATAAAGAGTCATGTTGGCAGTTCAGTCAACATTTAAGGACTAGAAAATTCATGACTGAATCCATCCCAAACTGTAAAACAAGTTGTAAAAAAGTAGTTTTACCATCTAAAAGGAGCTATGGCAAAAAGCAAGTCAGGGTGCATTCTGCCAGATAGCTAGGACAACTATCAAAGATTTCTACTTTTGTCCCAGAAAGTTAGGGAGCATGCAGGAGGATTTGATTGCCATCATCATCATTTCAGATAGTTATGACATCAACTACAGGGAAAATGCTGGAGGTCTGAGTGGCCACCACTTCACTTTTACCATCCTTAAACAACAACCCAAAGCAAAACAAACTTCTGAAACTAGAGATTATTGTATCAGTTGAGATGCACTGTGCTTATCATGAATAAAGAGCTGATCTAGATGGAAAAAAAGTGAGAGGCATCACTATCAATCTGTTAGAAGCTGTTATTTTACCCTCTGGGTGCAACTGAATTATTTTTACAAGTTTATAAGCATGAATTCATTCTACCTGGAAAATATTTATGTCAGCATTTTCAAAGATTATCACCTCTCTTTCAAGAGGTAATTATCTACTTTAGAATATCACACCTGAGAGTATGCTTCCCCCACCCCAAAATGAATAGCAACTTCTGGAAAAAAATTTTTTAAAAAATGCAATTTAAGTGTATCAGATCCACAAAGACAAAAATTTCATACTTTAACTTTTATTTGATAGGCTGTACATGAAGTGGACCAAAACCACCTCTACACTGAAACTTCAAACATCTTAAAAATCTTAAGTAGACTTCAAAAGTTATGCCATTGTCTTAAAAGTCAGGGAATTTCTTTCTAAAATCTCTATTATGCTCCCAAGAACTTCAAGTTTCCCTATATAATTATTAAAAAAAAAATAGAGATTTCTTTATTTTCTTAAAGCTAAGGCTATTTGACCCATACACACACACAAAAATCACAGCATGCACAATAATGTTGCAATATTTGATAGGAGAGTCACTGAGAGCCATTATTCATCTAGTACTTCACCATCAAATCCCTTTGGCTGACGTAAGATTATTTTACTCAAATATAGGCACTGTGTGAAAGTTCCTATATAAGATTTTCCTAGTACTGTAAGCAGGAGGAAACCAATGCATTTACCAGGCAGACTGGAGTTGAAAGGTACTGAAAACGATGGACTTTTTTCTCAAAGCTTCTTCAAAGCAACTCAGCACAAATTTCACCCTAGGACTCAGATTTAGATGGCCCTAATTCCTGCTAAGTTCCCAAGCCTAGTGTTTCTGGACATATGACCCTAAAATTCCACAGCCAGCTAATAGGAAATATCAGGCACAGGGACATTGGGTGTTTAGACAAACTGTTTCTGACCTGCAAGTGTACACAAGTGTTTGATTCTGTTTCAGGGCTAACTACTCCTGAGACAATGGAGCACAGAAATGAAAGCAAGTAAAACATCAAGCAAAGGTTTATCCCTGTTAGTCTGAGATGCCCACTCCAAGAAAAAACTGCTGACCTCTGTCTCAAACACGCAGGAAACACTAGTAATGATGCAACCATTTTAGTAGCACTAACACCACCAAAATTAAGTACAAACTCTTCACTTTCACAAACCTTGATTATCAGTAGACCACCTCAGGGGGATTATTTTTGTGTGTAGGTGGACAGAATTCATCATCTTTGAAACTCCTAGTCAAAGATGTTTCTGAAGAATAAAACTAGATGTACTAGATGTAATAAAGGAATGTTCTGGTCTGAATATTTTTTCTTACTTCATATAAGGTAAGTCTTTTCAAAAACCTAAGCAAGACTAGTTCCAATTAGTCCTTTAATTTTAGCCTAAAGGAGAATATTTTTGATAATCACAGCTTGTTTAGCTGTTTAAAAGGACACATTTAGAGGTGCATTTTTTGTCCTGAAATATTAATTGAAATTCATTTTGTAAGGAAAAGATGAAACACTTCATTATTTAAAGCCAAAAACACTAAACCCAAAAAGCTGTACTAAGACCTGAGGCTTAATTTTCAGTTATTTTCCACAAGAACAGAGATGAGAGCCTTTCTTTCAATCAGACTTATCAAATCATTGGAAGATCTGCTGAGATTGCTGGTGCTGTGAGCCTGACAGAAATGAGCTTGGGTATCCTTCAGACAAACAACTGTTGTTTTGCCTTTACTTGAACCAAAGGATCTTTCATTAAAGAACCAGAACATACAGAACAAGGTGACATAATATTTTCAAACTGATACAATGGAAACAGAAGTATATCAACTTCAATGCTTCTCTTCTGTCAGGTTTTAGAATGAGCCCAAGTTAGATATCTTATGGTCAGAGGGCTCCTCTTCTACAACTTTATTTGCAATTATTAGTTAGGACTGTAATTTTTGCTATTGCTACCAAGATGGTCTATGACTCTAATGAGAGATCCCCTTTGTAGTATCTGTGCAATTAGGCATAATTAAGTTTGTCAGGGGAACTTTAATTTCCTGATTTTTTGTGTAAATAAAGAATCAATGTTAATATTGCTGTAATCAGTACTAACATTTAATTTGTTTTGTTTCACAATCAGAGGTCACACTGAGAAACCATTTAATAATATGCAATGAAAAAACCCAACAAAATAATCAGAAGTTAGAATAAAGATAACTTTACATTTACTGGTACTTTGCTGTCCTACCATTTCATTTATTGAGCTGTTTTGTAACCATCAAATTATCAGTAAGAATCAGGACACAAATATGACTTGAGTACTCTCTGAATTAATTGACTTTTATTTTTACCACACTGTGATAACATCACAGATGTTAGAATCATAAATGCCAGTATACCTTAAAGCTTTCTGTTTCAGAAATAAAGGTACTACCAATACAACTAAATGAAAGTCTCAGCTAGCTTTAGTAGACCATTTGTGGGCCAGGCACCAAGCAAGAAACAAAAATCATGTCTAATAGACATGACATAAATATCAATCTATACACCACATCCAGCTCATGCATGCATCTAGTGCTGATAATCATCCACAGCTCAAAAACAGGTAAGAGAAAGGTAGTCACAATGAACAGAATTTATGGGGCATTACTCTCCCAAACTACTGTTTCTCTCTAAAAATTACTCTGGGCCCAACATATCAAGTAGTTACAATGCTCAAATTCATTTTCTTTTCTTTTCCTGCCTTATTCCTGGAAAAAAAAACCAAAACCAACCAACCAAACTGAAAACCAACCAGTAAAATAGTAAAGAGTCTTTAGAGTCAACACAGCTTCAAACATCCAAGACTTCTTGTATTAGAGGCTCACTGCCAATAACCAAGTGTCAGCTCACATCTAGCACAATCTTTAATTAGAACCTCACAGTCAAGCAGGCTACAAGCTTTCTACCTCCTAAATTAAAGCTGTAATTTTGGAGCACAAGACGTCAACCACCAGGGGAAAAAAAAGCACCAGTTTACCATACTGCTAAAAGTCAGCTCAGTGTGATCCCTGTCTCAAAATATGAAGGCCATAAATTACATCATTTTCTGGAGAAGCCACAACATTTTCTATGACTTTTTGGTGTTGGGTACTTAAGGATGTTGGAAGTTCTTTGGGATTACTTTATGGGCTGCTCCTCCAAGAAAAGAAAGTTATGTGCAAGATAAATGAAACCAAAAATGATGGCACAACTAGATAGACAGATGAGAGGAGGGCAGTAGATGTGGTATTTCTTGACGTCAAAGCTTTCGATACTGTCTCCCGTGGTACCCTCACAGCCAAGCTTAAGAAGTGCAGATTGGCTGATTGTGCAGTGAGGTGGATTGGGAACTGGCTGGAGGATACAGCCCAGAGAGTTGTGAGTGGAGCAGAGTCTAGCTGGAGGCCTGTGACTAGTGGTGTCCCCCAAAGGTCAGTACTGGGTCCAATGCTATTCAATATACTCATCAATGACCTGGATGAAGGCATACAGTGTACACTCAGAAGTTTGCTGATGATACAAAACTGGAGAAGTGGCTGACATACCAGAAGGCTGTGCTGCCATCCAGCGTGACCTGGACAGGCTGGAGAGCTGGGCAGGGAGAAATTTAATTTGATTTAATAAGAGCAAGTGTAAAGTCCTGCATCTGGGGAAGAATAGCCCTGTATGTAAGTACAGGCTAGGGGCTGATCTGTTGAAGAGCAGCTCTGGGGAGAAAGACCTAGGGGTTCTGGTGGACAAGAGGATGACCATGAGCCAACAATGCGCCCTCGCAGCCAATGGCATCCTAGGATGCATTAAGAAGAGTGTGGCCAGCAGGTCGAGGGAGGTTATCCTCCCCCTCTTCTCTGTGCTGGTGAGGCCCCACCTGGAATACTTTCTATGATTCTATGAAAAAGTTGACTTACAGGCTTCTCAGCACTATCCATAGGTCTCAAAGCTCAAGATTATCATCCCTACCTGTGGCAAGAGGTCCCTTTCAGAGGAACAAGAATATTTGCTTCACAATAGCTCAAAGGTGTTCAAATCCCTGCAAGATACTAACACTGTATGCCATCCATTTTAATGGAAAATAGATGTCCAAATTCCCAAAGACAGCCCTTTTACCATTGGGCCCAAAGAAACAGATTACATGAATATATCTTTTTATCACAAGAGAAGACAAGAAAAAAATTCCAATTAAAATTGATGGAATTGATCAAAAAATGAAAGCCATCAAGGAACAGACAAGCAAAATGGGGAATAAAGGAAGGGAAAAGTGCATAAAGTTATCTCATTCCCCTCAAGGAGTACAAAAAATCCTACCCTACAAGAGTAAAAGAAGAAATTTCCAATTTGCTTTCTACCAGCTAAATGAAGTGTAGATCAAAGAATGGAAAGCATATTGAAAATGTTGCAAAGGCAGAGCATAAAGTCAAAAGCAAAACATTGTGACTTGAATTACTCCCTTTTCCCAATTAAATGCCCAGGAAGCCCTCCAGTGTTTTTGGAGTAACCATAGGCACCTCTAACTTAATGGATTTGAATTTGAACTGAAGTCCTTTTAGCTCCAAAAAAGTTCCTAGACAACACTGCTTGGGCTAAAAAAAGAATTTCCTATAGCTGCAGTCTTTAGGTTTATCACAGATAGATTCATATGTCTGGGAAAAGTTGTGGATTGCAGCATGTAATAAAAACCTGCAGGAAAAATGCGTGGTTGTTTTGCAGCCTCAACTGTGCTCCTTTTAGTGTACCTTCATTCTCCAACTCCTTCCTGCTAAATTGGTATTTCAGCACTTAGTTGTCTCATGTTCACTCAAGACTAGATCAAGCCCTGGGAATCTATGAGCAGAGGTCTGGACCCTTAGGTGGGGACAAGGAAGTACTTAGTGGATGAAGACCAAACCATCCCACCCAGTTCTCTCTCACATTCTTCTTCTGTGGCCAGGCTCTCACTCCACAGAATGCTTCCTGGGAATGCTACTTCCTGAAGTACCTGGTAAGCCTTTCTCACTCTCAAAAGCAGTATGTTCACCCTCAGCTTTGAGAAAATGCCAATAAACAATTTAAATACTCGTGAAGCTGATAGTTAGATTTTCCCTTAATACCACTGCATCTAAGAGTGCACACATAGGGTAATACTGGCACACACAGAGAGACTATTTTGCAGCAATGAGAGAAATTAAAAATGAAATTTAAAAAAGCAGGGAAAGAAATCACAATAAGCTATAGAGGCCCACTAAAGATGCCAATGACAAATATAAACAGAAGCAGCAAAAATGGTATGGTACTGGTAAATTAGCATATTTCTTGTTTTTCAGCAACTGAAAACATTTGAGGAGCATTGGCTTTTAGAGAGGTGCTCCTTGTGCCCTCCCATTTAAACAGCAATCCAAAACTCACACAGATGTGATTGATGACAAAGCCCCTACAGTCAAATCTACAGGTGGCTTCAAAAGCATTTGACTCGAGACATCAGACCTGATTCTACTGTAACATGAGTTAGCATGTTACAGTAACTTCTTAGCCCCTCACAATGGTCCCAGGGGAGATGTTACTATATTTTGCTGCTGTTGCTTTTATCGAGTTTGGCCAAGAGTCATGATACTTATACTTACAATGTCAGGTACAGGAACAATCAATCCAGTGGCATTTTTCTATTAGTGTTGCCTATTTGGGATGTGCCACTTCGAAACATTTACATGAAAATAACAAAGAACAATAACATGTGATGCTTGAAAAATTAGGGTCTAATTTTAATCTGCCAATGAAAAACTCAAACATTCTAAAACTTATTAGGGACGTGACAAGAGTACAACAATTTCTGTCCCTTGTAAAAGACAGCAAAAAGCACACACTTTTGCCTACCTACTTACATGGGGAATAAGCAACACTTTCAGGGCTTGATGAGAGAGAAGCTGCTAGTTGATCAAGTCATTTGTCATCAGGTGCTAAAAAGAAAAGTAATACATGAAACTTGTTTTGAGCATAAGCTTACAATATTTTTAGGATCTAAAATCTGCCATTAAGCAGTCTGAGTATTCTCTAACAAGGGTCTAATGAAAGCAAGCTAACTCATGCAGGTTTTCATTCCTAACTAGACAGCAGGTTTCTTGCTCTACTATTAATATTAAAGATAACAGTGTTACAAACTGGAGCTTAATGGTTAACACACAAGAATATTCATTTATTTCACTTCAAGAAAGGTTGAAGAAAGGAACAGGAAACAAGTGTATGCCTGTATCAAAGTAATATACCCAGTATAGTGTAGGAATTGTCAAAAGTTGTTCAAGAAGTTAGGATGAATTCACATCCATCTCAAACAGTGCAGACAACTCATTTCTGCAGACCCTTCAAGATGAGCTGTTCTTTTAAGTGAAACTACTGAAGCAGAGCTCTGATGAGTTTGACGACCCTGGACATGAGATGTTTTTAGTGCTATGATTATCATTATTAAACATAGCTACAATAGCAATTTAAAACTGTGTTCCAAGCCTCCTAAACACTCTTCAACATCAGACACCTTTGTGTCTTGAAGACCCAGAAACAAGCTTAGTAGTTGATTATGCTATAAGGAAAACCTCTGCTTAACAAGACAGATTCAACCGTATCTTAATGATATTGCCTTCAATGGAACACAAAAGGAGCAACTGATAGCAGTGATTGAAACATTTCTTTTAGAGATTTGTAAATTCAGCAGCCCACTGCACAAACCTCCAAGTTAAGACATAGGGGTAAAAATAAAGAAAAATAACAGCATTGAAGAGTGACATCAGTACAGGTTGGGTAGCTGAACATGACAAATGACCTTCTAACAGCCACAAGCATACGATGAAATGTAAATCTTCACATGCTGCTGTTAGCTCTGTACCAACATGAAACCCACAAATACTGCCACATTACCAAAGATACTAACCAATTAACTCTGTACCAAAATAAACCCACGAATATTACTACAATATTACCAAAGATACAATCCAAGAACAGAAACATTAGAAAGATGTCTTTACTATTTAGTTCAACAACAAAACCAAAGCTGAAACAAGAAAGTTAAAACAATTTCATCTGCTTCTGATATGTGGATGCTCAGTGCTCCATTTCACAGAATCACAGAATATTAGGAGTTGGAAGGGACCTCGAAAGATCATCTAGTCCAACCCCCTTGCCATGGCAGGATTCCCTAGACCAGGTCACACAGAAGCACGTCCAGATGGGTTTTGAATCTCTCCAGAGAAGGAGACTCCCCAAGCTCTCTGGGCAGTCTGTGCCAGTGCTCTCGCACCTGAACTGGGAAAACACTTTTTCTTGTACTCCCACGGAACCTCCTGTGCTTCAGTTTACAGCCATTGCCCCTTGTGTTCTGTTTAAATTATTACAGTGCTTACCCTCTTAGGACAGATGTGGCCTATCAGACTGCCCTTTAGTTTGGGTGCAGTGTTTGAACAGGGTAAAGACCAGATTAAAAAAAATAAAATATGGGGTTGCTCAATTAAAAATTTTAATATGTCATGTTTTCTCCAGAATGTCATTGGCTGGTTGTATTAAGCTGTGCAAAATACTTCAACCAGACTGAGTGAAAAAGTAACAACCAAGCTTTCCCAAAACTGTACTGTAGATAAGGATTAAAAAAAAAAAAAAAAAAAGAGAAAGATAAAATCTCACTCTGCTGTCACCAGTATCTGGCTAACTTGAGTGAAAAAGGAAGACAGAAGTCCCTGGTTCCCAGAGACAGTGTTCCTCTCAGGAACACATTCCTCTATGTTTGCATCAACAAGTGTCTTGAAATTTGCACTGAGAACAAGGAGGACTTTGATCAAAAATAGCACACATTTTACTCTTCAAGGAACTTTACAGAGAGGTAGTAAATTCACAAAAGCAGTTGAAGGAGATTTCAGAGGGACTTGACAGATTACAGTCTGATGACACTACCGTTACAGCCTCAGTGGAAATGTGGTTTGATCTAATTAACAACAAAGAACTAGAACCACTGAAGAACAAAATTAAAAAATTATTCAAAGACGCTTGGAAGCTTTCCATTTCGGAGCCACCAGGACTGATTCCAAACACAGACGGATGGGATTAAGCCCAGGATAGGATGTCAAGGTTGGGAAAGGCACAGAACCTATTCCAGAGAGCTCAAATCTTCGAAGATTAAAAAACTGAAGATCCATATTTTTGACTTAAATGTGTAATTACAAAATGGATTTGTTCAAAGGCAATCTAATCATGCAGGTGGAAAATGCAGATGTTGAACTAGGGCAGACAAGATGGCTGAACTCAGAAATGCTGGATTTGAGAACAGATGCATTGCTGTCCAGCCAGCTCAGCATCGCATTTTACACTGTTTTAGTTTATTTATATTGCTTTGATCGAAACTGTGTAACAGCATAGGTGCTAAAAACCAAAGAATCTGGTGAAGTGCCCTGATATGCAGAGTTAGATATGAAGCCTCACACACCTAACTTTTTTCAGACCACAGAGACCATGAGGATGTTCTTATTTTTTAATTACAGGATCACACACTTTACAATTTAGATAGTGTCTTTTTTGTGTTTAAGGAATAAATATGCCCATAAAATAACAGACATCACAGGAATACACTGTTTCAGTGAACAAAATACTAAATTTGAGTGTTTTATCCAAGAGGCTTTTGCAGAAATAATCAAAAGAGTCATGCCAGGGAGAAAAATTCAACCCTGATACGTTGGCTGCTGCTTCCACATACAGTTTTTCTCTCCACACCCAACAGAGAACACATACCTCAGCTTAACAGTTGTGAGCATATGTTAGCTATGCCAATATCCTGTGGAAAGTAACAAAAGGCTTTAAACTTATTTTTAACTGAGAGAAGTGCATAACTAAGAAAGGTCATGCTTTAGAATTTCAAGTCAGATTTGGGATTACTGCATTTCCCTCTTTGGGAAGTTGTATGATTACTAATCTTATAATTAAAAAAGTAAAAGTTAATGAGGAAACATGTTAACATCAGATGATTTACGTGCCTATTAATATTAGAAACGTATTGGGAAAAAAGTGGGGGGAAAGGAAAAACCTATTGTGTAATACAGTTCTGATGAAATCCTGGACAATTTTGAGACTGGTAAAGTGAGTCATTGCCAACTGACTCAGCATGACAACAGGAGTTCATTGTTGCCTTTGGACTGAAGGAAGCAAGCAGCCAGTTGGTTCAAACTGGATTTGTTCTTTCACTAAAATGTGGTATTTCCACCATCCTCTTGTTCTCCTTTCACATCTTCCATCGGACCCTCCAGCATCTCCAATACATACGGCATTTATTAAAGCCTGCACCATTTGGCTAGCATTGGACACAACACACATTAAACCCTCAGATGCAGCATGTTACAAAATTAACTTAAAAGGCTGGAATACAGCTCCATTTTTAAGTCCCAGTATATTTATATTTCACATATGGTTTTTGCTAGGCTATTCACAGGGGGGACTATAAAGCATCTCAACATGTGAGGTACTCTCATAAACTCCACCATGTCCTCAGTTGCACTTACTGTCCTCAGGCATGGGGGATGATGTACTGCAAGTATTAATACGGATAAACGTGCTGCTTGTTACATCCACATCTCCCCCTCTCTGCTTGTAGGTTTGGCAACAGCAGGACAGTTAAATTCAACTCAAAAAATGGAATGCCTGTTTGTCTCCAAGGCTCTCCAAAGGCTGCCTTCTGCCAGTCACTGCAACTTCCCCAGCACCCTCTGAAGTTAATAAAAGAAGAGAGCTCAGTAGTTCACACGGGACTCGGCAATCTTCAGACCCTGGGCAATGGAACTGCACAAAAACACACTGCCCCCTCCATCCTTGAGATCTCCTAGGACCAGAGCTATAGGAGAAGAGGTTTTTTTAAATATTGTAATAAAGCCAATTTATATTGTTAATACAGAGGACAGACCCAGAGGAAAGTTCACCTGTTGTGTAACATTGTATGAGGTGTACAGAGGAATGTTACAAAACCTGGCTCATGGCTCTTTTCCTCCTATATGCTCAAATCTCAGTCTCATCATTCATTATTTTCTGCCTTTCTCACTAAAGCTGCTTCTCCTGAAGTTTGTCAGAAATATGAAAATCCTTTTTTTCCAAAAGAGATTATTAGAGTCTTAAAAGTTTACTGATTTAACTGCAGCTTATGAGAGAATCCTGGATATAAAATTAAATTATTTTTTAAAAGAAACAAGTGACAAGAAGAATCCATACTTGTTCAAGCAGCTGGAGCATCCAGCCATTATAATTTTTTTAAAAGCTTATTTTGCCAAAAGGGACCATGCCACATCAAAAATTATCATGCCAGAAAAAGAAACTCACAACTGAAGGACAAGAGTGGTAATCAGCAAATCTTCTTTATATACACGATAACTTTGACTAAGTCAAGTCAGTCTAGATCTCCAAATCTGAACGTATCCATCAGTGCAAGAGGCTACTAATGCTTCCCTATTTCAGGAGGGTGTCTTAAAGCTTAATTAATTGATGTTCATAAAGAATACAGATTCTCAGATCAGAGGCATCAGAGAACAGCAAAGTATTATTAATCTCAGGTGCCAAAAAATTATCCCTGCTCTTGCATGAAACAGCTCTGAAATATTTGTAATTTCTATGGTAGCAATATCCCCAGTTCAGTTTGCAAATGATGAGAGTTATCCAAGTAAAATAAATGTCTGGTCATCAGAGTAAACAAAGACATCATCTTATGAGTCCAATCTAAACTGCAGAGATAATCAATATGAGAATAGCAGTGCCCACAATGAAACCTGTATTAATTATGAAGAGAGTTTATGAAAGAAATTAATCATTATTATGGAGTTCGCTGTAGGAATTTAATAGCACGAGCCAATTCTACATGACTCTTATGATGCTTGAGGTCAAATATGCTGAGTTTGAAATAAACTTTAATCTACTCTGAACTAACTTTGTATAAAAAAAGAAAGCTTCTCATAAGTTCCACAGTACTGCCTAAAATAACAAATCTACTCTGCCCCATAAGTGCGTGTGGTCTGATATGCCATCCTGAAAATAGATTCTGAAGTCTCTCTTCCCTCTCCCTTCTTTTTTAAATTGGTGCTATAGGAAAATTATATACACCGATTACAAAAGAAAATTAGATATGGGAGATATATTTTTAAGCTTACTTTCTCCTCCCTTCCCCCCCTTAAGTAACCACCCTTCCAAAATACACACAGTAATGTTTATGGAAATAAAGAAACAAATTATAACAATTTTAGGTAGCATATCATAGTCAAATATATACCATTTTCCAATAAAACAAACTGGGAGAAACTCTAATAGAACTTAACCCATAGTAACACAAACTCAAGAGACTTTGGTCCAAAATCAGAGCTCTTCTAGAGAGCTAAAGATGCATACCCATTGGTCAACTTCAATATTAATCAATTAATCCTTTATGTAATATTATAAATTCTCTGGGGAGAGGTTATGACTGAAAGTGTTGAAAATGCTCAGTGTTGGCTCAATTCCATCTGCAGTCAAGTCCCAGTTGTCTTCACAGGGAGAATAGCTAGACTGATGCTGAGAGCTTTTGAAAAGCCTGTCTTTTGTATTTATTTGCCTTTGTGAAGTAGTTCTTAAAACAAATAAAACAGGAAGACATAAGTAAAGAGCTCATCCTACCTCTGAGGTCCACACCTGGCAAGAAGCCCATGGATCAGAAGCGGATAGAGAATTCTTGGGGATGATTCTTGATTGGGGTACCACTGAGTATGTTTAGGAGTCGGTGAGGGGAAGGAAGCCAAGCCTTTGGGATGCAGTCAAGCCAAAAAGGTTGGCTACTCCTGTAAATGCACAAAGAGATGCAGCAAAAACAGCACCTTCTTGCTTTTGCAAAATACGAGATTAGCCATTTTGGAGACTTCTAATATTGTATGTCAAGTTCACAATACTCAGTCACAATTAGTTCTGCAAAAGGAAGACAGTCCTTCAACTTTTACAAGAATGAACAGTGTCCAATTAAAATAGTACAGGGGAGCTCAGTATGAGGATTTCTCTGAGCTCCCTTTGTTGATGTCACAAGATTTCTTTGTAGTTGTACGATTCTGCATGCTAAAATTCTCTTGGCAACTACAGACTTCTTTACTTCTGATCTCATCACACACAGATGGCTAAGGCTTGTGAAATATTATTAGGGGATGTGTTGGAGTGGCCTGAACATAGGTCACTCCAGCGGTGTAGTCTGACTAACAATTTATCTGGGCTTGTATGACTTTTGAGTTCTGCCATCATTTCCCAAACTGCAAAACCGGAAGAGAGTCTACCTCCTCGTGAAGCAAAGAGAACATGAGTTAATACATGTACAACTCTATTAAAAAAAAAAGAAAAGTGTTGCTGCTTTTTGGGGGTCATGTGGGCTTCAGTTTTATTCTCTTCCGTGAAACAAACACCAACGCAGATATAAACAGTGCATGCAGAAAAGCAAGGGGTGAACTTCTTGTTTTTTCAAACAATTTGTAGCTTTTGCACAAAAGGTCTGTTTAGAAGGGATTTGAACAGTTTAATAATTAAAACAAAAATTATTAGTTCTAAAAGTATTAACAATTATCAGAGTAGATTTCTTTCAGTGGTGTCAAATTCACACTATTCACTCACTGATTCTGGTATTCGTAACAAGACTGTGGGTTTTATTTTGATCACTGGTTAATTTATTGCTGCAACAGATCATTTTGCCCTTCTTTTGGAGGTTTTGAGGAAAAGTAATTCTTTACAGACAACTGTTCAGATGGTGTTTTTCAATTAAAAACACTTAAAGCAGAAAGGATCAGTTGTCTGGTGGGGCACTGAAGATCAGAGTTCAGTGCTTGGCTCTACAATGGACTCCCAGGGGAAATTTTCAAAGGCACAAATGGCAGGTTGGCACAGCACGCCTATGCTTGCTTTACTGGGAGTTAGTTGCCCCTGACAAACCTCCTTCCTTTCCCTGGATCATCCAGACCAAGTCACTAAATCTTCCTGTGTCTTGCTCTGCAACCACTACAGTGGGAATTCTAATATTTTGTTTCCCTTCACACTTTGCCTGCCTTGCCTACTAACCATAAGCTTCCCAAGACAGCACCTCTGTTTTAGAGCATGCAAAATAGGCCACACCAGGGGATGGGGCACTGATCTCCTCTAGGACTCCCTAGTTTCTGTTAGAATATATACATGCAAATAATCTTTATGTTAACTGGGAGTCCAGAGAGTATTAATTTAAATTGTTTTCCCTGGGTTACTCTGCTTTCCAGAAGTACTACTGCATTGGTAAAACGTGCTAGATTACCAGCTGAAGAGAGAGGCACCACAGAACAGATTCAGGACAGCAAGATGGGATGTCTCCCATGTGGCACCAAGGAGACGATCCATTTCTTGAAAAGGTGGATTATTAACCCTCTTCATCTCAACCTCTGACTTCTGGTCACTTCAATTTAGGCCAAACCTGTGCCATTTAAGTCTACATTCTTTAAAATGTTACATGTCACTGGAACAAAAAGTGAAGCCTGAACAAATGCCTGTGAGGCCTTTCAGAAAACAAATCATGGACCCGAGTATGCATTGGCACCACAAGAGTACAAGTACTTGGCCAATTGTAATAATAAAGCCAGCTCTGTCTTATTTATCTTGCAAGTCAGAACTAGGCAAGACAATTTTTATTTTCAAACCAGAAAGGTAACATTCTCAGAAATGTGACATGTGGAATCACTTAAAGAACAAGAATGACAAAATAGTGAATAAATGTGCATGGCAAGTAAGTTCAAGGCAAAACTGATCTGTATTTTTTTATTCAAAAAGTGGAGTGCCCCACAGAATTATTCAAATAAGACTGATTACTTTTTCTACTCTGCTGAACTTAAATGTGGTGAAAGCACAAGATAAAAAACAATTCTTATTCCACGTGCACTCATTAATCACCTACTACCCTACCAGGATTTACCAAGTTTGCCAAATGAGATGAGGGTAGGATTCATTATACTCAAGAACACCATCACTGAGCAATGACAGCTTTCAGATACCCACTAGTAGTTAAACTAGGCTTTTTGTCCTACTGCCATTCTCTAAGCCATTCACCTTCAACAATCTCTGTATGGCTATAACCAAGATCCTAAATTTTGTGGGTAATCTTTTTCCTCCAGTTAACTCAACTAAAGCCAGCAGCATTACAGCAGGAATTACTTTCTATGCAATATTTTCCTAAGACTAATGCATATCTTTATGTGCTGGGCACATCCTCCATTTCCTTCTGCATCATCCGGTTTCTATCATCTATGCAATCAGCCCAGTATGCAACATAAGACTGAATTTCTACAGTAGATGTAAATAATTCAATAAAGTTTCTAACTCCTCAGGGAGATTTACTCACAGATCACCTGTTTACAGAGTTTAAAGAGATGTCAGAAGATTTCCAAGATTATTACAGACCAATGATGGGAAAGATTAGAAGAAAATATCAGAATTATTACCACAGAGAACTGAAACTGGCTTTGATTTTGGGTAAATTAACAAACTTCAAAGGGATTGGTCTAAGTGTGCCAGCAAAGGAATGTTGTTTGATTGCATCATGTACTGGGATGCTGCTGCAGTCGGATCCAGAAAGAATGACGCATCAGTCTGACACGGCTCTGATAATAGATAAGTAAACCATAGGACTGCCAAATGAAGAGGTCAAAAAAAAAAAATCCCAACAAAAACAAAAGAGCTGATAAAGCAAATTACACCAACAGAATTTGCAGTGCAACACGAATAAAAGAAACCCAAACAAACCCCATTCCTATTACAGATAGAATGCCCTGTGTCCCTCATGGCATCATTGCGAATGGATTCTGCAGAGAGCGAGAAAGACACCGGCACACAGTTCTGCAGCAACAGCAGCCCACACAGAATATCACTGTTTGCCAACTGAGAAACCTTGACCTACTCGCCATGGGCCTCTATTTCTATTTCAGTCAGTCATACCTTAAGGTAGGCTCACAATCATGGGTGACAAAACCCCAGCGTTTTCTGTTTCTGACAAACCTTGTATTTTCCTCCCAAAGGCAAAGTATGCTAAGGACATTCTTTACATGTCCGGAGGCCAACAGGCTGTCACTTTCTTTACACAGCGTACCACATGTATCTAGGACACGGAAAGGATTATTTAAAACTCTAAAGGAGACATTTATACCCAGTACATTTCCAAAATAAGGATGGCAAGTTGCAAAATAACTTATTTAAAACTTTTTCTCAAGTACAGAGTGATAGAATTAGAGTAAAATCATCTAGAAGGGGTTGGAAACACTTTCTCATGAAGTCTTAAACATCACTTCTAGTGACATTAACTTGAGCTACATGTCCCATCGGAGAGCAAGTGTCAGCAAAGTAAATGCATTAGTTAAAGCTTAATAGTAGTTTGGTGTTCAATATGCTGAAATATTTAGTATGTTTTTTCCCAAAGTAAACTGTTATTCAGTTTTAATGAAGACATTAACCTGCTTGATTTGTAAGCTCCTGTGGGAAGTCAGTCCAAAACACTGTCATAAGAGGTAGGCAGAAGTAACAAGAGCTGTGACAAGAAATCAAGCACATTTTAAATGTTAAAAAAGCAGACAGAAAGTGAGTCTCAATATGCTCTTGTTTTCTTTTAGTTTTGTTTATTTTTTGGTAATGTGATTTCTGCCCTTTAAAAGATGCCAATTAAGGCTGGCTATAACGTAGTTTGCACGTAACTGTGGGTATTGAAATCTATGTGAGTTTTCACCAACTATTTTGTAAACAAGAAGTGGTAGAATACAGACTCAAAAAAACAACCAACAAAAAACAACAAACCAACTTTGGGTCAGATTCTGAACTTCGAGACACTTTTCAGTTTCCAGCATTGCAGGATGACAGCTTTAAACTGGAATCCACTGTTACACTTTTAGTCAGAGTTTGAATTTTCCAGACTGACTTTGGATACAGACTGCAGTTCAGGAGAACAGCTGGTCTTGTGATTTTTCAGCTTGAAATGGTAGTGATATAACAAGATGAGCAAAAACGGTGAGACCCCAAGCAATTAAGGTGGGTGTGTACTCTTCCTGAAATGCATATTGGTGGTTTGACAAGGGAGACAAGCTGGCTGCGTTGTTTCACAATAGCTGCACTTAGTTCATGCTGTCAAGTGTGGATTCTGACACTTAACAGTATTAATATTGCTATTTCTATTGATATAATTAGCACTTCTATAAATAATAGCTAAAGCTGCCATAGCTAAGTATATTACTGCAATCAGCACCATCAGGTCCCTCTTCGTTACACACCCTCCTGAAAATACAAGCTGATTAATCTCAACACAGACAGCCATTGAGCAACACTGTTGATTCCAGTGGCCCAGCTATGAGCAGCTACCACCACATAGAAGACTCTCCTAAACAACCAGTTTGTACATGTGAGACTGAAGTTTCTCACTAGTCTTGCACCTGCCAGTGTTTGAATGCTATAAATAGGGGCTCTTCTTTTCAGCCACACGATAAGAAAACAACTCACATTTAGTTCAGTGAGTGTTAATTGTACACTACAATGGGGGGCGGGGGGGAGGAAGTCCTATGAATGTTTTGGAAAGAAACTAGACCCAACCTTTAATTTCCAACTACAAAGCACAAAGATTATATTTATTTACTCTACAGCTATGAAATTGGAAATTGCTGAGCAAAACAGATATTGCTGCTTCTACAAGGAGAACCGCAGCACCTTATATTTCAATCCCTAACTGCACTCTGTTACACTAAAAAATACTGAAGAACGACAACCTTTCTAGAGGCCCAAACACACAACTTCAGGCACTCCCAGTTTATTTTAAAGAACTTTGCCCTTGTTTTATGCCTAAAAGCCATAACTTATCTACATGAGTTTTGAGGGTGTTCAGTACCTAACTTGAGGTAGTGATGCCTAATGACTGCAATTTATAACTAGCATCAGTGGGAGGGGGAGTGCTGGTAGTGGAAACAAAGCATCAGGGTCTCAAAAGATATATGAAGAAATATAAGCAGTTAAAAATTACCACCAGTTCTTGAAACACTGAGTATTTTCTGCTTTCTTCATCTTCCACAAAGTGATGTGGGTAAACACTACATGAAGATTTTCTGAAGGCAAATATTTACGGTGTCTGGAAATAGAACGTGTTACGTATAAGAAAAGCAGCCTGGATTTCTGACCGCAATTTGTAACAAAAATGCTTTAAAAGTTTTAAGTTTGAGCTTCAGTCAAATGGATGTGCTAAAAGTCATATGGAGAATTAAGTCATTTCTGTGTATAATTAGTATTGGGTGTGAGACATGCACATTTTTGAATCCTGCAAGTTCTTCCAGAAACACTACTTGGTAGCTGCAGTACTCGAAAACTTAAAATGGTAAAGAGGATACTACAATTCCAAAGGAGCTTTGAACTCCTGTGGTACTAGTACAGCTCAGTATGAGCCCAAAGCACTCACACAGCACTGTCTTTCAGTAGTATCAATGCCAAAATCATTCCTGTATAATTCCACTGATGTCACTTTAGTTATTTCAAAGAGGAAATTCATGTCTAAGCCACTTTCTGTTCTCTGATGCAAACCCAGAGAAACTACATTTGTTGTCAAACCAAACAGCCAATGGAACAATTGACACCCACCATTTGAAATTATTACTTGACAAATTACATATAACCGTAACAGCAGTATTTTGGAATTCTCTGTGTACATACCTTCACAAATATTTGTGATCACACTACACAGTATTATTCCCATTACACAGATAGGAAACAAAGACTGAGCAGTTTTCCCTGAAGTCAAATAAGCTATTCATGGCAGAGCAGAGAGCTTCACAAGTACCAAGTCTTAAGTCGAGAACCAAAACCAGTAAACAAGTACTCAGTCTTCAGTAAGCCTTTAGGAAAATCTAAGCAACAATAACTGCATTGGACCCCTTATTTGATGAAAGTAGTACGGAAACTGAAGGAATAAGTATTTCTTTGAGTAAGCAGTAAAAGAATCAGACTCAGAACTCTCCCAGGTATTGTATGAAAATCTGATTACAAAGTGGTGTATTATGGTATTCCTGGAGGCATCTTTCATGAATACCTGTGAAAATCAGTAGAATCTGAGATCTACTAATACAAGTAAGGGCACAATAATCTACATCCTGATTTTTTTTGTTATTATTATTGTTCCCTTCATCCTGCTCAGGCCACAAGGCTATACAGACCTTTCAAAATCACCTCTGTCTGTGAAAATCTGTCCATGCAAAGTATTTTCTTTCGCTTCAGAAATGCTCCATGATTCATCTTGCTGTACACTGCTCATGAAAATTAAAGAACTGAATTTAGTTTTAGTTTTGTTGCTCTGATACCCAAGATCAAGGATCAACATGACTACAGAAGGGTAAACAAAGTTTACTAAAAGCTAACAATTTGAGACACCATATTGGTTTGGTTTTGTTTTTCAATACCGTAACAATTTGTGCACACTTTCTGCAATAGCTGGCCTCTTCAGAGAGCTTACACTGCTAGTAAGATTTCTTAGGCTACTATGTATGCAATTACAGATGAATTCTGCTTACTTAACATTAATTTGGTAGTTTGAACAAATTAAAAATAAATCTCTTACCCCACAGCATCTTCAACATTAATATGTGCAGTCATTCTGGAATCCTAATAAGCTAAACTTTGTAAGTTCTGTCCACACTTGGCTAGACGACAGCCTCTTCCTTCATGATACACATGTGATCATTGGGAATAGTTTGCAAATCTAAAATCCCACCTCTCTTGAGCCTCACATGACAAACTACACTGAACAATACTGAGGCTCTGTGAAAAACAAACAAAAACCACTTATTTTCTAATACCTAGATGGAAATAGTAAGTCTTTAGGGCCACCTGGAATTTGACCAAGGTTATCCAGCAAGGATCAAATTGTATCTGTCTTCAGCAGGCAGTCCTGCTGAAATCAAATAAACCCACCGGACTGATCAGCATACTAGGGCTACAGTTTAACCTCTGGAGCATGCTATAAACCCTGTGCCATAAAATAGGTGCCATGGATTACTTTCTAATCACAAACTATAACTCCTCATTGAAGAGCTGAAAACCCAGCTCCCCTCACAGATTTAAATAACAGGGACAGAGCCATGCTGAGATCTTTTTAAAGGTTTATATTTAATATTGAACAAAATATTTTCCAGGACCCTATTACTGCAGTGAAAAACCACACAGTTTGAAGTAACAGAATAAATCATACACTACAACACTGCATTTTTTTTTAATCTGCCTACATATCTGGTCACTAATTTACTCAATAAATTAATTCCACAAGTGGCTCTCCAAGTCATCAGTTCGAATTATTAAGTTTCTGCTGTATTTCCAAAACAATGCCTGGCATGCATGTGCATAGGAGGAATAGGCCAATGAAGCCAATAGGTGTGGCCTGGGAGGCAGAAGGTCTGTTCAAACTGTCACTGACTGCTCTTTAACATTGAGAGCTCATTCTAGTGCTGCTGAATTCAAGGTCTTTCTAGCATATAATACTTCAGATATGAAGTCACTCCTCGAACATTTGGAAGGCAAAGCAGAGCCCTCATGAACTTTCTGCAATCTCCTCTTCCCCTCAAAAATCAGAAACACGGGGGAAAGGTGTGTCCCTGCATGCCCATCTGTTTGGATTTCTTGCCTTTCTATCTTCCCCAAGTGTAAAACAGAAAAGAATTCAATCTTCACAAAGCACCTCTATAAAAGTACAGGTGGAAGACAATCTCTGTAAATTTAGACTGTTGAATGAGCCAGCTGGTATCTCGTACATGTAGTAGCATCACCACCACACGGGATCTGAACTGCTCTCCTCTCCACCGAATGCTACCAACCCTGCTTTAAAGCAAGGGGCTTAGGATTCCATTCCTAATATTGCAACGTGGTAACAGCAACCAGGAAATCCTTGGCCAGAAGGATTTTTTTAAATATGATTTTGTTTAGTGCTAACACAACAAACAAGCTATATTTTAAACTTACAAACCATTTCATCTTGGAAGACACAAGGCATCCATGTCTTTAACAACTGCCTAGTGACAGGTTCTACACGGTATCAAGAGGTTTTCTTCTGCTAGAAAGGAGGATTTTTTTAAAAAACACCTACAGGTTAAATGATGAGATTTAAAATAATGCTAAAATCTTCTGTAATGTTCTTCCTGCATTACAAATGGACTATTAAATCAGTGAAGTGCCAATCAAATGCTTTTGTACTTTGAAAGAAAGGTTTAAATAACAAAAGCAGTTTTTCAGGCCTCTCTCTCCCTCAGTAGTCAGTGTCACCTATGCACTAATTACAACATATTTACTCTCTTTTCTGGTAAGATCACAATTGAATAGCTTTTACAGAACATGATTTTTAAGAAAAGTTGTAATCAGAGCCTCATGGATTCTGGTTTTTATTAATCCAGCTTGTCTAAGAAAAATACAATGTTGTGCAGTAAACTTCAAGATATATGACAGGATTGAAGAGTAACAGCTCTGGATTCAGTCTCCAGCTTTAAAAATCAACTCACTGCATGACCTCGGGTGAACCATTAATTAACTAGGGCCAAATCCTCTGTGGACTAAACACAATGGAACTAGCCAGTTTGTACAAGCTAAAGATCTGGCCCCAAGTTTCCAGAAGTTTTGATTCAGGCTGGCCAAATCCTGGAATTTTCATCCTATGAAAAAAAATGTTCAGTTGTGTTTNGGGTGGGGGGGGATGGGGGTGGCAGTGGAGAAGAAAAAAAAGTGGAGGTCTTTCAGGGGAAGGTTATCTTAACTGTGCTTTCTCCCTGTAAGCAGAAAATGGAACTGACAAAAGTCTTCAAGGCAGGTAGCCACGAACCATCACTTTAATTTTCTGGTCAGAAAAATCTAACTTCTTTTCCAGTAAAACTGGAACTTTCCTACAGAAAACTGCAACTTCACAAATACCACATTTTCCACTGGGGTGGGAAGGATCCTCCCAATCAGCTCTTAATATTGCGTACTCATAGCATCTACTGAAGACAGCCTAACTGCTGAAAGAGCTCCGAGGGTTGGTTGGTTTGGGATGTTTTTTGTTTGTTCATTTTTTGTTTGTTTGGGCTTATTTGCTTTTTTGTTTTGTTTAAGAGAAGGATGACACTACTTTCCTGTCACAGATTTATTTTTATCTTGAGTTACTCTTTCTTGCAACGCACCCCAAGATCCTAAAGATGCTAAATGCTTCTGCAGTTCTACAACATTAGCTTCATAATTTCAAAGGCATCGTTTCTACATATGAGTACACCCCAGGCATTCAGAACGATCCGAGGTGGTGTCTGGATTTCAGGACTGTTACAGAGCTGTAAATAATCAGAGGTTCTATAGAGATACTTTCCCTCCTAAATAATTACTTTGATCTGAGAACCTACTCCAGGGTTTGATATAAGTTCGTTTTACTAGACGGTGACTCACGTTCTCAACACTTTCTCATTTGCCATTCAGCAAAGAGGAGTAGAAGACTGACAAGAGGGCATTTAACATTAAAAATAAAGATTAACTCAGCTACAAAAGGAAGCAAAGTCTGGATAACAAAACTGGCAGTAATGCAGCCTCTCTCCTTGCTCTCTCGCTGAAATGACTAGCAAATCCATTTCATCTCTGTGCTGTAATTTATAAATGTGAGAACACTTCCTATGGATAGGGCTAAAGAACCCTCGGTACAAGACCCTGACCCTGCCATCTTGGCATAAACAAATGTGTGGCACTGGCAGGACGAGCGACTGATCGCTTTTAAAGCCACTGCTAGACCCACGATATAAAGTATCCCGATAGCTCGCTCAGGTTGAAACGCGCTGCCAACCCCAACGTGCAGATTTTCTCTATGAGCATAAAAAAGCAGCTGAGCTCATCGGTGTCAGAGGACGACCAACTTTCTCCCAAGCGCGGCTCTTCCCCGACACCTAACAACCCACGCCCTCACCCGCAGCAACCCGCACCGCGGCCGGGCCAGGCACCTTGCTCAGCCCCAACCCCTGCCTCCCTCCCCCGTCCCGTCAAACGCGGCCCTCGCCTTGCCGTCGCGCCGTTCGCCGAAGGGCGCTGGCAACTTTTCCCAGTGGCCCGGCCAGCGGGGAGAGGAGGAGGAAGAGAAGGAGGAGGCGCGGGCTTGTGTTTGTGCGTTGTGTTGGTGCCAACTCTCCCTCAAGGGAGCGGCGCTGCGGCTACGCGGGGTACCCCCACCAGCTCTGAAACTTTTATTCGGGACGGGGAAAAAGCTCCGCAGAGCCGCGGGATGCGGGGGGAGGGTGGCAGGCAGTGGGTACATGACAGGCGGCAGCCCAGCGCCTCAGGACGCCGGTCGGGGCCCAAAGGCGCGCGCGCGCGCCGGACAAGGCACTCCTGCGCCCGGTCCCGCGCTCCCGAAAAACTCAGCTCTTGCCCCCCACCACTGCAGTCCGAACCCACCCGCCTGACGGTCCGGGACGGTCCCCGACTGGCCCACCCCCTGGGAGGCGGTGTCCCGGCAATCCCCGCCCCTGACCCCCCGCTGACCCCGGAAACGCGGTACCTCTCTCATCTTCTCCCTTCCCCTGGCGCAGCAGCTTGACACTTTCACAGGCAGCCGCCACCGCCTCGCCGGCCTTCCTATTGGCCCCCGGCCTACCCCCTCCGCCCGGCCGACCCGCTCCCATTGGCTTANCCCCCTCCCCCCGCCCTCTCCCCCCCCCGCCGCGTTCTACGCATTTCTATTTCCCGCTTTATTTATTTATTTCCCTCCATAAACTTAAATGACCCCAGAGGGGGCGGGGGGCAAGGTGGGGCCTGGAGAGCCTAGGCGGCCAATGGGAAAGAAGGAGGGAAGGCGGAGCCTTCCAACGCCTGGTCCAACGGGAGCCTAGGAGACACACCGTGTTGGGCTCTCTGCCGCCCAACTGTGGGGTGTTCGCCTGTCCCCGCCACCCCCCTCCGGTGCTGCCGGTGGATCCCTGCCCGCGGGGTGTCGAGGGGAGGAGGGCGGTGGCGGTGTCCTGGCTGGGTTCGGCTAGTCCCTCTGGGTCGGTATATGTGGGGGTGATCGTCGGCAACGGCTGATCGGCCAGGCGGGGGGAGGCAGGACGCTGCTCGTTCCCCTCACGCAGGGACGCCCCAGTCCTGGACCGGGTGTGGGAGGAAGGGACGCATAATCGTTTCCTTCCTCGCGACGGGGCGAGCGGCATGGAGCTGCCCGGGGGCTGAGCTCACCCACCCCGCTCTTACCACGCTTACTTGTGGTGCTTCCTCAGCCTCGGGCGCCCAGGGGAAGCTTTGCGCCCCTCCACTGCCGTGGCAGGTTTCCTCGCCCTGGCTTTGTAACACCGAGAGCCTTCCTTGCAGAGTCTAACCTGGGGCGGATCCCGGGTTTTCAGCCCCGGAAGCAAGGGGAAGTCATTTTCCCAAGAGTGCTGTAGTCCGACCTGGTCAAGGGATTCCTCACCTCGGTACTGGGTACTATAGAACCTCTGTTACAGGACTGGGGCACAGACCCCCCCCCTCCATCGGACAGAAACGATGGTTATTTGTATAGTGGAGTCATCATTCGTACATGTTGGTTTTGCAGCCAGGTCGAAAGGGAACCGACGAGCAGCACTGTTGCTACAAGCACCATGGGGATTCTCTGAGAGGCACGAGGTCAGCTTGCATCACTCGTGCCTCTAAAAGGGACCTGAGAGCAGTTGCCTGTATCAACTTCCATCCTTTCCCATCAAAGAGAAGACCAAGATCTTCCCTAGTTTTCTTACCATGAATACAAAGTTTTTACCATCTCAACACAACTGCTGTTTTGTTTTGTCAGTGTTTCTGATTGTGATCCTGCATTCTTACACTGTTCTTTCACAGCGCTTTATCTGACCTACCTTCCACTTTCTGCCTCCTTCCTTTTTCTTTTGGGTCAAATAAAACTCATGCTTTATCCAAATTTGTCTCTTGCTATACTTCATTTTCCTTCCTATACACTAAGTTAGTTTATATTTGGCAGTTATCATTCCTTTGAAGACCCCTGAGCTTCCTAACTCCTTTTTCTCTGACAGACTACAGTTGTATGATCCAACATAACAATTCTCCAATTCTGTCATCCTATCGGTTTTGTCTGCTTTCTCTGTCTTTCTCTTTGCATGGATCACCCAGTATTAACACCCTAACCCAAGTTGCCTCCCACATTAATATCACAAGTACTTGTATCTGTTGGAGCCATCTGGGGAAGAGCTCCCATTCTAATTGGTTTCTCAATCTTCCATGTCAAGGTTTATCACCACTGTTTTCCAGAAAATGCCACTTGTTGGGATCCTTCCTGCACAACTGAGTCTTCCATTGCCATCAGCTTGGGTGATTCTGCTAGCTGTTTACAGAAAGCTTTTCTGTCTCATGAGTTGGGTTTTGCAGCAGATCCTTACAAGGAGAATGCACAGAGTCTTTCATCATTCCCAGGAGCTTCTAGCACATCTCACTCCCTTTGCACATTTGGTTTCAGAACTGGTGTATAAGCAGAGAATCATTAAGGTTGGAAAAGACTTCAAAGATCATCAAGTGCAACCGTCGACCTAACCACCACATCCGCTAAACCATGTCACAAAGTGCCATGTCTACACATACTTTGATCACCTCCAGGGATGGTGACTCCACTACTTCCCCAGGCAGTTGTTCCAACGCTTAAGCACTTTTTTAAGTGAACAAATTTTTCCTAATATCCAACCTGGACCTCCTTGGCACAAGTTGGGGCCATTTCCTCTTGTCCTGTCTCTTAACAAGGCCATTTCTCTCCCTCCTCTTATTCTCTCTGAATAAATGATTACATTTGTTTTCTGGTCATGTGGGTTACCATGCTTCACCTCTGTTGCTCCAGTTAGAACATACCCTTTATTTTTTAGTCTATTTAGCCCTTTTTTGTTTTGGAGGGGTTTTTTGTTTTTTTTCTTAATGTAATGAAAGAGATTAGTAAGCAAATTACAACTGATAGCATAAGAAGGTAAGGACCTTCATCAGGCTGAGCTCAGCACCACAGTGAAGCACTTAGATTTTAAGCACTGGTGCAATCTGACTGCATAGCTGCTGAAGTGTAAGCATATGCTGAGGTTCTTTTCTGAATCAAAGCTTTAATTTTCATTTTCTTGTGGCCTGTTCTGAATTTTTAAGATGAGACAGCATGTGAAGTAAAACACTCAGAAAAATAATTTCTCTAGGGCATATTCTGTTTGATAATGTCATACCTGGAACTTCATCTGGGCTGTCAAAACAATGGTGCATGACAGTAAAACTAAGCACACTTCATATACATAAATCTTTCACAGTCTGTAGCTAAGTATTGAGAAGGAGCTGAAGGCTCCTCTAGCTGAGTTATTTTACTGAATGAGAAATTACATGACCATTAGAGAGCAGATACCTCCCAGCCAGTAACCCTAGGTAACAACAGGTGGAGGTGGCAATGAATATATGGGCATATAATTAAAAGGCATATTGCAGAAGGACAGGAGATTTAAAAGAAATGCATAGGAGGAGATTTGTCTCCTTGAACTGTTGGTTGTCCACCTCACACCATCAGGCTGATTTTCTGGTGGAAATTACAGGTTTATCAGAGATGCCATGCAACTTATTTGTGACTTGCTGACACAATAGTGGAACTGTTTCCAGTGATGATGTGGATCTGCTTCTTTTTAATGTTATCATTAATAATTGTGGGATAGAGAGCATGCTTTTAAAATTTATGTTTAGAAATCATGCTCAAAAATTTACAGACCTCTCAGAGGATGTAATTAGAATATGAACCAATTGTGTTAATTTGAGGAAGTGATCCAACCAACAACCTGGTATTTCACAGAATTGCTAAGCATGGCACAGAAATAGAATCAACTATAGAAATAGTTAAAGAATTTGTTCCTGAAAGAAGAATAACTGAGGAAGCAGAAAGACTACAGAGGAGGATCCGAGAAGTCAGGCTAGAGCACAAGTGAAATACAAAGCAAAGGTGAAAAGGGCAAATCTTATTCTAGGGTGTACAAACCAGTCATACTCCAAGTAAGCCCAGGAGGAAATAGTTTTTCTACACCCAGTGCCAAAGAGGCCTCAGCTGGAATAACTGTGTTGGTTTTCAGACACTGCATTTAGAAGAGATTTGGAAGATCAGAGACTAAAAAGTTTGAAGTGGCAACAGGAAGAGTCTTAGAAAACATGGCCTACCAAAAAAAAAGGGTAAAAAACCTGAATTGTTTAGTCTAGAAAAGGGAAGAAAGAGGGGAACAGTACAAACTAAAATTACTGTGGATGAAGATAAATAAATTGTTCTCCAAAGCCACTGGGTCAACACAAAAAGTAACAGCTTTCATTTGCAGCAGTGCTTTAGGTCAGATATTGGGAAAACCTTTTGTGGGTTCAGCACAGTGACAGAGTTCTTGGAGGGCATAGGATCCCTAATACCAAATGCTTTTTAAATTACCACAGAATGGGGCCAACCACCCTCTGGACAGTTGCCCAAGGCAGCAAAGCAGGAAAATCTTTAGTAGCACACTGCTTTGCACAGGCAGGCTTGGAGCAAAGTGCCTGTAAAAGAAACAACCCAAACCTCCCCAGGTCTTTCAGCAACAGCCAGCAGCTCCTTCTTTTCCACGATACCATCAGTCAGCTCAATGGTAGCATATTGCCTCTCTAAGCAGCAGCAAATTCCATCTTCTGCTTAGTTTTGTTGTCAGGCTTAATGTCAAATTGGGGATTGCAGATATAGCCAGGACACCGCTCCTGGGAGGCTACCAGGCACTGGGTGTCAAATACTGTCAAGTGTTGCCTACATCTGTCCCTGCAAGATCTTTCAGGTCTGTCCTAGCATTACATTGTTTTTGAGCAAGGGTTGGACTACAGGAATGTTATAATAAAAGGCCACTTTGTAGCTCCACACATCTGTCCTGCTGGAGCTAAAATCCTACAGAGCACAATTCCTTCCAAGCAAAGAGAGCTGCAAGCAAACACCTCCATTTGTGGAGTCATTTAAAACAAGTCTTAAAAATAAGGTGCCTGGTCACACAGTAGGAGAACTGGTAAGCTTGGAATCTTGTAAACAACAACATTGAAATGCATTGAATTTTTGTAATAGCTTTATGCCTGTGAATATCAAATTCCATATTGTTGCTTACTGAATTCGAGTTTTGAGCCCTGAATTTCCTACCTTAATTGGCAGGAATGAAGAACTAATCCCTCATCAGGCAGAGCTGATAGAAAAGCATAAAAGTCTAATTTATTGCATTCTTTCAATATGACTTCATTTTTGAGCATTTTGTGACAATCTGACCTAATATTGCACTGATTCAGACAATAAAGCTGTTCTATTGTACCTTAATGACTGGAAATGTAATTTGCTTCCTATTTAATATTTAAGCCAGCAATAATACCAGAAAGGCTTATTGCTCCTAAGAAAAGATGAAAGGGGCATAACTCTTAAGGTTTTTTGTGTTCAAAATTTGACCTACTTTAAAAATACTAGAAACTCATGGGAATGGTCCTCAGAATTAAAAATACCAATATAAGATTGTTGCCTGGGAATTTCAAGATACATCACTTCCAGCTCATTGAAAAGCAGAATTTCCTTCCCAAGGGAAATCCTGATAATTCAAAATTAATTTTTGTCCCAAAATACTGAATTAGCAGAGTTTTTCACAGAAAAGGAAGTTCTGAAAGAAAAAAAAATATAAATCTGAACTTCAGAAATATTTAATTTGGGCTTGATGACTGTCTTGAAATTTTTCAGTCTGGCTCAGCTGAAGATCAGTCTGTGCCTGCCCTAGCTGCCTCTAGTCACCCTTAGATCTTCAGTGCTGTGTGGGTTTGCTCTGTTATTCTCCTTGGAGAGACCAGCTCCATGGCTAGCCCACACTGCCCTTAAAGCTCTTTGGTGGTGGACAAGGAAGACAGATTTTGGTGTAATGTATGGGAAAGACAACTGGCTAAGGTAGATCTGAAGAGGATAATAGGAACATGCATTATCTGAACTGCTGCAACTGTGAGGCATGTGGTGGCTCAGGTAGAGATGCAGAGCCGTAGAAATAAAGCAACTTGGAGGGAAAGCAAAACAACTAAAACATAACCTTCAGATGAGGTGCAGCTGTGGGCCTGCCCTACCACCTCCCCAGCAAAGGCCCATTGCCCAGTCATTTAGTATCACTGCACATCCCATTACACTGTTGGACAATACTGCACACACAGCTCTGCCAGGCCCTCTGTTTCCTCTGCCCCTCATCTCCTGTGTTAGCTCCTTTGGGGACCACATTCCCCTTGTTGGCCTTTTATTAGGGCTGTCTCCATAGCAGGGCTCAGTGAGTTGAGTCTCATACCTAGATGGAGAGGAAACCTGAGATCCAAGGCTTCATGGAATCACTCAGGGACAGAACCATTTCTGGCTAATACTTCTAAAGTATTTCTAATACCTTACATGTTACAAGTGGTTAGAGGTACATTGTTAAGCCACTGTCATACTTCCACTTGGCAACTGGATATTCTAGTCTTGGTGTAACATTGTTTGTTTTGTTTTGTTTTGTTTTCTCAAACTATCTGCTTGGGATGTACATTGATAAATATATGTTAACCCCACCCCCCAAAAAAAAAAAAATTATCACTAGTAGTTCCATATATTTTGCCAGGACCAACTAAAGGCACTGCTAAAAATCACTCCTGTAGAAGAACACACAAAAATGCCAAGTATCACTGGAAGGAGGACAGAGAGGAGACAAATACTTTTGGATGTTTGTTTTTTTTTTCACTTGGCTTTATAAATAAGAGCATGGCATCTCTTTTTAAACCATGACATTTTGACAAACAATGATGCTTTGTGTTGCTCTTCAGTGAGAAGAAGTGTGAGCAGAATAGTTTCTAGCAATCTGAAAAGCAGCTTGGGAAGAAGACTGCTATGTACTATTCCCAGATCAGTCATTTACTTGCTTCATATATTTGGATAAGATACTTAGTCCTCAGGTCGTACTGCTTTAGCTGTACCAGTTCAGTAAAGCTATACGAACTCTCTAGTGTTAACACAACTATACTGGTTTCAAGTACTTTTATCAGAATAATATGTTGATGTTGGGTAAAAGAAATAATCTTGCCACTATAATGTACCTTTGTGTTGTTACAACTGCTGGCACAGAGGGGACTGTACTGTTATGACAAACAGATAAAAAAGTCTCATCCCTCACCAAAATACTTGTAGCTCATACTAAATTTCATGGAGACCACCTCTGGTGCCTTACTTTCTCCTTTCTGTAGCCTTTTAGATCTTACCTTGCAGGGCTGTTGAGCCTTAATTCCTATCTGTAACAGGGCTTCACAAAGTCTCTGTGAGAGGTGCCAAAGCTTATTTTTAGCCAGTCACAGAGCTTTTTTTGAGTCTCTAAAAAGTGTTTGCAAGAGGCAGCTGTGCCCCAAAACTTGTTGTAACAGAAGAGTTCAGCTGGGCTTGTTTCCTTTTTCTGTGGAGATTTCACATTACATTTGATTCAGACTTCCTTGACAGCTATTTCATGACATTATTGACTGTGAAGTCACCCCTGTTATTTCATGTATAAATGTGAAATCCACTCCTCCTTTTCTCTGGGCTTAAGGGATTGGCTTCTTTCCCTCACCACCATTAGTCTGACAAGCAAAGGTTAAACCAAGAAGGACAAAAGTCTTTCTTGTTTAAGGCAAAAATACAATAAGGGTGTTTTCCCTGCTGCCTTTTACCTAAAATCTGAGAGGTGAAAAAGAGAAGTCAAGAGGCTGCCATCTGTTGGGAGAAACTAGGGAGGACACCAGAGCCTCAAACCCTGGCAGTACCTGAGAGTTGAGCAATGTGGGGCTAGTTGTTGGTGTAAATGACATCAACATTTGGCCTATGATCAGTAGCTTCTCTCCGAATAATTTAGTAATACAAATATTAAAAATACTTGAAGTTAGACATTAACCAGATGAAATGTTTAGACAGCAATAGTAAAATGCATTTGCTCAAACTTTATGGACTGAAACTCAAACAGAGCTTTATTTAGTAATAATAACAGGGATGCTGATGCAATTCTTAGTTAATCAAAAGGGAAAAATTCAGAAGCAGCAGCCTTTTGAAATTAAAGAAATATCATTTCAAGGGCAACTTTGAATGTGTTCACAGAAGATTTCCTGATCTACACTCCATTCTGATGGCTCTTTTCCCACAGGCATTCACTCTGAGCACCAAGGCCTGTTTTCTCCAGGTGTGGTGTTCATGTGCTATACTGGATATGAGACTCAGATCCAACATTAGGAGGAGAAGTCTGGATCTGCAAAGGTCTAAAGATGCCTACACAGAACAACATGTAAAGGAGTGGGATCCTCTATATTGTCAGATTCTAAAGGTTTACATATCTTTGTTTTACAAACATGTAAGTAGAACGTATCCTAACCCACATCATGGACATACAGCCACATATACTTGCTTTCTTCCAATTATAGTGTTTAAGCAAAGTGTAAGGACATCAGAATAGCCACTCTCCTTGATGGATGTTAGCCTGGGTCCAGGAAGGCTGATAAGCTGGAAGAAGGGTGAGACCTTAGACAGGCCCACTGGATTTCAAGTGTTGGAGACTTCCCATCAAGCCTACTTTCCAAGTCACCTCCAACAGCATGGAACTCCAGTCCAAAGCTTCTTGCTGGTGTCTACAGAGTGGGTCACATCTGGCTTGAATTTAGCATTTGCTGTTTGTTAGCACTCTAAAGACTGTTTAATTTATGCAGAGCCTACATGTGTGTGCATGTATGTATGTATTAAGTAAGAGACAGCTGGTCCTATGTAGGCAAGGTTGATTCTTACCCCTGAGGCAAGAGGCCCATGAAAAGCAGGGTGGCTGGTGTTGCATTATTACCCTTTACTATTCTTTGACCTCCACTTGATATATTTTTCCATAACCCTAGGCAGTGAGCTCTGTGTGGGTGGGAACTATCTGTTTGTTATTGTCTGTTAAATGTGGACTTCACTGTGGAGTACAGCTTCTGAACATCACTACCAGTCAAATAATACCAACAGGCAAGGAGGTAGCCAGCATCTGTCTTAACTGGTTCATCACCGCAGGCAAGGTGGATATTGCCTGATCCAGGGGAAGCCTGTAGTGTGAGTACAAAGCTGTTCCCTTAGAACTGTGCCAACACTAGCAAAACATGAAGGCCACAGTTGTTAAAACCACGAATGACACACATGACAAGAAGCAATAACTAGGATAGCAGCACGTAAAAGTGACCTGTGAACTTTGAGAAAGACAGTGGGGAGATAATGGCTAGCACATACTAAAGTAATAGTGTGAAAAAATGCTGCTTCAAGGCACAGCAGAGGTATATACTAGTCATTGGAGCTGCCCTTTCAGTTGTTGTGTTTATTGCTGAAAACTGAGTGATGCCAGCACATCAAGGGGATGAAAATCTATACCTACATGTCCGACCCTCTGATTCTTCCTGTCACACAGGGATAAGAACGTCTTCTTTTAACATGCCAAGAAAACTCTGGTTTTCAGTGGAATTTACACCGGGTGAAAAAGTAAGCACAGAACAAAGTAAATTTTACTTCTCCCACGGTATCTGATATGTGAAAATGTTCCCAGTATATTTGTACCCAGGTGTTGTTCAAAGGAGCAACAGTTGAGAGTGGTTACAACGTGCACCACTGAGGAAAAATAAAACAAAACTGTACCAGAAGAGAGGTACTTTAGCTCAAAGCACACATGACATGAAGGGCGCAAAGTATTCCCTGATTCCCTGAGAATAGCATTCATCTTTTGCCATGGAACTGTGCTTCAGAATGTAAGTCCTTTGGGTTACTAAGGAAGCACTGAAAGCATTAGCTGAACATACCTGATGCAGTATAGCCTGACTGCTTCCGTGGCCTCCAAAGCTTTAGCTTGTGGGGAATTACGAGTGTTCAGTTCCTCTCCAGAGGACATTAACTCTGGAACATAATGCTAGGCATTAAATTACAAAGCATGTAATCATTTCACTGATAATCAACTCCTACTCATACTAGAATCCTTGCTTATACCTCACACCTTCCCAGACCCCACAAGCTCCTGTTGCCTTTTACTCAACTGTCCAGTTTGGACTGACAGTACATGAACCCTTGTCTGAGTGGTGTCAGGACAAAGATGTTTGGCATTCTGAAAACTGAAAGTAAAAAGATAAACAAACCTGAATATAAAAATATAACACATGACCTAGTACCATCAAGGTTGTATTTATTTTCACATTTAATTTCAGTAAAAATGTACCTCTAAGATGAGAGTCAACACAATCAATGTCTAATTTGCTTCACTGTCAAGATAAAAACCCAAGAGGTTTTCTAAAGAGACAGTGTCTAGCTTCTGCTGAAGTTCATGGTGTTGAAAGGCCCTGATACTGCAGAATATTGTTCAAAAAGCCAGGTATCAGGACATGCAGATACTGCTTGCTGAGAGTTCTTGAGCAACTTATCGATTCTCTTTGTGCCTTTTTCCTCAGAGAGAAAGCAGTAATAACAAAATTGAAAGCATAAAGCAAGAGGAGTAGAGGTATTACTCGTATACTATATGCTATCATTACTCTGGGATAATGAATGAGAAGGGCAATTAGGGGCATAGTGGCCATTACTGTACCAGCAATAATGGCGTAAGATCATAGAACCATAGAATCATTATGGTTGGAAAAGACCTCTAAGATCATCAAGCCCAACCATCTTCAACCTATCTCCACCATGCTAATAAACCATGTCACTAAGAGCAATATCTGTATTGTGTTTGAACACTTCCAGGGACAGTGACTCCACCACTTCTCGGGGCAGCCTGTTCCAATGCCTAACAACTCTTGCTGTGAAGAAACTTTTCCTAATATTCAATCTAAACCTCCCTTGGTGAAACTTAAGGCCATTTCCTCTTGTCCTCTCATGTGTAACCTAAGAGAAGAGATTGACTCCAAGCTTGCTACAACTTCCTTTCACGTAGTAAGATTTTACTGAGTATTAAGGATAGAAATCTAGAAAGCTGTTAACGTTCTTACTGCTTCCAGAAATAAGCTTCTCCCTCCTTTCTCTGGACAGCTAACAGTACTTGCTGCATCTAGTGACAATGCTAGTGACAGCTCTCAGCCTTTGCTTGCTCCCTCATTTTTTTCTCATATTAGAGTATGACCTAGAGAGTTGCAGGGGTACTGTGTTGCCTGATTGCTGGATGATGTTAGCTCCAGTCTATGTTTTATGCCTTTGGAGCACTGAATAATTTCCTTATTTTTTGTGCTCTTTCTGGTGAAGAGGAACTGGAACCAGGCACTTTTACCTTTCATAGCCCCTGCCTAGTAGTATCTGGCATTAAAACTAGTTATATTGGGCAGGCTGTGCTGGAACTTCAAATTTTAACCATAAGTGCTTAGAAATTATGGTGCTTGCATCCCATCTAGTGGAGGGATCAGATTAATTCATCAGCTGCTTGCTGCTGAGTAAGCACATATTTCTGCTGTGACTGTAGGAGCAGAACTATCAGCTTTGTCAGGATGCAAGCAGCTTATGCAACACGCTCACACATTGTTGATTCACACCATGCAGAATGAATTCAGTGCATTTCTTGACATAAAAAGTGTCTGAAAGTACACACTGATGTCAGACAATAGTAGCATCAGAAGACCAAGTCAGTCTAATGGCCAGTTTGTGAGAGCTCACTAAGGGAGAAAATCAGGTCTGCCACAATGCTTCATTGAGAGTAACATGAAAGTGAACAACCTGCTACTTAATGTGTAACGTTTTAGGTTTCTCATTTGCACTGCCAGTTCACACACAGCCACACACCTCCCAGTGTAGCTGTTTTGACCATCTATATTCCTGTAGGCCTAAACTTATCACTCTGCCTTTTCCAAGGCTGTGTAACCACCGACTGAAGACATTTGCACTAGGAAAAAATAACCAGCTACCTTTAACAGCAGGCAACAGCTTTTCTGCTCCAGGGCATGAACATAAGAATGAGCTGTAATTTCTGAGTTTCTGCCAACGATTAAAAGTAATTAGCCATTTTGAGACTAACAAACACTTTGCATTTCCCTCTGAATCCTCCCTCAAGTCCACAAGGGTAGTGATTTACCTTAGAAGAACTTTCATCTACTTCACAGGCAGGATGAGGAGGGAGATGTTCCTTCTTCCTGTGTGGAAGAGGCTGCAGAAGTAAAATCTGTTAAGTTATCCTTTGCTGAAAGAAGGAATAGTTCACTAACAGGTCAGATGAACAAAACCCTTGCTCCAGTAGAGTTAGCCATCCTTGTATCTGTACAGATCATTTTGACTGGCACTGAGAAAATAGGGGGGGAGATTTCTAATAGGTCAGGACTAGAGGGAATGGGCTTAAGCTGAGCCAGGGTAGGTTTAGATTAGATATTAGGAAGAATTTCTTTACTGAAAGAGTGATTAGATATTGGAATAGGCTGCCCAGGGAGGTGGTGGAGTCACCATCCCTGGAGGTTTTTAAGAAGAGGATAGATGTGTTTCTTCAGGGGATGATTTAGGGGTAAGAGTAGTGTAGGGCTATCGGTTGGACTAGATGATCTTGAGGGTCCTTTCCAACCGTAATGATTCTGTGATTCTGTGTGATTCTGTGATCCTGAGTGACTCCTTGAGGACAGTTTATTCTGCTAGCCCTAATCCTCATTCCCCACTGACCCCCAGCAGCCACACAGTGCAGAGATCTGTCTGATGCTACTGGGCAGAGGTCTGCTACATGGTGCCACATGCAGTTATTTCCCACCCTGCACATCAGCGTGTGGGAAGGTCATGTGTGAGGACAAAGGGAAGTTGGTTCTGAAGAGGGAGAGGGATGCAGACACTTTCTGCTCTATTGTTGGCTTGAATAGAGCCTGTCAGGACATCTTTCTAAAAAAAGTGTGCGATCCATCTCAGTTTCACAGACAAGAGTTTTCCTTGCAACCGTGAATCTTGCTAGCGCTCAGAGGGAGTCTGTGGGCATGGAACAGTTAAGGTGTGAGTGTGCACACAAGATAGGTAAGTGTGCTCCTATCCTGATAGGTTATCTACTGCTAGTAAGAAATCAGACATTGGTAAGGCCATATGTAGGACAAGCTTGCATGCAGAGAGCTTGTAGAAACCCATTTTGTAGATCAAACACAGATCCCAATTGAAAGGATGTATGCATATATGAAAGTGTATAATGCATAATGGGAGTGTTAGAGGTGGGTTCTTCATTCCCCTTTCACCTCTTCATACTAAGAGATTACCTGTAAGTTAACACAACACAAAAATACAATGCCTTTTCCCATCCATCCAGCCTTTGCATACACAGACCCAAACCACATTAAATTCAAAGCAGTATGAAAAAGCACTGTCAGAAGTGCACTAGATGGCAGTGTTCCTTTTGAATCATACCTGAGCTACTTCTCCACCACCATCACCATATTCAGAAAACAAGGCCCTTACAAGTGTTGACATTGCAATTCCCAGGGTATTCTTCCAAATTTTGTGTTTCCAATTTTTACATCCTTGAGTCCCTTCTGCCATCACCTCTAGAAAAACCTTCGTCTTGTTCAGTTGTCTGCAGTTGCTTCTTGCTGTTGAGCCCACCAGGATAGCACTGAACAAAAAGACCAGTTGAGTTTCTGCAACACAGGGGCTATGGCTCAAATGTTGCTTAATTTTATTCAGATTGAGTTTAACAATAAGTTTTACAACAATTTCCCCAGTCTAAGCTTCAGTCTGTTGTCTGTATCACTCTTAAGCATTCTTTGGAAGAGAAGGTGCTTTCTTGGTGTATTAATATAAGTTTGGAACTTTCAAGTAACACATATGAGAGACTGGAAAGCAGCCTTGCAGAAAGGGATCTAGGAGTTTTGGTTGGTGGCAAGTTGAATATGAGTCAGCAGTGTGCCCTGGCAGCCAAAGGAGTCAACCAGGTCCTCCGGTGCATCAAGCACTCTATTGCTAGCCAACTGAGAGAGGTAATAGTCTCACTCTACTGTGTGCTAGTGCAGCCTCACCTTGAGTATTGTGTGCAGTTTTGGGCACCACAATACAAGAGGGATTTCAAGTTGTTAGAAGGTGATGGTGGAGGGTCTAGAGGGGAAGCCATACGAGGAACAGCTAAAATCACTTGGTCTGTTCAGCCTGAAGAAGTGAAGACTGAGGGGAGACCTCGTCACAGTTTACCACTTCCTCACCAGAGATGAAAGACGGGCAGGTGCTGATCTATTATCTAGGACATGAGAGAATGGCATGAAGCTGTGCTGGTGGAAGTTCACATTAGATATTAGGAAAAGGTTCTTCACCCAGAGAGTGGTAGAGCATTGGAACAGGCTCCCCAGAGATGCAGTCATGGCACCAGCTCTCATGGAATTCAAGAAGCATCTGGACAATGCTCTTAGACACATGGTGTGACTTTGGGGTTGTCCTGTGCATAAACAGGAGATGGACTCGATGATCCTTGTGGGTCCCTTCCAACTCAGGATATTCTGTGATTCTTTAATGTGGCTTTCCAGCATGAAGCCAAGGGTATTTTTACTCTGTGAGATGTTGGGGATGCTCAGGATCAGCAGACCTTAGCAAGGCAAAACTACATCTAACTGAAAATTGGGAGAGAAGTGTGTCATTAAGGTGTAGTTTGCTGTGTGAAAGGAATGCAGGTCAGTTCAGGGGTTAGGGTTAGTAATTTTGATAGCCTTGTCTTGCATTTGAGCTTCTTCTGTCCACTCATGGGGTTCCTGACAGATTCATTAGCATTGCTCACATAGAGTGAGAAATGTAACTTTCGCAGCTCTCTCAACTGTACAGATCTGCCCCATTTTGTCCCCGAAGTAAGGCTTCAACTTACTTAGCAACTGTGCTTTTAAGAGAGAAAGCAACTATCAAGGGAACTGCACGCTTCATCTAATCACAGAATCACAGAACGTTAGGAATTGGAAGGGACTTCGAAAGATCATCTAGCCCAACCCCCCTGCCACAGCAGGATTCCCTAGACCAGGTCACATAGAAGCGTGTCCAGATGGGTTTTGAATATCTCCATAGAAGGAGACTCCCTAAGTTCTCTGGGCAGTCTGTTCCAGTGTTCTCTCACCCTCACTGTGAAAAAGTTTCTATGTGTATTCACATGGAACCTTCTATGCTTCAGCTTACAATCATTGCCCCTTGTCTTGTCATTGTCTTCACTGAGAAGAGCCTGCTGGCTCATGGTCATCCTTCCATCTACCAGGACCCCCAGGTCCCTTTCCCCTTTACTGCTCTCCAACAGGTCAGTCCCCAACCTATACTCATACATGGAGTTGGTCTTTCCCAGGTGCAAGACCCCAAACATTCACTGCAGTGAGACCTGAGGCCACTCCCTCTTCCTTCATCATGTTGGGACCTGACGTCATGCCTCCCTCCCATTCACTCCAGTGGGACCGAGACCTCAGAACTCCCTTCACCCCAAGGGGCAGTGAGGCCACGCCACCTCCTCTTTCGCCAAATGGGCAGTAATGACACGTCCCTTCCCTTCATCACATTGGGAGAAGAGGTCACGCTCCCTTCCCTTCAGTCTAGCCGGACCCCAGGCCACGACCCCTCCCTTGAAACCAACCACCAACATGGCCCTGCCCACACCCTATCTCCTCCAAGGGTCCTCTTCATTCCCATCATGCCCTGCTTCCCCCCTTTCCCTTCCCATCATGCCTTGCTCCTTCTGCTGCCTTCTTCCTTCCTCCTCTGGTGCTGCCATCTCCTTGCAGTACTAGAGCAAGGAGTGTGGGGAGAGAGCCTACACCCTGAAGGTACCAGAGAAAGGAAGGCAGCGGGGCTGGGATGGGAAGGTCACCAGGCAGAGGGGGGGCAACTGAACTGTCCTGGCACCACAAAGCACTGTAAGAAAATGGCCAGACAACCCAAAAGATCCCCAAACCAGCCTAAAGCACCCCAAAACCACCCAGAAGCACTCTGAAAAAGCCCACAGCAGTCCCAAATCACAGCAAAACACCCCCAAATATCCCTGAGACACACTAAACCAGCCTACTGTGAGCAGGAAGCCAAAGGGGGGGGGTGTGGGAGGCTGAGAGGCGGTGGGAGGCCAAGAAGGGGTTGAGGTCAGGAGATGGGAGGCCAGGAGTGGGTGGGATTTGTGGTGTCCAGCAGTGGACAGGTTTGAACGCCACCATAGCAATAAGAAAGAGGCAGTCTTTAGTGCAGAGCCAGGTGCCCGCAGGTGAGTAGAGCTGTCTCGGTGTCCATTGAGCTCTGCAGTGCTGTGTCAAGGTCTGTGGCAGTCCCTTGGGCACTGTAGGGGTCTGCAGGGGTCTGCAGGTCTCTCTAGGTGTCTGTAGGGTTCAGCAGGGCTCTGTGGGGTTAGGCAGTTATGTGTAGGTGTCAGCAGGGCTCTGTAGGTGCCTGTAGCTGTCCCGTACCACAGCGAAACATCCCAAAATAGCCCATAGGCACCCTAAAACACCCTACTGTGAGCAGTAGTCCGATTGGTGGTGGGAGGCTGAGAAAAGGGTGGAGGACAGGAGGGGGTGTGTTCCACTGGAGTGAATCAGAGACGTGTGTGATTTCAGGTCCCAATGTCATATAGGGAGGGGGCATGGCCTCAGTGCCCCTTGTTTAAGAGGTGGTGGGCAGGGCCTCAAGAAACTAGTGGTTTTAAGGGTAGGGGCCATGGCCCTGCTGCCTCTTAGGGTGCCTGGGAGAAGGGCATGGCCTTAAGAGAGTAGTGGGGTGCCTGGAATGGACGTGGACTCCATTCCCTTTGGGGTATGTAGGAGAGGGTGAGACATTACTGCCCAATGGGCTAAGGAGGAGGATGAGTGGTCTCACTGCCCATTGGGGTGAAGGGAGGGCACGTGGCCTCAGGTCTGACTGAAATGAACGGCAGGGCTAACCAACTCAGTGCCCCAGAGGCTCTTGCTGTGCCGCTGGCAGCCCTGCCAAGCCCTAGAGTCTCCTACACAGTTCTGACAACTCCTACAGAGAGCTGCCAAAGAGCTCAAATCCCTGCAGGGCAGCAGGGACCCGTGCGGAGCTTCCTGCCCAACCTTACAGGCCCTTGTTGACTCTTACAGAGCCTTACAGTGTCGTACTGACCCCTGCTGACCCCTACAGAGCCCTTCTGAACCCCAGAGCCCTACAGAACCCTGCTGAACCCTGCAGACACCTATAGAGCCCTTTGCACCCCTACCAACCCATATAGAGCCTTGCTGACCCCTACAGGCCCTACAGAGCCTTCCAGAGCCCGAGGGACTGCCACAGACCTTGACAGAGCTCTGCAGAGCTCAATGGACACTGAGAGAGCTCTAATGACTCCCGTGCACCTGGCACTGCACTAGAGAGTGCCTCCTTCTTACTACTATGGTAGCATTCAAACCTGTCCACTGCTGGACACCACAAATCCCACCCCCTCCCGGCCTCCCACCCGCACTTCGGCCTCTTCCTCACATTAGGGCATTTTAGGGTGTTTGTGGGCTATTTGGGGGCGTTTTGCTGTGGTTTGGGACTGTTGTGGGCTTTTTTGGAGTGCTTCTGGGCAGTTTTGGGGTGGTTTAGGCTGGTTTTGGGCTCTTTTGGGTTGTTTGGCCATGTTTTTACAGTGCTTTGTGGTGCTGGAACGGTTACACTGCTCCCCTCCTGGGGGTGTCCTTCCCATCCCAGCCCTGCTGTCTTCCTTTCTCGGGTACCTTCAGGGTGTAGACTCTCTCCCCATGCTTGTTCCTGTAGCACTGCAAGAAGATGGCGGCTCCGAGTCCCATGCTGAGTTTCTGAGTCCTTTGCCGAGGCATCCAGAGCCCTGCCAAGCCTCCAGTATCTTCAAGGTGTAGACTCGCTCCCCGTGCTGATGTTGAAGGATGATGAGAGTGAGAACATCTTGGAGGAATAAAAGAGGGAAAGAGCAATGCAGTGCTCTAACTGTCTTGCTTGACTTCTACTCCTTGTAAGGCTGGAAAGTTGTAGAAGGCAACCATTTAGGAGGAAAATCTGATGGTATTGTTAAACAGATCCCAAATGGCTGAATTACAGAAGTCCTGTTATTATAGCCTGTGCTGAAAAGTGGAAGACAGAACTGCTTTCCAGATAATAAATCTCTGAGAAGTCCCAATCCTGCACTTGCAGACATGGCAGAGCAACATCTCCTGTGTAACACCTATGGTCACACTGCTCCTGCAGACACTAGAGGAAGACATAGGAAATAAACCCAGCCCTCTCACTGCACATTCAGTCTATAAAGACAATACAAACATTTCCAGTAGATGTGAGCTTAAATGGTGTAGTGGTGTAGCCTTAACCTGGTTCTGGGCTCAGAATACAACCCAGGCTTTTCTGTAGAAGTGGAGAATATGGGGACTTTTTTTCCCCCCTGCAAAAAAAAATTAATTACAGTGTTTCCTGTTTAAATGGATCTACATTGACCACTTTGGATGCAAGCATACCAAAAGCTTGTTGGGTCCCATACCTTGCCAGCAGCCCTACACAATGCGCCACATGCCCTGCCTGGACCACAGCTTTAGGTTGGAATCTATATCCAGACTCTACACCTCAGGCTGCCTGCAAATCACCATCTCCTGCGGCTGGATGCTATGGCATCCCTTCGGTGGCCTGAAATACCAGCCCCTGTGGGGTAGTTTCTGGTGGCAAGAAGAGCTTGTCTCAGTAGCCAAAAGAGGGCAGCATTCTCCCTCAGCTGGGAAGGCAGAGGATGGAGGTGACACATCTCTTTCTAGGAAAAGGCATGCTTTATCAGATGGCATTTTAGAACAGATATTAATTTCAAGACTTTGTGTGTCTGTTTATAGAGATATCAACAGATTTACCCCTTAGAGTTGCTGGGGGCAATTTATCAGCACCTATAAATAAAATCCAAGCCAGTTCTTGGTGTGCCATTCCCAGCTGCCCATGCCTGTTTTAATCCCAGAAAGAAGGTGTGGCAGTCTCCTGGTAACCAGCATCCCTCCTGAAGCGATAACACAGAGGAAAATGCAGCAGCATCTCTATTTCAGAGTATATAGCTTTACAAGGTGGTAAAGGAGGGGAAGCAGAAGAGAAGGACAAGTGGACAGGTGCTCTACATTTTTGTTACTGTTTTATATTCATGCATAAGTAATACCCAAACTGGATATCTGAAAGAGCAGCCAGTAAATGGAAATAGAAGACTCTAGCATTTAGTAGTCTTGCATACCAAATAGGGGGCTCTGTTGCCTAGACCTGCATCTCCTCCAAACAGCTATCTGCATAATCCACTGAGGTAGATATCTGTGGAAGCCCACACTGGTGCTCACACTGTCTGTATGTCTGGCAGCCTTTAAACACTGAGCTCCTGATGAGCTCAATGGAGGTGTGGTGCAGTTGGAAGAATCCAGCCTGTGCTGCAGCAAGGGAGAAAACACACAAACACCTTTCCCTGCCCAAGTTCCTCCTGCAACATGTAAGAAGGTAAGAGGAAATGCAAAGAGCTGCTGCTGCCCCACTCCCCGAAGTAAAGAAAGGGGCTGATCACAGAAGGGTTCCCCATCAAGGGAACGAGGACTCGCTTGTAGACTTGGGAAAAGAGAACAAGCCTATATTGGCAGAAATATGCCATAAGCATTTCATTTCAGAGCTCATGTGGTATGCTTCTTATTGGCCTAATTAACAGGCTTGAAAGACTAGGAGTCACAAGGTTCATATGTAAGGCAGATGGTAGACAGGACATTTGGAAAACTCTTTCCGATTATGCTGGGAAAAAAAGCAGAAGCTTTTGCTTGAAATAATTTCAAGCAACTGGCACTTGATTTACAGTCCTAAACCAGCACATTATTTATACTGTTGCAAACCTTTAAGAATGTGAGTTGCTCACTGAAGATGAGTTTAACTACATCAGTAGAAGAGGGTGGGGTTGAAAAGTGCTTAGAAATTGCATCGCTGTGAAAGAGAAGCAGGTCTTATTGCCAGCTCTGCTACTGACCTGGCAGACACCATTTCACCCCTGTCCTTCTGCTAGCCTTATTTAAAAATGGGAATACCTCCTCTATATGCTTTGAGATCCTTTTAAACTATGTATTATTAATAATAGTAGCAGATGACAGAAGAAAATTGAGGACTGTTAGAGGTTCATATCCTTCAGGGTTTGAGTACAGCTATATTTGAATTTGCAAGTGCTTTCACTGTTTTGATTAGAGCAAATTCAAAGAAAAGGTAAGATGAGCCACTGTGCACTGATAGCCTCAAACACTGTGCAGTTCACCAAGTCATACCTCTGACTCAGTTCAGTCCTTCCATAAACCACAGGGAATGACTTAGGCCCTGAAAATACACAGGTGAGAGACAACAAAATTGGCATTTATCACACTATATTGGGGACACTGTCCCTCGCTGTTATTAGGGACATTGCCTAGTTCATAGATTTAAGATTAGCAGAATTTAGATCACTGCACCCATGGTAGTAAAATCTAGATAGCTGAAGGGATCCAAAGAGCAGTGAAAAGACATTATTATGGATAGAAATGTCCTAGCCACTAGCCTGCTTGCTCAAGGGCCAAGCACTGGTTTGTACTCTCTCTGCTAGCTCATACTGTCTCACCTCCACCACACCTAGACAATCATACTCCCAACAGTAAGCAAGTACTAGGATGTAAGCACATGCCACACTTCCACTTTTACTTAGTGAAACAGACTTGGCTCTCCGCTTCACTGTCACAATGGCATTGGAGGCTAGTTTCAAGCATGAAGAGAATAATCTCTCCAGGACAGCTGCAGCCACTGTGTAACAAACCCAGCACTGAACTGAAAACCATGAAACAAGACTTTACCAAAACCTTGATCTGACCTATGGACCAGACCTATTGAAGAAGTGACTGCTAATTGAAAAGCAGCCAGGAGCATTCAGTGCTTGGTCTTGTGAGAAACCAAGTATGAGCAGAATAGTGCTGTTTCTGCAGCTTGTACCTTCTAGGGCCAGAGAGGATGCTGGAAGTGCTCTGTATTCGTAGAGGAGGGAAGACCACACACTCAGATGTTTTTCTTCACAAAAGCCCCAGTCCTGTTTATTTTACCAGAAAGATGGATAAGGCATGCCACACCCAATAAATAACTTCTGTACTGATTGTGGCAATAATTAGAGCAAAGGCCATCTGATGTGCTTGTCTCCTGTGAAGCATTGGGAGAAATATGAGGATTTGCAGCACTCAGACTTATTTCAGTGGGAAGCAAAGATGTTTGGTGTGCTGAAAGAAAGTGGGATCAGTGGTTTTCCTGTCTTTCTTAAAAATGCTAAAGGGACCTGGTTCATTCAAACCACAGGAAGGCACATTAATATCCGATAAGCTTTTGGCAGAACACAAAGCAGCAGTAAAATACTTGCCAGAAGGGTTGAAATGCAGATGTGGGATTAGGCAGATCTAGTGAAAGACTAGAGCACCTATAGTGGCAATTAGAAATGCACAGGTCTGCAAATGCAATTCAGTACCCCTAATCTCCTTTCCCGTCATACATCTAACCCCGCAGTCACCAAGACTGTAGGCCTCTTCCCTTTGTAAGTACATAGATCTATTTAACCCAGTTTCCCAAAATTGGGATGTTCACAGTGCTGCTTTTACAAAGCTATGGGCAAAATAAACCTCTCCAAGGACAAGCCCACCCCACTGCCTTTTCCACAGAGAGGGTGATTAACGATAACACCACACAACTGCATTCTTACATAGGTGACACATGAACCTGCATATCATAGATTTCCAAGCTTGGCTTCACTTCTCTGTGTCTGTGATGGGAGCACCTCTTCACTGAGCTCCTACCTCATGCTGACTGAAGCTGAAGTAGTAGGTACATGCCCTTATGGTCTGGATTCCCTCATGTCACACACAAGTGCTGTCACTATGGGGCTGTTCTTCTAGAGAGAATCTCCTTTGGATGCAACAAATAAGAAGAATTATTGCTTGCTTACTCCTTCGACAAACACAGCAACACACCTGTGATCAGCAGAGATCTGACAGCAATGCATGTGTAAGGTGAGTCCTGCCCTCTGTCACAACTTATTTTTTCCTCAGTAAAGAGGGACTGTCACCCTTGGGGCCATGGGAGAATTATTTGCATTTCTTTTAAAAGTATTGTTTAAAATTCCATTTCTTTCCCTCCCCCTGATGTCTTTTTGTTTCCTGAACTGAGAAGAAACAGCCCAGCCCTTAAGCCAACACATGTGCAGAAGCTACATGCTCACTATGGAGGCAGCAGCAAGCTGCTGAAGGAGGAGCCTCCACAACATGGTATCCCTATATAGTCAAATTCCACTCTCCAAGCAGCAAGTCCTAGACAAGCAGATGAGGCTCACTATGTGTAATCATTGTGTGAGCAGTGCTGAGAACTTGCTCACCCTAGCAGTTCCCAATTCCCTTGGTTTTGACAGTTGCTTATTGGCCCTGAGCTATGCCCTTATTTAATGGGTAGGTTTCTATAGACCTATTTTTGTGCCATTTACCTCCCCATAGACATCAAACAAGAAGGCTAAACCTAAGTCAGGTATTTTGGCTCTATGCTACAGACTATGAGAGCTAAACACTGCAGCACCCGCATCTTTATGGGATCTCGTTCTGCATAGCAGTGAGCAACATGGTCTTGTGACTGAAGCACAGACATGGCCATTGGTTTCTGCTGCCAATTCCTATACTGACACCTTGTGTTAATTAGCTAATACCTGGAGACAAAAAGGGCATCAATGGCTTATTGGTTAAACATACTTAGCACTTAAAAGAGAAGGCTGTTCTCTCAATGAGTACTCTCAGCACGAAACACATCAGCCCAATGCAGTCTTCCATTTAGTAACATTTCCTTACATACTGTTTTCACTTTGACTCCTTTCATTATAATTATACAAGTGTGCATAAAAATAGGATTTTTGTTTTTATGGAGAGTCATTACTTGCAAGTATTAATGCCTATTCTTCAGAAGATTTATATACCTTCTGCCCCCACTCCAAAATTCTGCATGGAGTTCTAGAGGAAGCCATGTTGCTCACCTTCCAGAACAGGTACTTCTGAAGCAGAACGCACTCAACAGTGATTAAGGCTACAAAACTTCAGATAAAAACTGACAAATATCCAGTTGAAATGGAAGGGAAAGTGTGGCTAGACATCAGATTTTATAGTGCCAGTGCTTTATAAGAGCGCTACAGAAATCATAATGACTATAAATGCTCAGAAACTCCATTTTAGGTTTCATGCTAGAGATGGCACTGTTAGCACCAGCAATTAATTTAGAACCAGGAGGAGGAGTATGTGGGAGGGCATAGATGTATCTTTAAAGGTAGATTACAAACACTGATATTAGAAGAGGTATTTTGTTTCTGGTTTGATTAACAGAGGTTATTAATTTTTCACTGGAGAATGATTCATGCATTCCATTGCAAGCAGATTGATATTTCACTGGGATACAGGAAACAGAAAACAGAGTCAGCTAGGAAAGGAAACTGAGAAATCCAATGCCAACCAAGATAAATATGTTTCTTGTTTAATCAATAATTGATTTTTTTTCCCCTAGGTGTACCCCCCTATGTATACATGTGTGCTAGCACCAGCATTATAAGTGGGAAAAGGTGAAGAATTTAGATCTTGCTAGGTATGTATCATGTGAATCTTTGCTTGCTAGATACTACAAAATATTAGCCAAACATTTCCAGTTTAAAATCCCAAAGTAGAGCTAAAAAATTACAACCCTCAGCAGAGCAAGCAATATTTAAAAAGTGGAATTTCCTTGCCTAAACCCACTACTTAAGTCCCACAGTTGTCTTTTGTTAACCTTGCATACACCTTAGTTGAACAGGCTACATTAAATCACTTACCCTCTCCTGCTCAGTATAGAAACACAAACATTTTGTTGCTCTATGCCTCTTTTGAGCCTTGGCTCTTGACTAAGATTGCAGATGATTAAGGAGAAGAGCTAACTCCTTAGCGGGCCCTGACTTGGCGGGCGTGTCTAAACCACACAAAGCTAACATCGTGCAGCTGGAAAAGGTGGTGTCATTGCTTTGATAGACAAATGTAGCCAATACTTAGAATTTTCACTATGATGTGAGGCACCCAAATTCCCCCTCAGGTAGGGAAGGGGGCAGATGTTACTCTGAGATGTCCTTTAGGCATTTAATAAAAGCCCCCTTTTCCTCATTCCAGTTTGGTGCTAAAACCCAGTAAAAAGCCTTAACTCATAGCATTTCCTATTGGTTCCTTTCTCATAGTATTTCCTGTTAGTTCCTTTAGGAGTGGTTTCCCATCAGGCTTTGGTTTCCTAATTGGGGAAGCCTGTGGAAGTGGAGGCTGGAAGCCCTCCCTCTGCTCCACACTGGCAGTATGTTCTCAGCCCTGCCCTGTGCAAGTGCCCATACAGCTACATACCCAGCTTTTGTGTTTGGTTGAGTTTCAACTGTGTCAGTGCTGTGATCTTGCCTCCTTGTGGCCCATGAATGCTTGCAACAGAACAAGGGATGGAGTGGGAAAAAAAATGGCTAAGCATGTCTTTTTTGCCAGCAGCCTCCTTTTGGACTAACTAAAACCAACAGCAACACTACAGCACTGCTGCATTGCCTTTTCTGCAGGTGTGGCAGTTGCACCCAGGCCCCACAGAAATATGCCCATGAACATATACGCTTGAGACAGAGAAGCTGAGGTCTGCAGAAGCCAAGGTGGCAGCACCTCAGATGGGGGTGCACCAGGAACCCTTTCAGAGGTAGCATAGCCTTCTGCTGTGGGCAACGTCTCAGTGCCTGGGGCCTGCTTTTGTTTGGCCATGACTCAGCATCCAGGCCTTGGGTATAAAAGGAACATTCGGCCTGCATGGCCTCAAGGTTGCTGAGCTGGCTGCGTGAACACCAGAGCTGCCTGTGGCTGGGGATGTCCTTCCCTCAGGACTGGGACATCTCCCAGGGAAACTTCTCCAAACTGAGTGTCCTCACCCCTCTTTTGGTGAGTAGTTATTATTTATGGATATCCAGACAGGGAGGTTTCCCTCTTTTTGAGTGAGCACATGCTCAATTATTGTTTGTCTTGTCTAGCGTCTGTACTATTTATGGTTGAGGATTTATGATTGTGCAGCAGTTAATCTCCAACTGACACCCAAACTTTGATTTAATTTGTCACAAGAAGTGCTAAGTACCTTGTTCAAAAATTCCCCATTTTGGTTAAGCAATTGCTACCCATTTTGTGTGTGCCTCTGTGACAGAAGGGTGTCTGATGCAGGGTCTGAATGGACCTTTGTGTGGAAAGCCTGAACACCCTCAGCATCTAGCTCAGTTCTTTAAAACAAATTGGTCTTGAAGTCTCAGTGTAGATGTGTCCTAAACAATGAATGTATTTATTGTGCAAGGAAGGGAATGTGGTCATGGATGGCTATGTCCTTTTTAGGGAAGACAGGTCTACAAGGCATAAAGGGGGAGTTGCTCTTTGAGTGAGAGAGCAACTAGAATGTATTGAGTGCTGTCCAGGAGTGGATGAAGACTGAGTTGAGAGTTTATGGGTGTGACTTTAGGGGCAGGCTAGCATGGGTGATACTGTTGTGGGTGTTTATTACAGCCACCTGATCAGGATGAAGAAGTTGACTGTTGAATTTCTCCAGGCAGCTGACAGTGGCCTTGCAGTCACAGGCTCTGGTTCTTATGGGGGATTTTAACTCCCCAGCTATTTGCTGGAAAGCCTACTCAGCCAGCCATTCACAGTCCAGGAGGTTCCTCCAATGCATTGATGGTAACTTCTTGATGCAAGTGGTGGATGAGCCAACTAGGAGGGGAGCACTGCTGGACCTGATACTCACTAACAAGGAAGGGCTGGTTGTAAAGGTAGAGGTTGAGGGCAACCTTGGCTGCAGTGACCATGAGATGGTAGGGTTCGGGATCTTGTGTGGTAGGAAGAGAATACCTAGTAGGATCACAACCACTCTACTCAGTGCTGGTGCAGCCTCACCTTGAGTATTGTGTGCAGTTTTTGGCACCACAATATGAGAAGGATGTTAAGCTGTCCAGAGGAGGGCCACAAAGGTAGTGAAGGGTCTGAGGGTCAGGAGGGGAAGATATATTGGGAATGGCTGAAGTCACTTGGTTTGTTTAGCCTGGAGAAGGGGATACTGAGGGAAGACCTCATTGCGGTCTACAGCTTCCTTACAAGGGGAAGTGGAGAGGCAGGAGCTGATCCGTTCTGTCTGGTGACCAGCAACAGGACCTGAGAGAATGACATGAAGGTCTGCCAGGATACATTGAGGCTTTGGAAAAAGCTCTACACTCAGAGGGTGGTGAAGCAGTGAAACAGACTCCCCAGGGAAGCAGTCACAGTGCCAAGCCTGACAGAACTCAAGAAGCATCTGGACGATGCTCTTAGACACATGGTGTGATTTTTGGGGTTGTCCTATGCATAGACAGGTGTTGATTCAATGATCCTTGTGGGTCTCTTCCAACTCAGGGCATCCTGTGATTCTCTGATTCTAGAGAAAGGGCCAGTGGGAACTTGTATGCTTGAGAAAGCTCAGCCCACCAAGAGGGCAGATTCCTTTGCATCACTGAAAATCTCACTAACTGTGTACATGCAACAAATATGTTTTCTACACTGAAAAGGAAGTGCTAGGTAATAACTCTTAGCAGATTACTTAAAATTTATAAGTGCTTATAAATAATGAATGGGTACACTTCAGCTTTTAAAGTGAGCTATGTACTCTGAAATTTAGAGCTTCCATTCAGCAGAAGTGTTTATTTAGTTTCAGAGAAATGCACTCTTTTTTATTTTTCTTTTTTAGCATAACAGATATCCTATTAAAAACTGAATGAATATTTTAGGAGCTGGAAGAGCCCTAGAGTAAATAGAAAACTGGCTTTATAGTATTGCACCCTTTTTTTGTTGTTGTCTTTCACTATTTGTGACATTGCTGATCGATCCTGTCTCTCTTGGCAATATGAAGATAAGGAGGCATTTGTGTCCATAGAGATGGCCTTTCTTGTCCATCCAATTACATATGATTCAGATGACCTTGGAAAAGTCACCTGAAAAACAGATAAATTACTCATTGCATGTCATAGCGGATCTAGACCCCTAATCTGTAAGGCACCTCTGGAGATGCTGATCACTAGTATTTAAATGACAATTAAGAGTACTCAAAATTAGTTAAAACTTTATAGAATTGACCTTGTAGGTCTTGATAGAAAGCCCATTAAAACCCTATGGAAGGCTTGACCACCTTCAGTGGTCTCTTGATTGGTTTGCTAGAAAGGGACCCATAGACACAAGACAAAGAACCATGCTGAGGAAAGGACATCAGTGCAGCCCTGATGCTGTCAGCATCCTGTACAGTGATTCCTCTATAGGTCAATGGGAAAAAATGACCTGAAAAGGAACTAGCAGTCCCAACCATGTCTGTTGCCCCCATGACCTTTTTCTGTGTATCTTTAGGTATTGCACTTCAATTTGTGTTCCTAATGCCAGTCACCAATGCATGGGGATGTGACATGATTCAGTGCTGACTCCTGGTGCAAGCCAAGCCTGCATTATCACTTCCTGGGATCAACAGAAGACACTAACCAGGTTATGCTTAGTGAGCCATAGCTGGTGTTCAACACCCACACAGACTGAGAAAGAATGAGGATGTGTTTATATATATTGTTTCCATGTTTTGAGGAAAATACTGATTCACTCCACTAAGCTGATAATTAGAGATTAGTTTCTTTACTTGAGCAGCAATTTTTCCTGGTTTTTTTTGTTTGTTTTGTTGAGTTTCCTTATTTGTTTGCTTGGGGTTTATTTTTTTTTTCAGAGTTTTCTACTTTGAAAAAGAATTACTGAAGTATAAATGAATTAACAAAGGTATCCCTAACTAGCTGTAATTTTCACTCCCTGTCTGGCTTACTTTGCACAATAAAGGACATGGAAGTTGCAAAGGATTTTATCAGACCTGTAAATAATGCTGTTTCATAATTGTCTCCTCTGTTCTATCTCCATTGGTCTCCTTAAAGGGAGGGATCAGCACCACTTACCTAACCTGCTCCCATTTTCCTCCCATTTTCCTATCCCTTCTGGCTGGACTCTTGGGTCACAGCCCCTCCCTATACCTGGAATAAGCTTGTTTCTTGCTTCTCCATCCCTGGCAATGTCCCAGCAACAGCTAACCCTCCCCTTGGGACCTGCTGCTGGCTGTGGCCTGGTGAGACCCAGGCTTTGGGATGTGTTCGTGCGTGGCAAGAGAGACTGGGGCTGTCTCTGCTTGGGCAAGTGCAGTGTGTCTTCCTGGATCTGGTCAGGGACAGGTGATCCACCTAATCCCACCTGGACCATGTGCTTTTTCTGACTAGGGCATCATTGTCATGCTAGTCCAAGAGGGGTACTGTGCCTCCTGGGCTTGACCTTGAAATCCATGGAAGTAGTGTGGGTTTGACTCAACTACTATAGTAAAGCCCAGCTCTTATGGATGACATCCTTACAGGGAAGATAAGAGCTGCCCTAGATGCTAACATCACATGTTGGCCATTCTTTCTTCAGAGCAACACCCCACCCCACCATTTTCTTCCACATCTTTTTGATGTTAAGCTACTTCTCCTTGCCCTGCTAAGGAAGGGAGCTGGGGTTTGGAGGATTTCATGTTAACAGCTCGGGTGAACCCTGTTAACTTGACTCCCTGTTGTGTGCAGGGTCCCCTGACCATTGGGTGGGCTCTGCAGCATCCTTGATCTGGCCCCAAGGACCCAGATGGGATGCATGAAGCTCCTGCTGCCCCACTCTTTCCTGGCTCAGGGAAGGGTCTGAAGGAATCCCCCAGGCTCTGCTCCTTTTGCCTTTCACTGTTCCAAAGGGGAAGTCAGGTATCTAGAGGGAGTATGTCCACAGGATAATACAAGCCGCTCAAATAAGCTCTGATAGAGGCAGACTGTTGTAGTAAAATGATCCTTTATGGTCTCAAAGGTATTTAAAAAAACCTACTGGGGAGAGTATTTTGACAAATACCTCCTTAAAACCCCCAGAATCTCACACTGCTCCAGTTTATGTAAATCCCAAGGACAAAGGAATATTTAACTTTTCACATACTGTAAATAAACCTGTTAAACTAATACATCTCCAAGGAATAATAAAATAGGCAAATACAGTAAATACATTAGTTCTGCTCCACTTTTATGTGAGAGGTGTTTTCCTTTGTTTGCTTTATGGACACTTCTTTCTGGAGGGGAAAAAAAGAAAATTGTTATTGATGAAAGGTGGTAGTCTGTTTGAACCTTAGGGAGCAAAGTCACAGCTTTCAGTTGAAGGAGTGGCCAGAGCATGGCCAGAATACATGGGGGACAATGGAAATATGAAAGGGAAAAGAGGGAAGTCTAGTGGCTGAAAAGGAGGTGGATGTCTAATACTTTTCTGAGAATAGCATTTGTGGTTGTTTAGAAGAAATGACAAAGTTAGTGTACACTGCCTCTCTTCTCAGCAAATGGGGAAGAAGACTTGGACATTGCAGTTTCAAAAAGATCTCAGTTTTCTGATTATAGCTATCTTATTCAACATAGAAGAATGTTATGAGACTTGAGTCACACATGAGAGGATGTGGGAACACAGAATATTTTATACTGACCTGCTCCACATAAATAAGAGAGGAAGAGTGTTGGATGGCCTTCACTGTTGGCAGCAGATGGTGAGAGCTGTGTTGAATGGGCAGTCTCATATCCTGGGCACACACTACAGACTACCCACATTATCTAAATTCAGGTCAGGATGTCTCCAGTTCTAGTTGTATTAAGTCAGGGCTGACCTTCATTATGCCTGTAGGACCTCTGTAGACACTGAGGATGGGAGGGGTTTGTGAGAAGAAGCTTGTAAGAAAGACCTTTACCTTTGGTAATGTTTAGCTTCATAGATGAATTTCTCCATTCTGAACCTTGCAAGTAAATAAAATAGAGTTATGAGTTATGCTGAGACCTTTGGAAGAGAGGGAGGACTATGGGTGCCTGTTAGTTTCCATGTTGGACAGCAAACAGAATAAAGAAACTGAGTGTGAAATCTGTGAGCAGTCTGGATGAAAACCAAAACATTTCTGTTGTGTTCTGAAGTACAAACTTGGGACACCCATAGAAACTTAATCTCTCCCACACCAGCATAAATCCATGAGTCCTCAAGACATAGGTACTGTGGCATACAGCAAGCTTCCCCACTTCACAGTGATGTATGCCATCACTTTGCCTCCGTGGTGACACAGAAGCTGGCTGTCAGAAGGTTGTCTGAGCTCCCAGCAACATACCTAGGAAAGGACTACCAAGCCTTAGAGGTCTAGTTTGGGAGGTTTTACAGATCATCTGCTCTGCTCACAACAATAACATAAATCTATACACTTACAACAAACTTATGACATATTGTAAGACCAAAAGCTGACTAAAATGTTCCATGGGAGAGGACAGGGAGACAGGTCACCACCATTAATATGCAAGGCTGATGATATAGTAGGGTATTTAAAAATTAAAAAACCCCCACAACAAATAACCACTAAACTAAACCAAGAACACTAAAAGAAAACTTATGAGGGGAAAAACCCAAACCCCTACACCAAGTGGTTCTAGGCAGTGTGACCAGTGGAAGACATACCATGTTCCTGATCCACAGAACAGTTTAACCTTGAGCGCATGCATGGAAAACAGGTCAGCCAGGTAACAGAAAATTCAGTGCTAGTAGGAATACCAACATGCCCTACCTGCATCAAGTCACTAGTTACAACAGGTAGTATTAGTTCTTCTCTCATCCTACAGACAACTAAGATAAAAAAAGTGGGGGAGAATTCCTATATTTGTCTGAGACAGGCCACCAGAGAAAGAAAGACACATGAAATTAATGCAATGCAAATATGATGCAAACACTATTGATTCAGTCTCCTTTCAGCCCCTAGAAGTACCAAATTGTGGGACACCTAAGGGTTTTATCATAGACAGCCTTTCCTACCTGCAGGGATTCTTCTATCGAGCTGCAGATTTCCTTCCATTTGCTTCCAGGTCTTAGTTTCTCCCATGGAGCTGTAACTAAAGTTGATCTAAGTAAAATCATGTGCTTTTCTGTGATATGGATGCTTATTTCCTTCCTTTCCAGCAAAAACTATCAGCTTTGTTGTTGTTATTTTTTTCTTTATTGGTTTTGGTTGGTTTGTTTGTTTATGTTTAAGGCTTATCGAGGTGGAAAGTGATCCCTGCAAGGGCTTTCTTCATGCTGCTCAGTTAAGCTGTATCTTAAGTGATGCTTTTGGTTTCCCCACACTGCCTTGCATGGCTCCATGTAGCCATTCCCTTCAGCTTGTTTCTGTGAATGTGAGGTGTGGTCCTTACTGCTTTCTCTTTAAAATACTCTTCTGAAAATGGTGCTCTTAGCTCTATAAGGTTTCTTTCTCACATGCTGCCTAGTGCAGAGAAAGATGTTGGGGGGACAGTGGCAGCTGCTGCTCTTCATTTAGTAGACCCATATATGAAAGAAGAATATTAGAGCAATAGTACTGGATTAGAACAACTGGCCCAGTAGGCAGTCTTTGTTGTTGGCCAGAAGTGGATGCCTAAAGAAGCCTGTAAGCATAGTGTGTAGAATACTTCCTCTGATTATACTTCAGCTCTGTTTCCAACTCAGGGATATCCTGAACCAGGACACATTTCTGTGCACCCAATTTTTTTTTATCCATCAGCTTGTCCAACCACTTCCTGAATGTACTTAATGTTATATCACAGCTTGTGGCAAGGAGTTCCCTGGTTCAAAGGTGCATTTGGAGAGAAACTACTTCCTTTGTTTCGAGCCAGATAGCTACCTACTAGCTTCATGTGGTGCTCAAGGTTCTTGTTTCAGAAAAGACAGGCAACAGTCAGTGTGTGTCTACCACCTTCATGGACCTTGCTGCCTAAAGTCCTATTAGATGTCTCATTTCTAGGCTGAAGAGTCCTAGATGACTTAGTCATCCCTTGTATGTAAGCTTTTCCATACATCCTTGTTGTCTTTCTCTGAACCTCTCACAGCTCTGCTATGTTGCCTCATGAGATGGGAAGGCCAGAGCTCTAGACAGTCTTCAAAATGTGGGCAAGCTGTGGATTTCTACAGTAGCCTGCAAATAGTCTGCATTTTCTGCTTGGTTCATCTCCTAGGAAGGAAGTCCTAACATTTTCAACCATTTCAGACTGCCAGTCTCAAAGTGTGTACTAATGAATCAATTTTCAAAGGGAAGGGTCATGTGTACACATTTAATGCAATGTGTTCACCGAATTCTGTCATGTGAATCCTACTGGAAGGATCACTCGAGCTCAGCTGCTAGCTGACGTGAGTAGCGGCCTGCAAGTGAAGACAACATGGTCATCTAGGAAGCTTAACAGGTACAAAAGAAGAAACCAAAAATCTGTGGAGTTGCTAGGAGAAGTGTCAGGCACTGGTGGCCACAAAGCACTGGATCTTCAAACAAGGCCAGCACATACAATGAGTGAGACATCAGAGCTCCCCTGCCGATGTTATTCCCATAAGATCACAGCAAGATTATTACTCAGTAGAAAACACTAAACTTGCCACTTAAGTACTTTTTCCTACCACCATCAGGATCCTTATTTTTCAGCTATCCTGAAATATGTCATCACTGACAAATCTAGAAGCACTCAACTTTCCTCTCTGTGCTCTCTGAACAAGCTCTTTCATTCCAAGATCCTCCAAGTGGGAGCACGTGCAGTCCTGCTATCCACCTGAGCCACAGGGACACTATCCAAAAGTGTTAATCCAAAGAAGACATGGTATAGCATTAGAAATCACTCTTCAGAGACCAAGCTCCATCTTCATCGAGCTGGAGCTTCAGGCTTCTTGGAAACATTCATCAGTGTAAGTGCAGGTCAATAGAGGCTTTTGTGTTGGCATTTAAATGTTAATCCATCACATTTTATTAGAAGTTTAGAAGGATTATGCATGTGGGTGTGTGCAGCAGGTAGGTAGCAAGATATGGCAATGTCAGATCAGGCAGCAAGGGTGGCTGTTTTGCTGCTGCACAGTGGAACTTTAGTGCCACAGCAAAGCAAAATGGTGCTTTGTAGACTTAAGCAAAACAGAGACAACAGAGCCCTAAGGGACAGCCAGGAAGCAATGTCTATTTATGCATTTGAGCTCTGTACTTTTGAGCTGAGTACCTCCCTAGCTGGCAGCAGAAGGGTCAAAGTTAGAGTGGGGGTGATATGCAGGTTGTGTGCTGAGCCTTGAAGTACATGCCAGCACAGAGTGAGTCACCTGCAGTCATCCAGACTTGCACTAGTAGCCTCCATCTATCCCAGGAGCCTTGGATGACATCAAATGATGGACATTAAAGTGGAGAAACAGAGTGGGATGTTTCCCAGCAGGCTCCCATTATCATGGAAGGGCAGCTCAGGTCCATGATACTTACCAGCAAAGTGTGAACAAGAGGTCCCAGGCTGTGTGGGAACGCTTTTGGGAGCCCCCCAATCTCAGAGGGACAGCTAAGTATAGATGTGGCCAGTGCTTTTGCATCCCAACACTGGGCAGGTAGTCCCTGGAATGGTTACACGGCTTTGTACCTCATCACTGAGATACAGCCTGTAGAGCCCAGGAGAGTGATAAAAGCTGATCCAGATCTAAAGTGCCTGGAAGAGGGTTGGAAATCAGGACTACAAAGAGTTATTTTCCTGGCTACCATATTCCTTACTACTCACTGAGAGGTGGTGCCTGACTGCTTCTCCACAGTGTTTTGAGGCAGCTGAGTAAATGGGGCTGTAAAACTCATCTGCTAAGTGTGATTGGTATCAAACTGGAGGAATGGGGCAGATTTTGTCGTTCCCAGATGCCTCTGCAGATCAATGCCAGACTGAAAGCTGAAGCAGAAAGGGATGAATCAAAGCAGCACTGTAGGGGGCAGAAAGCTCTGGAAATAGGTGTGTGATAGCCTGAACAAATTGATAGGAAGAAGATGACAGACATCCAGGAGAGGCATAGGAGGTGGCAGAGCATAAATCCAGGGGCACAGTGAGGGACTGGTGAATTGCAGAAGAACTCTAGAGTATATATAAAATAGGCCTTTTATTGGGACTTCCAGTGACACCTGGAACAATGAATGACTGAACCAAACAGAGATAAAAATCTCTAGAAAGCTAAGTATACATCCTTCCCTCTGTATAGACATGAAGGCCCTCTTGGAAAGCTGTGTTGAACTCTTTTGGTTGTTTTATCACTCCTACAATAGAACAGGGAAATTATCACTTGGAAAGGCCAAAGCACTATTTCAGTATCACATTTCCCAAAGAAAAAGAGAGTGAAATCTAACTGTAGATGTAATTTTACTGCCTTATGCAAGCAGTCAGACATATGCTCATGATTATTTTAATTGTAAAAACATGGCTGCCTCTCTTGCATTAAGAAGGAAGGAAGTTCCTTTTTCTCCTGATTGTTTGCAAGTCTGGGTTCATGTCAGTAAAGGTCCCCAGCACTTCCAAAAATTAGGTCATATGTACTGTGGTGGGCAGCTGGCTTGCCCACCACTTTCCCTAAGATCTGAAGTGACAGCTGTGACTGAAGAGGACACACATGTTCACAGGAAGCCTCTTCCAGCTGCCAGCATGAAAGGCTCACATCTTAGATCTTCTGGAGATCAACCTTAACCTTGCAGCTGTCAGAGCATGGCACAGGGATCATGTCTGAAGGAAAACATCTTCCTATTTAGGGAAAGCTGTCACGCCTTCATTTGTCATATTCTTCAGATAATTCTAGCTGTCTGCTCCAGAGGTGTGTGCTGGATAAGTACAGTATCTATGCACATAGACAGCTTGCTTCTGACAGCTCGCAGTCAAACCATGTTTCCTGTCTTTGACAGCATCTGTAAGGAACTCTGGATACTACAGTGATGGGTATTTTAGGTGTACTCATGAAAGAAGACAAAAAAATGACCAGATAATAAGGCTGAGCAATACCTTTTTGGTGACATTCACAACAACGTGCAGCTTGTCCTATGTGATATTTCAGTGGACATCAGGGCCTACAATCTTCTGAGGTTTCCTGAGCTTTTGTTCAGTCCTTAGCCACGTTTTGAGCCACAAAGGTGGTAAAATTCAATTACTATCACTGAATGTCCCTAAAGTATACAGGCTCACTTGAACCTGAATTTCCCAGAGAAACCTGGAGATACAAAACTGCAGAACTAACAGATGTAAAATGCCTGCACAAGCTTTTGGCTGAATTGAAGAATGTTTTTGGATCTCAAATGCAGTGCTGGAAGTAATTTTGCCCCATTCTTTTCCAATTTTCTGTCTCTACTTCTTATGTATCCTTGGGGAAGATGCTGACTATCTCTATGCCTTTAGCTTCTCAAAATGTAAATTAAAATAATGGTTACACATATTGTGATGAGATTCTGACTTTTCATCCGTTTTAATGTTTTCAAACCACTTTGGGATCCTGTGTAGAAGGAATTGGAGAATGCCACTGTGGTTGTTTATGTGCAGGTGAGAGTGTATTTCAGTTAAGGTGGGAGATGTGGGTGGAATAAGGTCAGATATAGATGAAATGACTCAGACCTTTGTAACTGAAAAGTCATTAGTTTATCTGTCTGATGACCTAATGTCAACTAGTGAATGTTTTGCCTGGGTTCTCATAAAGACCATCTCTCTGACAAAGAGAAGATTCAATGATCTGCTCTAAAATGATGTTCCCAGTAGGCAGAAACACTCAGAAGACCATGATGCCATCTTCATGGTGTGTCATGGGCAGGTGGCTATGTTTCTCGAGTCTGTGCTGAGATACAGGCATGTTCTCCATCACAGCGTTTGAATCCTGCACACCAAAGAGCAGATGTAAACAATGCAGGGATCTAACAGAGAACAGCTTGGGTGACATCAGAGTGACTGTGCTTCTGATGAGAAATGGTAATATCAGGGCAGAGCAGGTGTGAGTCATCTCCCAGGAGAGACAGACAGAAAAAGGGAAATAGGGAGGGGAGGGGGAAAGCAAGAAACAGATGAGCTTGTACAGATATATTCCCCTTGCCTGGCTTCCCCTCCCTTTGTGCATGCCCCTCTCTCTCCACAACATGCATACATAAGCATGGAGATTTGACTGTTACGGCTCGATTCCAAGGCCCTGTCAGACAAATAATTTGCTGCTTTGTTTTCCTCCCTTGCCCATCTCTGCCCCAAATTCAAGATCATTTAATACTAGCTAGATAGAACTTGAGCAGTTCTTCAATATGCATTTACTTTCTGCTGTGCATTAGTCCAGTTCAATACTTCCCGTGGCAGAGACTCAAGTAAAAGTGGGATAGGGATCTAGACAGCATTGGCTGCAGAATGATTGCTGTATTTCTGGTATGATCAGCTTTCACCATATCCCCAGTGTGTTCCAAGTGCCTTGCTGTAATGACTTAAATATAAAAGGTCACGATCAGGGCAGGAGGTGCTTTGAGTTTGTTAGCTGGGTATGACAGATGAGCAGTATACAAGGTGAATGGGTGGGAAGGAGAACCAATGTGTTATCAACACAGGGGAAAAACCACTCGTGTTGCTATTGCTACTCACCACCATTAAGCCCCAAAAGACCTAGATGTGCTCTCTCTAACAGGCAATGAAACACAGCTTCCAAATGAAAGCACAGTCCCACTCATCAGCCTATAAATCATTCCGGGATTGTATCACCAGTATTTAGGACAATGGAGCAAATAATCTCTCCAGGAAAGGAATGGTAGTCAAAATATTTGTTAGATTAAAAGCTAAAACAGCAGAGGAGTTCCTGGGAGGAACAGATTAATAACAAGACAGCCACAAGTCCCCACAGAGTCCTTGCTTTACCAGATGACCTCACCCCTGTGTAGTGTGCCAAATTCTGTCAGGTTGTTACCAAATACAGAATCTGTGATGTTAAACTGCACCTAGAGTAAGAGTGGGGAAAAGAAGTAGGGCGACACTTTCTCATTCCAGTCCCAGAAGGCCAAGGAAAGAAGGTGAATATTTCTTCTAATGATGAGGAGAGGCACAAGATGATCTGTTAAAGGCAATAATGGAAAAGTGGCTAACAGGAAAGAAAGGGGCACTACAGAGAAACCAGTAGCACAGACTGTTAATAAATATATAGAAAAGGTCAAACTATAAACATGCAAGAAAGCATTAGTCAAGACAGGTGCCTGCACTGTTGTATACACCTATAACAAAGCCCAAAGGTTTTTCTCCTGCTGAATCTTGACCACATTTTTCTCATCTGTAATGTTTAGCAGAAGATTTTATCTTAAAGTGTGGGTTTGTGTGCATGTGTGACAGGGAGTAAGAATTAATAAGTCAAATGAGAAAGCCTGGGGAAATTTGACTATTCTCCATGGTCCTGAGAGAAACCCTTTTTTTCTACAAGCATTGAATGCATTCCTTTCACACCATCTGAAATAACGGGGTGAAGTAATTAAGATGAAAATAAAGAGAATTAAACCATTGAGAAAGCCTTGTAACCCCAAAGGTTTAGTGTTCAATAACAGACTGGGATGACTCATAGCTGTAAGAACTCAGAAATCCTCCTGCATGTTGACACAACCCCATTGTCCTGCTGTTCAGTGTCTGTGTTCCAGTTGTCACAGAAAATGAAAGGACAATAGCTATTGTTATATCACAGCTGTATATTGTGACTGAGTCACAGTTTCCCTTTTGAGGAGGAACACAAGCTGGTCTTCCATGTTCTTAGGCATTTGCAAAACACATATGTAATTCTCACATATCTGAAGATGCTGAATATTAGAAGCCCCTTGCTGCTATCAAGCCATCATTAGCAAACAGCTGATACAACCTGTTGTAGAAGTAGTACGAACATTTCAAGGTGTAAGTTAGGCAAGGTTTCTAGGCTGCAAAACCTCTTCTATTAGATGAACTGACAAATTTGAAGGGGAAAAAAATCTCACAACACAAAAGCCTTGGGGGAATCCAAGTCCTTCTCCAGGCTGAATGCTTTCCAGCAAAACCTGAAGAAACAACTTTGTTTCCAAATGGAAATTCTGTTTTTATGACAATTTCACATTTGTTGCAAAAACCAAACCAAAACAAACACCCCACACTTTTGTGGGTTTTTTTGTTTAACTGAAGCCCCAATATTTAGAAACAAACATGACATCTGTTTATCTGTCTGTCATCTGATTTTTTTTTTTATAGAGAAAACAATCTTTTCTATATGAGCTCCAGTCTGGCATAATATTGGAGAACATGCTCCCTCTCTCATCTACATAAATTCATCTTCCATTAACTGTCAGTACAGGAACAATGCATCATGTAAGACATACACAGCTGATAGGTAAACAAGTTAGATCCTTTACCGGCATAATTCAGCACACCCATGTGAGTTCTGTGGGTCTCCCTAAGTTTACATAATTTTGAGGTCTAGCCCAGAGACATGAGTAGGAACACAGGCCAAATCCTGACTAATTCTCCCTTTTCTTTTCCTCAGCTGTTGAATCACAGACAGCAGAAGGTAAGGGGGAGTGAGCCCATGCACAGGGGCAATGCATGTGAGGCTATGCACATAGCCAATCTTTTTCATTTAGCCACTACTAAACATGGATACAAATGAAAGATAAGTACCTGGGGGGAAAGAGGTATGGCCACAGACACTGCTTCTCTGACTTCCTCTCTTATTGTTTTTCTCTCTTTGCAGGAGTGGCAGCCACATGCTTGCCTTTCAATAATTCAGCATCCAGTCTGCACGCATGGCCAGTCTTGCTTGTCACATTTTCTCACCTGATCACAAGTTCATCTCTCTGTAAATAAAGCAAGGTTTGCAAGGAGTTGCAATATCTTAGTAGACTGGCTAATATACTGGGGGGGTGGGGGAGAAGGGAGGATAAGAAGAGTTTGTGTGCCTGAAAACTTTATCATTTTCTAATTGTATCAGTTGGTGTAACAAAAGATATTACTTCTTTCAAGAGCTTCTTGTTGATTTCTTTAGCCTGTCACAACTATCTTTTTTGTTATTTCAATGGCTCTGTGTTAAGCCTGTGTGGACCAAGAACATTCCTGCTAAGTGCACACCTCCATTGTCACCTGTTTACCTCCCTTGCATAGTTCTAGCACCGTTCAAAAGGATATGAGAATAAACATGATTTGTCATCATTTGAGTAAAGATGATTAAAACACAGTCACTTCAGGATTAGAACCGTTGGTCTGACCATTTATGCATGGAGATCTTAGCACTAGAACTGTTAAAAAATAGACATCAGTAACAAAAAATGAACTCAACTGTAAAATAACTCAGTTTGAGTCTCAAGCATGTTTTCCTACTGTAGTACAGAATATACCACTAATGGATACTGTTCTTTGCAGTCTTAAGTAGGAGAGCTTGCATTCAATAACTGCATCACTTTTCATTCATTCCATGACACTTTTGCTTAAAAAAATCATTCTTTGCTTCTTCATATAATGCTCTGCAAATGAAAATTCCAAAGAGTTCACCTTCAGAAAAGTCAAGGAATTATCTTTGCAAATGTTGCTGTGGAATTAGTATGATACTGAATATAATATATACAGAAGTTTCTGAAGTGTATTAGGAAGTGCAATATCACACAAACATATAGGTACAAGCTATTACAGGTCTTTTGGGGGTATGAGCCATTTTGGGAGTTGTAGAGTGCTGTGTAGAAGGGACAGAAAAGAGCCAGAAAAAATATTAAGGATGTTTCAAATTCCACAGTCACTCATATTTAACAAGACAAACGTCTCCTTCTTATGTCTGTCACTTCCATCTTCTCTTCTCCTTTTCTCTGTCTCACATGGTCTAAGTGGTGTGGAGAAAGAAGCTTTCCTTTCCCTAAGCCCTGAGCTCCTCTTTCTCAGTTCTAAGCATTCACAAAACAGAAGACTGTCCTCACAGAGATCAGACCTGAGAGTTTAAGTTAATCATATCTTCTGAAATAACAGGGTTGGAGTTCATTTCACCTGCCTTTAGGGTCCAACTGATTTTTATTTCCAAGCTTTTATCTGCAACCATGAAGAACAAAAATTTTTAATTTTTTTTTTTTTTTTTTTTTTAAGGAAAGCTGAGGGTCTCCTTTAATCTCTCAGTAGTTTATGTAGTGTGAGGCAGCAGAGACAGATTTCTGGGGCCTTGACTTTCACTCCTTGCTTTACTTACCATGCTGATGTTCAGGAGAAGTTAACAATTTATAACAATTTATGTGTCTCTCCCACTAGCAGCTCTGAGAAATCTCTTAGATAAACCTTTAAGTTTTTTATGGTTTATTCATTTGTTCCAATTCCACCTTTTATTATGTAGCAACATTTATACAAATATACATTTACACATATATTCAATACCTTTTGCTCTCCTCTCTTGTCTTGGGTTATGTTTCTGACTGGGTGCTTTCCATTTTGATTGAGTTGGTGACTAGACAGGCCTCATCTTCCTCTTGGTTCAAAGAACAATTCTTTATTTGCTTATGTCTGGGGGCTGAATGCTTCTCTATGATATGTTAGGAGACAGGGATAAACATCCCTCCTGGCTGATTGATTGTCTTATTAAAAATTGCAGTAGGTGAAATAATCCTTTGTAGCTTCATAAATGTAAGATCCCTCCTTTCCCCTCAGACTGGCTTTAGGGCATGCTTGGGACTTGGCTTATGCTCTGTCCAATCTTATAGTATTACTTAATTAGCCTTTATTGAAAGCCATTAGCATTGATCAATGGTGGGGCACATTTTTTACTAGGGGAGATGACCACAGTATTTACTGAACAAAAATTGCAAGTTGAGTTTGATAATTTGTTGCTATTCTTGCTATTATTTTATAATAGATTTAACTGATATGCAAAGATTTTGAGCCCTTAGTTGTCATCTGCAATATGCAGGGGGAGGAAGAAACAGCAGTGATAGATTTATTACCAAGTTATACATTCCTTCTTTGAGTTTCACATGTTGTTTCCATACTGATCTTGCCCTCCTCTTGAGAGGCTTCTTTGCACATTTTCCCACCCTGTGGTCCATCAGTGGTTGTGTCCTTGGTATTGTCAATGCATTCAGCCTTGCCCTCTTGCTCCTAGTGCCCTCTTACCTTCTCCCACTGTATCCTGTCTGCAGGAGACAACCTTCTGGTCCCTGTCCCTTCTGTTTCATAAATCTCTTATTGCTTTTTTTTTTCCAAGCGGTTTTCAGGGACATTTATTGTCAAGTCCTCCTTGTCCTGTGTCCCCCCTTCCTCCCCAGCTGAATGTCCTTTCTAAATTAATAATTAGAGAGCAAACAAAATGTGCACATAGCCAACATTGTGTTCTGCTCCTGTGGCTTGCCAATCCAAAGCATGTGAAAATCAGTGTGGACTCCTCCCCTTTTGATCAGGGCTTGCTGCTGCATTCCTTATCCTTCCTATAAAATGAATTTTTAATTTTTTTTTTTTTGCTTGTAATGCACTGCTGCAATCCATATAATAAATTAGATTATAATCCCCTCATGGGCAGGGACCTGTCTTTTTGATATGCCTGTGCATTGTTGATCTCATAGGACACGTGTATTTGCACATTCTCACCTCCTGCTTATATCCAGCTCACCAGAAATAAGAATGAAATAAGAGCGGAGATGGACAACATTTTTCTAATTATTACATGTAGATAAGCCCCTTTAATTAAAGACATTACATATCCTATAAAAAAAGAAAGCTCCTCTGTCAGTTTGCATCCTTGTAATGGCTTTGTGTTTGTGCAATTAGGACCAAATCTTGAAGCCACCAAAGCAAACACTGGCCCTTAATGGGATTAATTCTTCATTTGTGGGGTGATGGGCTAGATGATCTAAGAGGCCTTTTGCATCTTGCATTTCTCCAATCTCTCTCAGGGTAAGTGACACATAATGGAAAAGACAGCTGATTTGGAATAAACTGCATTAAGTGTCCACATATAATTCCTAATGCAGGTTAAAAATACCCCACCCCTGTCTCTGCTGGTGTGCGTGCCCCTCTTACAGAGTAGGTCTCTCCTGTGCTGCAGACACTGTATGAACTCATCAATATCCTGCAGCTTTCTGGGGGATCTGTATCTCTGTATTTCCCGAGATCCTCTGGGAAAAGTCTGCAGCTAGTGCTAATCAAATTGAACCACTGTCAAGACTTCCTGTGAAGCTTCGAGGAAACATTTCTGAATAGAAGAGGTACAGGAGAGGAAAGTAAAGGTTGGGGGAGGGAGGTAGGACAGTTTTAGAGCTTAAGTGGATTACATAGCTCCATAACCCAGTTATGGGTCCATGGACTGTCTTTTTCCCTCCTCTGGCTGTCTGCCTGTCAGATAGCTCCCCTGACAGGCAGGCTAGATTAGCTTCCCCAATCTGACTCACTCAGCATTTCCTAGTTTCCAGTGCTTGAATCCCCTGGGAGTTGGCCTCAGCCCTTCTCGTATCTCTAAGCTCCCCACGGTCCTTCCTTTAGCTGCACCAGCTGTCTGCATCCCTTGAAGTCTCTAGGCTAGCCGGGTCTACCAGCATTTACCAAGCCTGATCACAGGTCTCTGATCTCTGCCCATGCAAGTCCCAGATAGCCAGCAAAGGGTGCATGGTTTAGCTCAGATCAGGGGACCTAGGTCTGAAAGGTAACCTGTTCTCTGACTCTCTTCTATTTTGAAAAGCTAAAAAGGCTAGCTTAAAAACAGATGAGCACCAGAGCACTGTTTGGTGGTATGAGAGAGCAGCAAGTGCATAGCACATCTGGGTGTGCTAATATTTCCATGCTTTGCAGAAATGTTGGCTGAACATAAGTTAACCATAAGCCTGGTTGTTCAAACTGAACCCTGAAATTTCCCCTCAAGACTAAGGTGTGAGCCTGACATCTGCTGGGGACTGCACCACTGCTACAGAAAGCATCAGGCCATCCTTCCTCAGAGCCACTCTTCCAGGAAGGGTGGTGGCACAGAGGCTGCTACCAGAGGGACTCTGCGCAGGATACAACCAGCCTGAGGGGAGAAAATGTGGCTAAAGGACAGGGTGACCCAACTGCAGCCCAGTAGGAGGTAAGGACTGAAATCCCAGTTTATACTGGAGGGGTCCAGTCCCTCAGGAGTGGGTCAGGTGCAAGAGAGCAGCCAACCAGCACATACGGTTTATATAAAGTCTGCATGGATGTCCATGACCATGTGAAAGACAGAAACCTGCTTCTGCTCTGGAAAGCTGAAATCTCCATTCCCTCTTTCCTTTTAAGACTGCCTAGAGAAAAGAAGGTTCTGAGGAGACCTTACAGAGGTGTTTCGATGCTTAAAGGAGGCCTATAGGAAAGATGCAGTGGGTCACTTTCTCAGGGAGTGTAGTGATAGGAAAAGAGGTAAGAGTTTCAAACTGAAACAGGCTAGGTTTAGGTTAGGTGTTTCCTAATTCATTATTGAGAGAGTAGTAAGGTACTGGAACAGGTTGCTCAGAGATGTTGTGGATGATCCGTTCCTGGAAGTATTCAAGGCCAGGTTGGATAGGGCTTTGTGCAGTCTGGTCTAGTGGAAGGTATCCCTGCCAATCCTGATCATTGCTTTGTCAGTGAAGGCAAGTTGTGTCTTCAGTTCTGACCAGATGCAGGTAGTCAGGCACAGGCTGCCATCCTGGGTGCCTTCCTATTCCCAGCCACAGACAGGGTCTGGTGCTGCCCTGCCGTTCTGCGCAAGTTGCTGCTTCGCCTCTTGTCATGGATCTCTGCCCCTTAGTAGGGATCTGGGAGCAGCAGATCATGCACAGGCTGCTGCTGACACTCAACAAATCTCTATGGTTGCTGTGACTGACTGGCCCCTGTCCAGTACCAAGATTATTCTCATGAACCATCCTTTGAATACAGCTAGAGGATCATACACAATGCAGCGTCCACCCTGCAATGCTGAGGGCTGGACAGCACAATAGGGCCAAGGGTAAGTGATCCCCAAGCCTGTGCTGTGAGACCAGTGTGTGCCCTAGACAGAGTGCAGTGGCCCCCCTGGACACATTGGTATGGATCCCTAAAATGTGAGGGCTCTGCTGCTTGTGGATGAGGAGACAGCTCATACAGTATCAGTATAGGGACTTCTGGGTCATGATCCATTAGGTCTGTTAAAAAGAAGGATCCTAAGCAGTGTACAGGCAATATGGTAGCTTGAAAGTTTGTTGGTAGCAGGGTTATCAGCAGAACCTATGGGATCTCTGCCAATACCTAAATAAATGGAAGTGTTACTTTCTCTGAAAAGTAAACCTGGCCTTTGTGCTGCTCAGTCACATTTTTTGCTGGCAGAAATGAGCAGGTAAAACATATATTTGAAGCCTTTGAGGAGAAGAAAGAAGTTGGCATTTCTCCTGGTTTTAGCAGGGATCTTATGACAGCATGTGTTGCATTTTTTCATGCAGATTCATATTCTAAAGAATGTGACTAGTTGCGGATCTCAGGAGCTTTATTAATATTTTTAGAGTGAGTTTTTAGAGCTTTTGGCATGGAAGAACACTAAGAACTTGATGCCAGTTTAACCTAATGGTTCAGAAACCATAAAGCAAATAATAATAAGCTAACACATCTATTTTTAAACTCATGATTTAAGCCACTGTCATGATTTTGATGGAGCCTGACATGACTTTCCAGCACTGGGATTGGTAATAAAGCTTTTGTGTACTAATTTGAATGGAAAATCCTTTTAAAACCCTCCAGCTTGCTTGCCTTAGTCAATATTTAACAAGGACTCAGCCACAGCAGCAAAAAATATCCACCAGTCAGGACATTTTCCTTGCCCCTCTCTTTCTTTTCCTGCATAGCAAAAAACCTGACACACAAGGGTCAAGCTCCATCACTGTCCCAGGGCCCAGTTAGTGAATCTGGTGTGCAAGAATCCCTGTACATGGCAATTCTGGAGATGCCACAGCCTCCCAGGAGTCCAAACATGGGAAAAGAGTATCCCTGTGTCAAATAAGTTTTCCGTGAGGCTGGGCAGGAAGTGAAGGCAGAAGAGGAAGGACCTGGGTCAGGTCTACACAGCCACATTGTGCTTGTGCTACAGTTATTCTGCATCCCTATAAAGCACTCTAGGGACTGAACAGGGGTTGAATGTTAAGATATGAGTTTCAGAGATGTGGAGAGGACCAAGCCATGGCACAGAATTCCTGTGCAGCCTCCTTTAGTCCATGTGTGGGCACACGAAATTGCTTGTCTGGTGGCTGTGTCCATGGAGGAGTAGGAGAATGCCAGCTGGTCCCTGTGGTATTTAATTTCTTCTCTGGATCTGAGCAAGGCAAATGTTTATGGAAGAAAACAGCCAAAAGCCATTAAGATAAATTGCCATTCCTACTGCTTCCAGCCTGCTGTGCCCTCACAGTCTGAAGACAGGTACCAAACTTGGTGTGAGACAAATACTTCTTGTACTCCTAGATGTAACCCAGTGGCCTAGTTTGTCAAAAGGGCCTGGGAACTGAAGGAGCAGCGGGTTCTGAGCAAGCCAGACCCATCTCAGTGCTATTTTGAGGCACGTAGCTTTTTGGCCAGTGGCTATGCTGTTATCCCTCTAATACAAGAAAATAAACACAAGGAATATATGTGGAAAAAGCAGATGACTCATAAGGGAGAACAGTGTCATTCTGTCATTAGTAGTGGGGGGTAATTTGCCACATATTTGTATCAAAATTACACATGTCTGTACAAAGCTTCACTGTTCCGTCACACGCCTTGGGCAGGGCATGTGACCACAGCTGCCTGTAGCAGGGGAACAGGAGAGGGTCTGCAGTCAGTTGCTGCTTAGCCCTGATTTCTTCTTTTTGTCTGAGGTATGGAAGAGGGCGAATCCTTTGCTGCTTCTGTCTGGAAGTGATTTGAGACTTTAAGTAGAGCTTGCTGTTTTATAGGTGCATTGCAATAAGTATGTGCATGCTGATCTATAAAGAATGATGTGAATAGCCTTTTGGACTACTGCTGGACACAGTGATGTCAGCAGAAAGATTATCTGAAGTGACGTCTCAGAGAAAGAGTGAATTGTGAATGGCCTTGAATCAGCCTAATAAGTACGTTCACTCTGAGGACTAACGATAATCCAATTAATTGTTTGTATAGAGTTTGTATGGCAAGGTTTTGTTAGTGGGAGGCTATGGGAGTGGCTTCTGTGAGATGCTGCTAGCAGCTTCCCCATGTTTGGTAGAGAAAATGCTGGCTGACTCCAAATCAGACCCACCGTTTCCCAAAGCTGAACCAGTCAGTGACAGTGGTAGCACCTCTGCAATAACATATTTAAGAAGGAGGGGGAAAAGCTGCTATGCAACAGCTGCTGGGAGAAAGGAGCGAATATGTGTGAGAGCAAGGACTCTGCAGACACCAGGGTCAGTGAAGGAGGAGGAAGAGGAGATGGGCCAGGTGCCAAAGCAGAGATTCCCCAGCAGCCTGTGATAAAGAGCACGGTGAGGCAGGCTGTCACCCTGCAGCCCATAGATGGTGGAGAAGATATCCACCTGCAGTGCATGGAGGACCCTATGCTGGAGCAGATGGATGCCCAAAGGAGGCTGTGACCCCATGGGAAGTGCATATTGAAGCAGGCTTCTGGCAGAACCTGTGAGGAGCCCACACTGGAGGAGGTTCTCTGGCTTCCACCCAATGGAAAGGACCATAAAGAGCAGTTTGTGAAGAACTGCAACCTGTGGCTTCCCTCCTTGGGAAGTTCATGGAGAAATGTCTGCTGTGAGAAGGACCCCAAGATGGAGCCTGAAGAGAGTGTGAGGAGGAAGGAGCACCAGAGACGACGTGTGATGAACTGACCACAACCCCCATTCCACATCTTCCTACACTGCTAGGGCAGGCAGAAGGTAGATGAAATTGTGAGTGAAGTTGAGCCTGGGAAGAAGAGAGGAGTGGGAGGTGTTTTAAGATTTGGTTTTATTTCTCATTACCCTACTCTGACTTGAGTGGTGATAAATTAATTTAATTTCCCTGCTTTGAGTCTGTTTTGCCCATGACAGTAATTGGTGAGTGATCTCTCCCTGCCCTTATCTTGACCTGCAAGCCTTTCATTGTATTTTTCTCCTCTGTCCAGCTGAGGAGGGAGGGTGATAGAGTGGCTTTGGTGGGCACCTGGTGTTTAGCCAAGGTCAACTCACCAGAGTGTTTAATGTAAAAAAAAATAATCTTCCTTATCTAGAAAGTATTTCCTGCTTCTACCTCACTGATAGAAAAGTAGGCTTTGAAGAAATAAGATTTCCTTAAGTAACTTAGGAGCCTCAGATGTATTTTAAAAACCTGCTTACCCATTTACTCAGAAATGTCTCATCATAAGGCTTTTTTAATTCACTTTCTGAGGCAGAGATTTTGGTGTGGGCCATTTTAAATCAGCACTAATGCCAGCTATCTGCACATACCTGGAAAGCACCAGCTTTACTGTCAGTGGCATGCACTCCATCTGTTAGTGACAAAGTGAATGAATTAATGTAAAGAAAACTGGTTGGGGAAGGTTTGCAACCTCCTATACCATGCCCTGCCAACATGACTACAAAAATAAAAGGGATGGTGCCATTCCCTGCTTGCTCTCTGGCAGCAGGTGGGCACTGATTCTGGGGGCAAGAACAGGGCATTAACTTTTCATCAGGACTCTTCCCTACTTCTTCTCTTCTCAGAAGAGAAAAAGAAACATCTTTGTCACACACACACACACAAAAAGTTAATGAAAAATTAGAAAATGCAAAGAACCAGGAGCTAAACATCTTTGTGGAGACAAGAGAACAGGGCAAGTTTTATCATGGCATTTTTTTCAGAGGAAATACCCCATTATTTCAGGCAAAAGCAGTTGACAGCTTCCACTCAGATTAGTTTGGCTCATGGCACTGAGGAAACACGCAGAGAAATGATGTCTAAGATGGGAATCCCCTGGTACCCTGGCTGCTGCTACCCCCACCTCGATTATTCCTAAAGCTTGTCTTCAAGAAAGCAGGCTGCGGTCTTTCAAGGACCTTAAAGATCTCTTTCATTTGTGTTTCAGGTACCAGCTGTGAGTGCAGCTGCTCCCTCTTCATCCATTTTCAAAGTCCCAGGTGGAAGGAGAGTCTTTCTGTATGTAGGTGAGCATTTGCTACTGGTCTTTCCAACCAGCGCTTTGATCCATAGTGGCTATGGCTTTGCCACTGCCCTCTTCATATAGTTACCACTATATAAAAGTATCTCAAAAAACCTAGCTCAAATTGCAATACCTCCAGGCAAGAGGGCTGCCAGCAGGGAGCTGCACTGCAACTCTGCTTGAAAGAGCTCAAAGGTAAAGCTGGGTTCAGTAGGGACAAACAGGGAACAACATGCACCTCATTCTGCACATTTTTCCTGACAGGTAATTTCTTCGCAAAAAAAAAAAAGGGGGGGGGGGGGGGGGGGGGGGGGGAAAAAAAAAAAGAGCCTTTCTAATGGAGCAGGTATGTCTGGTCCTGTTAGGGGTCAGTGGTGTGCTACAGCTGCCGGCAGGGTGGTGCACTGAAACTGAGTGAGGTAGGATGTTGCAAAGAGGAGGAGGAACGGGGACTGTATTGCTGCTCTTTTCTGGTAACAGAAGAGACAGATCATTGTATCTGCCTGAGCTGTGTGAGTCATGGGGAAAAAAGTGACACCACTGGTGCCAGGACCACAAAGCCTGGTACTGTAAAAAGCTGCATGCCACATCCTGGACTGTGTTTGTCCCCCTGGCTCAGGACAGTGCGAGAGATGACCTGGCACAGTCCCAGTTGTCAAGGACCCACCAACACATCTAGCCTTGGCACATCTGGATCAGAAACTTTCTCCTTTCCAGGGAGATGGCAGTGGCTGAAGGATGCAGGGTGTTCTTCAGCAGGCTTTATCAATAGATGTCTGTCCTGAACACAAGCTGGAGGGGTGTGGGAACGTGCTGGTGCTCATGCAGCCTAAGGAGCTGGTAAAACACTCCATACACCTGGGCAGCCTTTGTCATGTAAACCTATGCCTCCTCTGCCCTGTAGTTGATCTCTTATAATATCAGCACATTTTCCAACAGGCACTCCCTGGAGTAAAGGTGTAATGTGGGTAGGTTGTGTGGAGGGTAAGGCTAACACTGAGTACTGAGAAAGAAAGGCTTGAGAGTCTTGCAAGGGCTAAGAAACTTAAGATTCCCGTGTATCTTCTGTTAGACTGGTGTTGCCAGCATCTCAGATGGTCTTACAGCACGAGAGAGGTGAGAATCACTTTGGACATGGTCGGGAGCTGCAACATGGATATCTTCTGCATGCTTTCTTTCTTCCCCAGCAGGCCAGAGTCTGTGCTCCCCACACCCAACTTCCCACAAAGACAGTGGTGCTGAGAGCTCTCTGTGCATTTCCAGAGTACCTCTACTTGTTGCCTGCATGAGCATGAACTGCCAGCCTGTGCAACAGTGACATCCACCTTGCTGTGCAAAATGCAGAGCCATTTACTGCATGTACATATGTGTCTGACTTCATGGCATGGAGGAGAGGTCTGGTCTGCCACACCATCAAGCTGCTACATGTGGTCTTGGCAGTCCTTCTAACTGCAGGACCCAGGGCATTTGCCTTTAGATGGCACTGACATTGTGACCACAAAGCACCTGGTCCCTCTGCATAGAGAAAGAGAGAGAGAAATGAGCAGTTTCGTACTCTGCAGTGAGTGTATGTCTAGTGCACATATTGGTAATAGTACTGTCCCGGGGTCTCAGTGTGATCTTCCTGTTGCTCATTTGCTAGCAAGTGTGAAATGCAAATCCCTCCGGGCTTCTGTCTCCACTCAATATTCACAGGAGCATGAAGGCTCCTGCGTGGAGGGGAGGGTGAGAACTGGCAGACAGCAGGGAGCTTTGTCATCTCCTTTGTCTGGAGTTTACAGGTTGAAAAGTCTGCTTATTCCAGAGGCTTTACAGGAAGAGTCAGCTCACCACAACCCCCCTGACCCCTGCCTCTGCCTCATCCTGGGGACTGGTAGGGGGTCTGACACTCAGCATGTTTGCATTTGTGCAAAGTGCAGAGGCTGTTGCACCAACTCTGCGGCTCAGTCAAACGGGGCTCAGGATCGGGGAAGAGCTACCCCAAGTCAGTTTGGCCTGTAGGACATGGGGCAATTGCCCCTGTTCGGGGCCCACACGGCAATGGTGTCCACCCTTCCCCTTTCCTGTGATATGATGGTTGCAGTCCAAACCCGTCAGCTCTCTGGAAATGCTAAATGAGACACTTGTTGCCATGGTGATTCTTAATAGTTCTGACTCAGATGTAGTGTTGCTGTGGCAACAGCATCCTGCAGCCCTTGGGAGGCAGTACCCACACGATTTTTCTCTTGTAGTGGAAAAGGGCTCCGAAACCCCATTTTGCTCACTCCTTGCTGCAGTGCAGTGACGAAGCTTTCAGGCTGTTTTATTATTCTCCTGATGAATGATGATCCTGTTGCTTCACTAAAGGATCAGTTGCTCTGCAAGGTAAAAGTGCTCTGGACCACCTCACCAGGGGCACATTGTCTGCACCATAAGACAATCTCATCCTCTGCCTTTGAGTGGCTCATCAGAAAAGAAAAAATAATCACAATAATTTATTTTTTGAAAGGAGCAGTAACATTTCTTCCTAGGTAGGAACAAGCTCCTTTCATCTCAGGAGCTCAAGGCCAGATCCAGTTGGGGAGGAATGTGTGTTAGTTTTAAGCTGAAGAGTGTCTGTGGCCGTGAAAGGAGAGACAAAGGGAGAGCACATGTGAGGGAGGGGGTGTGCCCGTGAGAAAAAGAGCAGATCTGTGTGCAGAGAGTGTGTCCGTGGGCATGGCTACGAATGTGAATGGGAGAGGAGACGTGAAGCAGAGTGTGGGTGTGCCTGCTGTAAAACGGGAGAGGGCACGCTTACCGGCGGGCATGGGAGCTTTTGTGTGAGAGAGCACACGTGCACCAGCACAGAAGAATAGGTTCACGTCATGCAGATCCGCGTGGATGTGCTCTCACTCACATTCAGTCTGCTCTCCTGTCATCTATGGCTAGTACAAAGTCACTGATGCACATAATGCCTGAAAGGCACTTGAGTCCCTACGGGGTGGATAAGCTTGGGAATGGGGTGTGTATGTTAAGTTGCTGTTGCAAACCTAGCAGCAAATACTTTTGTACCAGTAAATAACCCAGCCAAAATAATTTCATTATATCCTTTTCAGGCAAGTGGGAATGAAGGTGCATATGAATTCTCCGCATGGGCACCCTTGGACCTACATCTCAGCCAAACCCCCTGTCCTAAGAGACATGGGTCCCAAGAGAACTGGTCAGTGCTTTTACTGAATTGAATGTCTGACTGCTCACTCAGGCAGCAGCCATCACCAGAAAGACGCTTAAAGCTGCCCAGACTTCTCAGGGGTATTACAAACTTTCCCTGTGTTTTTTTCTAGCTTGGCAGAGAATCACACCAGCCTCTCTGCTGCCTGACATCCTGGTTCTTTCAGCCACCATCTTGAACTGGTAGAGCACGGAGGGATGTCCTGGGGGCAGACCTTCAGACAAACTGGGGTGACTGGAGGGATGGAAAGAATGATAAAGTCACTGTCAAGGTGGGAGATAATTTACCACTTGCAACGTCTTGGTGGGATTAGGAAATGGCAGATGCAAAGAATGAAGGATGGTGCTAAAGAAATCAGCCACGTTCTGCAACGAGAAAGGGTCCAGCATGAATCCCATGTGTCTGCCTCAGATAATGTGAGGGCAGAAGCCTTATTGGCAGGGACAGGTAACAAAAGTAGTGAAGATTTTGGTATGGAGCCTGATGAATATAAGCCAAGCTTGAAGAGGTGTTGGAGGGCAAAGTCATGAGAATGAAGATTGTGGAGAGGTCCAGGATGCAAAATGATATTTCATAGTGCCTGAAGTGGGCTTATGTGTACACATGAAGGTCTCCTGCAGATTCAGTTAAAAGGCAAAAAAAAGGGCAGAATTAAGGTAGAGAGGCTTTCAGGAAGTGAATGAACCTGCAGTAGCAGCAAGGTTTCAGAGCAAGGAAGCTTAGAACTCAGGAAACAGGCAGTGCAGGCTTTCTGGATTAGCAGTTCATGAGGCTGGAAGGTGATGAAAGCTAGATGGAGGGGCTCCAGGAGTGAGACTTAGGCTTTTCAGGAATTAATATGGTCTGTCCAAGGAGTTTATGGAGGTCGGGAGGTAGCTGAAGAGACTTTTAAACAGATACAATTACTTGCTTGGTATGCAGAGGGAAACTCATCCCTGGTGTAGGCCTAATGAAATCAGCAGCTTTGTCTTTAGCTCTGTTAATTTCCCATGAAGGAGGCAGAATCAGGGAACTCTGTTTTCACAAAGCAATGGTATTGAAAGTCTCCAAATTCTCTTGTACCTATCAAAAATTATAACCAAAAACATGTAGATGGTAACTTTTCCTTCTCCTGGCCCTTCTGCCTACCTCCTTAGGTGGCCATCATTGGGGTGGTGCTTGTGAGAAGCTACAGCTGTGTCTGCACGGGACCTGTGTTTTCACATAGGAGCTTTAGTCGCATGTGATGGGCAGAGTACTACCTGTGCACTGTGACTGCACATGTGCCAGCTACAGGAATGGGGCCCTGTGTGATAATTTGCATTCATCCTGCAACCATCCCCAAGGGACAAACTGGGTCTGGATTTGGGTTCTTCATCCCCCTGTGAAATCACACTCTCTCCTTTTCAATGCAACCTGAGATGGTTTCTGAATGATCATGGTCTGTGCACGATGTTTTGACCATGACACCTGCTAGCATCAAAGTGAGAGGAGGACAGCACAGTGGGTAGCAAAGGCTAGTGGAAGAGCCCCTTGGATCTAAGACTAAATGGACCTTAGGACTAAGTACTGTAACATGTGCATCTCTGTTTTGCATGATCCATTACAGACTTTGCTGGTTGAGAATTTTTTCCTGAGATCTGTAGTAAAAAATACAAGTAGGGCTGACTTATTTGGATATTTTAACAGAAAGCAAGGGGAACTGGAGAGGACAACCCACTTAATTTATTGCTGTAACAGGATCTAACCTGCTACCCTCTGTGTCCTTTGATCACACCTAAACAAAGTGAGGAAGCATCTCTAAGGACATTTATGGCAATAAATACTTTCCTTCCAGGTTTATCTTTGGGACAGCCCAGTCTCTTACACAGAGCAACAATTTTATTAAACAAGAATTAGTATAAAGCATGAAAACAATGAGATAATTATTGTTGAACCATTACACTCAGGAATTCCAGTAATTACCAGGTGCATCAAGATTATTTCAAAGAGAAAATCATGCCTGTACAGGGAGAGGGTTTGGAAGCTGGCTGGGAAAGAGGAAAGAATGGGCAGAAATACTGCAGCTGTCTTCCCTTTTGTTTCTTACCCATAAAAGAAATAAGTTGTTGTATGGCTGTGCAGGTTCAGCCTGACCTAAGCTGCAGAGCTTCTGGTAAGGTTTGAAATCATCAGCTAGGAAAAATGGCCCATGATGTTTGGGGCATGGGGGTAGGGACAGAGCACATGTGTGCTGTGGTGGTGGAAGGCAAGATGGTGGGTTGTAGGGCAAGGAGGAATGGAGTGAAGGCTGTAAAGAAGAGAGGATGGTCTTGTGGCTTGGATGATAAGTAGGGTCTCGGGGTGATACCATCTTGCTCTTGTTGATGAAGATTTTGTTTAGCAGAAGCCTTTTATTCACAATAAATCTCCTCTAGAGCAAATGAATAAAAACCCCACAAGCAGGCAGTCAGAAAACTGCTTCACATACATTTGGGCTTCCTCACTTTGAGGAATCACACTGTAGTGAAAGGTCAAAGCACAAGAGACATGAAGGTTTTGTTACTTTTTTCTTCCTGTGCTTCTTAAGCAGTGATGCCCATGAGATTAGTGTTTACCTTGATTTAATGTCTCATAAGAAACATGACATCCCCAGCAGCCCTGCTGTGGTGCTACTAAATGAAGCATGCCCTGTTTCCTCAGCTGGGACTTAAACCTCTGCCCTCAGAGACCTGGGGGGTGGGGAAGAAAGATGGGTAGTGGTAGATATTGACCCACCTAGCATGTACATTAAATTAAATAACCAGGTTTTATTTTTTAACCTATTTAAAACAGTTACCATTCTCTGCACAATTGATGTTTGTGTTTGCAGAGGTTATTGAGGTGGCAGCTGCCACAGCATGAGCCTCTTCTGCTTTGTAGCTTTCCCCTGACTAACATTCCACATGTGACCTTCGTGTGTGTAGACAGCCACTGTCTTAAGGAAAGAGGAGAGACATAGAAGAGAGAGAGGAAACATTCTCCCTGCCAGTTAATCAAATCTAGGCCTTCCCTTCAAGTTGTGCTGGAAAAGCATCATTTTCCTCTTGCAGTGAGGAAACAGTTGCCTATGGGGGAGCTTAGCAGATGAAACCCTCCAAAGTCCCTTTGCTAAAGATGTCAAACTAACTTTGAATTACCTCTGCTTTTAAATCAGAACTCACAGTGGTCTATGGGAGAGTGATTTCAGTGCTGCTTTACAGTAAACAGTAACATGGCTCAATGACCACTTTTTCAGTGTACCTTATATTTTCTTTTTTCCAGTTTTCCTCAGTTTATCTACCTCATACTGAGTCCCAAAGATATATCAGTTGTTATAAATACCCTTCTTTAAGGGCCTGTTGTGACAACCCTTTGAACTCCTATGCTGGGAGAGCACAGTGAACAAGACATAGAATTACAGGCAATTAAATTGCCTTATTAAGAAACTATTATTAGGTCCTATTGGTCTTTTCCTATCAAGCACTTTTGAATACTTTATCTAAGCCAGTTTTATGTCACAGGATCCACCCCCCTTTTGCCCTGGGAGATTTTCCTTCACTCTCTCCTCTTTGCTTCCTCTGTGTCCTCACAAGGGCTGGATCTGGCTGTGATGTGGAGAGGGCACAGTGTCATAGCCGTTCCCTTGTCATAGGATATCCAAGAAGAGTTGTCTGTGGAGGACACTTCTTTCTCCACCACAACAACTAGGACCTGCACATCCCAGAAAACATCTTTGCCTTGCAGCTGAAATTGCTTTTTTATTTATTTATTTTTAAAACCCCACACATAGAAGCATGCTGCACTCCCCCCCCAGGTGTTTAGTTTGGTTTAGCACTGCACCTCCATCTTGGAAGCCTAGGATCTCTGTAATTCCACTCCTTTGTCCTTACCTACAGGAATCTACCCAGCTGAGGTCTTTCAGGCTGTAAATTTCCTAATCTAATGATGGCACATTTCTGTTTTGGAGTCACAGCTAGGTAGATTGCTTAGGCTCAGTGTGTTAACACTTTACTCATATTCCTATATTGTCTCTTGCTTTCTAATAATCTTTGGTCACAGTTCAAAATTGCTCCTATAGTTTCAAGAGCCTTTGCCATTATATGCCTTTTTCTTACTCTGATCTCTTCCTTGGCCCTTATGGCTTTCTGCAGCTGGCATTGCCATACACACACCTGCTGCTTCATCACTGGTGTGTCCTTTGCCATCTCCTGTGTGATTGTTCGCCTTTTAAAGTTACCTTAATCTGTAGGAGAGCAGCTTACCTCAGACCAGGAGTCTGTGTGTGCTGGTGTGCTTCTGACCACTTTCTAATTAGGAAGACCTTAATTTACAACCTCCCAAGTTCCCTGCAGTGTGCCCTGCAGTACCATTTATCATGTCTCTGCTATCTATGCTGGCTTGCTTTCACCGAGGGAGCCACCAGCTGTGCTGATAGGAAAGCTGCTTCAACTGCTGGTGTTGGGGTGGGAGACAGGAAGTGTTTTACACATGAGGTAACATGGGGTTTTCATTTCCCACTAGCACTGTGTGTTTCTCAGGGCACACTGAAATTGTGCTGTCTGGATTTGGCTTTGCTGTTTCCCTCCAGTCAAAGAGCCATGTTTGACCCCTGGTCAGCTTGAAAAATCATGCTTTTGTGCTGTATGCTGAAACACATGCAGTAACCAATGGCCAGGATAAGAATCAAATGCTCAGCCAGGGTAAATTGTTTCAGCTTCAGTGAAGTCAGTAAAGCTAATCCATTTTCTTCCAGCTGAGATTCGAGGAGCATGGATTAACTATACTGCCTGGAATCAGCTGTGATTACAAATACAGCCATAATGAAGGATGTGGCTTCACTGACCCACTTGTTCTGCAGTGTCTCAAGATTTTCCTTTGTGCAGTGAAGCTCTGTGGCTTCTGTCCCTTGCCTTCCTGTGGTGCATAGGAGAAGATCCCAGCTGCTCATTCACAACAGGGACAAGTGATGCAAGGGGAAAGGACTGGCTGTTCCCACTCTGAGATGCACAGCAAGGCAGCCTGGTCCACAGAGACTCTCTGATTGATGTGACACAAAGGGAGAGACATGCCTGCTGACATGCTAACAGCATTTTACTCCAGCAGTTCTTGCCCAACAAATAAAACACCTATGACATAAATTAAACTAGCTCACTTGTCCAGGACCTGATCTATGAAGCCCTGCCTTTCTCTGGGAAGATGAGTGTGATATCTCTTGACAGGTCAGGCTCAGGGTGCTCTGCATTCTGTTTTAGTGCAGCATTGGCTTGACCTGTTCTAGACTCATAGAATCATTATGTTTGGAAAAGATCTCTGAGATCATCAAGTCCAACCATCCACCCAACGCTACCATGCTCACTAATAAACCATGTTCCCAAGCACCACATATACATGTTTATTGAACACCTCCAGGGATGATGATTCTACCATCTCCTTGAGTACCCTGTTCCAATGCCGGATAATTCTCTCAGTGAAGAAATTCTTCCTAATATCCAATCTGAACCTCCTTTGGCACAACTTGAAGCCATTTACTCTTGTCCTATCACTTGTTACTTGGGAGAAGAGACCAAGCCCCATCTCACTAAAACCTCCTTTCAGGTAGTTGTAGAGAGTGAGAAGGTCTCCCCCGAGGTCATCTCTGCCTGATGACAGTATGGTAGGGGATCTTCCACTTCCTGTGCTATGACCCTCTGGAGTGTTTGTCTCAGGGATAGTAGAGAATGTTTCCACCATTCCGTCTCCCTCTCATACTCTCTGATGCTTCTTAATCTATCCACTACTTTTGCCACCATGCTGAGCAGATCCTCCACCTGGTCACATCTCACACAGATGTTATCTCTGCTGCCCTCTAGTGCCAGTGACAGGGTCTGTCACTCCCTGCTTCTGGAGAGCTGGACAGTTGTACGCTTATGTGGCAGCTCCATCTGAGTTGTTAAATCCTTCCTGCTTATAGCTGTTTGCCAAGAGGAAACCATAGCTAAGTTTCTTCTGTGTGAGCCATAACCACTAATGGAGCTTGTCTCTGTAGCTGGTGGCCCTCCATGCTCACCCTGCCTGCGGGAACTGCTGTGTAAACTGCTGTGCCATGCCCTGGTTGATGCACCTTGCCCCGGCTGACACAGGAGGCCCTGTTTGCCTGCCCTCTTCACTGTGCTTCTGGTTGTTTGTGCTCCCTGGAGGCTGCTTTTATCTGTGTGAGTGTGTAGCCACCTTCACTCCTGGCCCTGTCCGTGATGTGTCAGAGCTGTGCTTCTCAGGGGCTTGGTGCCTCCCACTCAGGGTGTATGTGTGGCTGTTTATTTTTCTCCTTCATCACTTGTCAGTATAAAGTGGGACAACCACAGCCAGAAAGACCTGCAGTAGCCTAGTTCAGAGTATCTCAGTCATGGTGACTAAGAGCTTCTCTTTGGGACTGGAAATGATATGGGTTCAAACTCCTCCTGTACCAAAGGCTGATGTTATATTTGTGCCAGGAGGATGCTGCTGGGAAAGGAGGGCAGGTAGCTGCTCCTGCTGTGATTCTTTGGCACATCCACATTTTCCTTCCTGTCCTGTTTATGAGACGAGCTTACAAATAAGAACTGGAAGTGTCCCACTCTTCTCTCTCCTGAAATGATCTCTTCCACCACCTTAGTCTCATTTCACATTAAATTATTTGACAAATTCAGCTTGAATTAGTTGATGGTTTTGCCATCCTAGAAAGCATGGCTCACAAGAATTCAGCAAAAACAGAGACAAAAATTCACCTGCCTCCTTGCTGTCATGTTTGCTTTACTCAGCTCATGATCTATCAGTAGCAAATTCTTCATGTCTGTGACAAGCTTAGCTATAACACAAAAGCTTCCATCTGCCTTGGGATTCCTGAGGTAATTTTCTTTAGGTTTTCCTTAATTCCACTAAAGTCATAAGAGAGATTCTTGCTTATCTCATTGGACTGCGGATGAGTCTCCTTGCTTATCAAGACACCTTCAAAATCTCTTGCATTAACTTTCCATCAATCGGGCTGAAGACACAGTAGAGGATCTTTCCATTGATACATACATAATCCATACATTTTCTTCTTTGAAAACAGGAATGGTAGGCCCTAGAGGAAATGGTCCAGCCCTAATTGCTTCGGTGACCTTTCCCTTGCTGTCCACTGACTACTTTTTGTGTCCATTCTGGCTTCAGATGCTGCAAAGCACTGAGATTTCCATCTCTGTTTGTGGAAATTATTTTGCTGCTTAATAAATCCCGTTCTCTCCCAGGTTACACAGAAATGGTCTTTTCATTAATTTCATGCCAATGCATTTGCTTATGACCATCTGCTTGCTGTCCTTTAGTGCTCTAAACCATTGCATTGTTTGTGTTTCCATCTTTGAGGCTTGTTTAAGCCTATAATCCTGTCCTGAAATTATCCTTTGATTAAATTACAGAGAATGACTTTTTAGAAAATTTTTCTCTCTCTTCTTAATAATTTTTGTTGTCCTTCAATGAATTTCTCTTTAATGAGTCTTTCCAGTCTCTCCCTGGCTTTAAGCATCCAAAATACCATGCAGTGTTCAAAATACAATACAATACTCTGGTTGTGCTAGAAAACTGTATAAGGAAATAATTCTTTCCTCAGATCAAGACATCAGTCCAAAAGCTCTGCCTTTTCTCCTGCTTGGTCTCCATACTCTGTCACCTCTTCCTTTTAAAGTATGAACTATGTGTCCCATCTAATAAGACTTGAAGATCCTTACGCATGTTCTGTAAATGCCACACTGCCAGAAGCGCTGCAGCCAGTGTTGCATGCTGCACGTAAAGAAGCATGCAGCAGAGAAGAGGTGTAGAAAACACAACTTGTGAGGGAAGACTGAAAGACTTGTGGGCTTTGGGCTAAAGGAGAAAGACTGGGTTTAGAGAGAAGCTGTAGGAAAACATTAAGTCTTCAAATGGACTCAAATTTTCTATTAAGAGAAAAGAACTAAAAGAGTCTCCTTTTCCACTGAGGGTATGAAAAGAAATATTGAGCAGTAAAGGAAACTCAGGCTGAAGGCTGGGACAAGTTTTTAGGCTGAGAAAAATATATGCGAGGTCAGGACTAGATGGTCAGACCTCGGCAAACTGCAGGAACTGCCAGCACCAGAGGTTTTTCAGAACAGGTAGGACAATTGTCTGTTAGAGAAGGTTTATACAAATGCTGACCCTGCTCTGGGGCAGGAGCTAGTCTCGATGAGCTGTATTTTCTGTGTCTCTGAGGGCAGAAAATGAGTACAGATCGCTGACCTTTCACAGTGCTCCCACCTTTTAAGTAGACGCTGTGTGGGTGTACATATGTGTGGATGCTGCTGGTATCTGTGAGAAAAGCTGGCAGGTAACATCCACAGAAAAGTTGCTTTTCCCTTCTCCAGCAAACAATTGCCTTATCCTGACTTTATTTTAACCTTAGATTATCAAGGAAGAAATGATATAAGGGAGAATAAGCTGAGCTCCACAGGCTAAGATTTGCATTTCTTGTGCAGCACATCTGTTCCTAACTCTTTCCTGCACCGCACCTGAAATTAGGCTTAGAATCATTCCACAACAGCAGGTGCTGAATCCTGTTGGGCTGATCTATGAACATGTCCAGTGCTCAGCCCTCTGCTCAGCTTACTCAGCCCCGGAGCTGAGTGAAGTACTGGCACTGTCCTTCTCATTATTTCCTAATGTGGGATGTGTTCTGTTCATCCTGTCTTTTCCCGTCCAGGAACATGCCTCCCTGGTGCACCCTCCCTCTTTGGCTTGGGGAGAACATCTTTTAGCACAAATGGAGATCATATTGGAGCTGAAAGGAGACACATGACCAAGGCAAATATCTTTTGGGCCTTTGATTCTGGGAGACGGTGTAGTAAAAGGTGCTTTTCCTCAGAACAGCCGAGGCACTTTCTGCTCTCCGTTTGCAACTTTGGGGGAGTTTTCGTCTCCCTTGAACGGCTAAGTCTGCATGGCTGTGTGCTAGATCACGTGAGAACCCGGCCGGCCTCTTTCCCTGGGGCAGAGGCAAAGCAGCTGGGGGCGGAGCGCAGCGCACCCGGGCTATTTAAACAGCCCTGTGCGCCCCGTAAAAGCTCGGGCAAGGAGCGGTCTGGGTCATCGGGGTGTGTTGCTGCTGTCTGTGAGGTGAGTCTTCTGTAAATCTCCGGGTGTGGATATCTGCAGCCTTCCTGCAGTCCGAACTAGGGGTATTACTAGGTAATTTCCCAATATGGTGTAGTCATCAGGCTTTTATCCACTACTGCTCTTTCAGGCAGGTGGTGAGGAAGCTGCATCCTGTGGTCTGAGGGGAATTGAGAGATTTCAAGGCTTTGGGATTGTAGGTAAAAGGGTCTGGGGTGCAAGTTGTTTTCCCTACTTCCTGTACCTGACCATGATATGGAATGGAGTAAAAGAATTCAGTCCATAAATACCTGGCTCTGAGACTGGTGCTACAGGCAGGGCTTTGAGTTCTTTGTAATGGCTGGTGTTACAAGATACCAGGCCAGATGATAGGAGGTGGGAAAGGCTTATCTTCCAGGGGGAAAAGGATTCTAGGATGAGAACTAGTAGGGCTCATCCATAGGGCTTTAAACTGGATTGGAAGGGGGATGGGGTTGTTGGCAAGTCTGCACCTGTGGGGCAATGTTCTAGTGCTAGTACTGATACAGACCAGAAGGGCTCCCACCCCCCTAGGGTAGAATTGGCATGCTCAGCTCACTCCCTGAGGTGCCTGTATACTAATGCACATGGTGTGGGGAATACACAGCAGGAGTTAGAAATCCATGTGAGGTCAAGGGGTTATGATCTGGTGGCAATTCCAGAGACATGGTGGGACAGCTCTCGTGACTGGAATGTGGTCATGGATGGCTATGTCCTTTTTAGGGAAGACAGATCTACAGGGCGTGGTGGGGGAGTTGCTCTTTATGTGAGAGAGCAACTGGAATGTATTGAGTTCTGTCCAGGGGTGGATGAGGGGAGAGTTGAGAGTTCATGGGTGTGAATTAAGGGGCAGGCTAGCATGGGTGATGCTGTTGTGGGTGTTTATTACAGGCCACCTGATCAGGATGAGGAAATTGATGAGGCTTTCTCCAGGCAGCTAACAGTAGCCTCGCAATCACAGGCCCTGGTTCTTATGAGGGATTTTAACTCCCCAGCTGTTTGCTGGAAACCCTACTCAGCCAGCCATTCACAGTCCAGGAGGTTCCTCCAATGCATTGATGTTAACTCCTTGATGCAAATGGTGGATGAAGCCACTAGGAGGGGTGTGCTGCTTGACCTGATACTCACTAACAAGGAAGGGCTGGTGTAGGGAATCCTGCTGTGGCAGGGAGGTTGGACTGGATGATCTTTTGAGGTCCCTTCCAACTCCTAACACGCTGTGATTCTGTGATTTTCATTTGTAACCTCAAAGTACTCCACAGACAGTGACTTGCACCAGGATCTCTCATGGTAATGGCCATGTGGTTGGGCTCAGGGACCTTGGATCCTTGCAGAGGCTAGGTAGGGTGCCAAAGTGGGTTAAAAAAGCAAGTGTCAATCGCCAAGAATGGTCAAGAATTGCAAAGAGCTAGACCAGCAGTAAGGACCCAGATATCCAAATCTACCTTTTCATAACTTCCACACATCTTGGGCCTGTTTTTTATTCAGATCTTACGTGGACTCCTTTCTTTGGGATGAGTGCAGGTGGCTTAGAGGGTTTCTGCAGCTGCTGGGAGAACTGTTCCTAGGGTAAGACAAAGCCCTTTCTGTTTTCTCACTAAAGGCATGGAGAATGGTTGCCTACTGGTGGAAGAAGCAGGAGGCACTGGATTAAACTAGCAGCTCAAATAGAGCAATTAGAATCATAGAATGGTTTGGGTTGGAAGAGAACTTAAAGATCATGTAGTTCTACCTCCCCTGCCATGGGCATTGACACCTTTCACTAGACCAGGTTCCTTAAGGTGTCATCCAACCTGATTTTGAACACTGCCAAGAATGGAGGATTCACAACTTCTCCGGAGAACCTTTTCCAGTGTCTCACTACCCTCACCATAAGGAATTTCTTCCTAAAAGAAGGATTTGGATCTTTAAGCATGTGATTCATGCATGGCGATCTTTGCTGCAGATGTTGTAGATGCTGTATGTTTGCTTACATGGGCTTCAGAGTGGTTTGGACAAGTTTAGGGAAGGGAAACTTACTGAGGGTTATTAAGATGTCACCAATGGCTCAGGAAATCCCAGTTGCAGTCTGCTGGAGGGTATTTTCAGGATTGTCTGGCTATTCTAGATATATATTTGCTATCTGGTCTCTTAAGAACAAGTACTCTCCAAATAGTTTTTGGTAACTACTGGACAAATGCTTCTGGCTAGATGGACCTTTGATGGAACCCAGAATTTAAGTTCTTATGTCAACTTGATCTGTAATTATTACATCAAGAATGGTGGGATGAGAATTGATGATGAGTGTAAACGTTGATGCTGTTGGGTTTATTTGGGTGAAAGCGTTAACTGCTAGTTCTAAACAAGGACTGCAAAAGTCAGCTCCCAATATAAAATCCCATATGTAAAATGCATTAAAATTCTGAGCCAGAACTCAGCTTGTCTTTGGTGATTTTTCACTGTTTCAGCTGTTACAGGCAGCAGTGTATAAAAGGGGTCTTCATGTGACATTGTAAATCCCATAGCGAGATATTGCAAGAGAAGGGAGAAAAATGTTAATCCGTAGTAGTAAATTCAGGATCACACAGCAAGCACATGCTTCCTTCTTGAGGCTGCCAGTTGTACATGTAGCTGCAAGTGACTCATTGTGAGCTGTTCTGCACTCCGTATTGTTTCCTCCCTCAGCTGAGAGTGTCCTTAAAGACCTTCGCACTTGCTAGTGACAGTCAGGTGTGAACAGAACTGACAGAAGGCTTGGGCTGTGTCTGACCCTCTTCTGAAGTGTGATTAGGCAAAATCCAGCCAAAATACAAAACTTTTCATATCTATAGGACAGTTTAATCACCTCTTGAATTCTAAAAAGTGCCTTAAAGCACTATATAAAAATCTCTACATCTCTTAAAATTGGAGCCTGACACTTGAAAACCGACTCTTTAATACATAAGGTAAATGCTTTGTAAATCCTCAGGCTCCAGATAATGTTGTGCAGCTCTAGAAAGTGGACAGGACTTTTCCCAAGAGATGTCTTCAGATTGGGCTTTGTCCTCTTTGGGAAGGAGCTTTTCATATGCAGGTTTGTTTTCTCAGGTAAATAGTTATTGCCATGCTGTTTGTCAGAAGCTGAGAATCAAACTGTGGCCTCCCTGACCTCCTCAGCTATCCTTCTTTCAGCCAAGGCTGGCAAAGGAGGTGAGATCATTTGCTCCCACATAGCAGTTTGGCTTCAGTTGGGTATATGTTGTGCAATAATGCTTTAGACTAAGGCTTTTCTTTCTCCTACTATGCATAGAATTGCCATTATTTAATTAGTTTATTTGCTGCTATTTATGTTTTTTTCTTTGTATTTGGTCTCCTGTACTTTATAAATACATATAGTCTAAGTTAGGTTAGGGCACAGGTTTATATTGTGCATGCTTCTGTAGACAAAGCCATTTTGTTGTTAGTGTTACATTACAGCACTTCTGGGAACTGAGGGAGCATGCACATGTTTCTGAACTAATCTGATTGTTTGCTGTTCTGCATGAACAGTGGATAGCTGTAATAACTTATTGTGCTAGAAGACCAAGGATCTCAGAGTGATGGAGGTTTCTGGAGTGATTTTTCTGTAGTGGCCAATGTCACAAAATGGCTAAGGACATCTGATTACCCAATATGGCTTCCTTCTTTGTAGTGCAACACTAACTACCTTTAGGTGTTTTGGTAAAGAACGTATAATTCTTTAATTGAGGTGGCTGACTGAAAGGGGCATCAGCATATGCCACTATGTGTTATGGTCCAAAACCCTGTTGTCCCTAAACCCTAAAGGCAACATAGGTTCCCAACATAGCTCTCAAATTCACAAATCAATGCATTTAAGAAATCAAAGGTATTTGTACTAAGTTCAAGACCAGATCGAAGTCCAGATACCTCGATACGTCTGTTCTCTTCATCTTCTCAGTACTTCTATACTCCTGAAACAGTCAGACTTGGGTAATAAAATTATCAGATCAGAAATTATTTCTGCAGAAGATCACAGTAGATTTCAAAAATAGGAATGAAATCTTCCAAGTTTCCTGTGAGTTCTCATCTACATTTCATGGATGTGGGCACTGAGACACCCTTTTCCCTATATCCCCCAGCAAGTCAATGGGCAGAGCAGTGCATAGAAATTCTGCATATCACTCTTCCACCTCTACAGCTGTATATAATCTTTAGACAAGGTTTTGTAACATTTTTTTGTCATGTTCCCTCAACACTAAATATGAGCATTTTCTCCAGCTTTCTGGAAGGAAGACCCCATTTCCAAGTGGACTTCTCAGAGCTCAAAATGCTCTTATCAAACTTGGATATGTTTCTGGATGCATGCACCAAATCTAAGCTGCTCTAAACCAGTCCTGGACCTGGGGTCAGTTTGCTGCTGCTTTTTCTTTTAAGGCAGGAAAATAATGCCTGGAAAAAAGATAAGCAGGAAGATCTGATTCACAGCTGCTTCACAGAAAATGCAGCTGTTCAGTTCTGTTGTGCTTTCTTGTAACACCCCAGGAACTGGGCTGATTTTGCCAGCACTTGCTTATATCCCACCAGCCCTCATGTCCCATCAGGCAGAGAGTGAGTTTGATCTTCTGGACTGATGAGGAATAAGAGCTATTAGCAAAGGTGAAGAAGAAGCCTCCTTCATTTATGCTTATAAATATGTGAAGAATGGGTGTCAAGGTAATGGGGTCAGGCTCTTCTCAGTGGAGCCCAGTGACAAGACAAGGGGCAATGGCTGTAAGCTGAAGCATAGGAGATTCCATGTGAATACTAGAAAAAATGTTTTCCAGTTGAGGTGCCAGAGCACTGTCAGACTGCCCAGAGAGGCTGGGGAATCTCCTTCTCTGGAGGTATTCAAAACCCATCTGGATGCACTTCTGTGTGAGCTGGTCTAGGGAATCCTGCTGTGGCAGGGGGCTTGGACTAGATGATCTTTTGAGGTCCCTTCCAGCTCCTAACATTCTGTGATTCAAATCATAATCTGAGCCATGGCCCCTTATCAGTTTTTACAAATCTTGGTTTGTCCCTGATTTCCTAAAATCTCCTGCTGGAGTTCTTGAACCCTATGAATCAAGATTTTTCATGGAAACCTTTGCTGTGGGACAGGAAAGGATACATGGGAGGAGACAGTGATGCAACTGGTAAATGATCTGAGTTTTCAGCCAGGGAAGAAAGGAGCTGGACTGGTTATTTTAGTGGAAACGAAGGGAACAAGTGTGAAGATTATAGTTTGAAAATTAGGAGAATATTCTCACAGGTGAGATCCCAGGGTCTGGAGAACAACCCTTGCAGAAAAGGGATAGCAAGACAAGACCTTGGGTTCCTGTTCCACAGCAAGTGAGCACTTCAGATGCTAGAAGGACCTGTACCTAGTGGAAAATGGAGAAGGAAATAGGCACTGCTGTATGGCTTTTGCAGACTTTCCTTGCATATCTCTATTACCAGGAAACTCCAAACTGCAGAAGATAAGCAGTGACAGTGGCAAAATGAATTGATGTGTCTGCTGCTACCTGTCTATGCAAAAATGACATCAACCGAGGGATCAAGCCTGTTTAGGAAAAAATGCTGCTAAATCCTGCTGCATGCTGTGGGGACAACCATTGCTAGCTCTTAGTGAGATGCCTCTCAGAGTACAAATTTAATGAGTCCTCATGCCTCTGAATACCTTTGGATACAGATGCAGAACAAGTTATCCCAGATAAAAGGTATCTCAGGTTAAGGTGTGATCTTTACAATGTGGCAGCACAGTACCTTTCCATGGACATAGTTTCACCCAATATCCAAGTGAGGTTGTTTGTTTGACAAGTGGGATAAGTGACTCCATGTGCAATATGGTGTACCTGCAAGAACGTATACACAAGGCCATTGTATATCAGAGTTGCTGATGTGACCTCAGGGCCACATCATAGTTTTTTCTGGGCTAAATTCTCTGTGTGCTGGTATTCACAGATACCTAAGGCAGGACTTTTCAGTGTAGGTGGTTGGAAGCATATAGAAAAGCTACAGAAATGGGTTAGAAAAATAGTGCCCTCACAAACCTTGCAAAGAAGAGAGAGGACCAGAGAGTTATATGGGGACAGCACTGAGTGAAACCACTGTTGTCTTGGAAACTCAAAGACAAAAATTAGCATACAGAAGAATTTTATTTTTCAGAGGCAATCTATGCATGCACACACACACACTAGAGAGAGAGAGAGAGAGAGATTTATGCTTCTCTGCTTCTTTGCTGAAGACTTTCTTACCTAAAGCCTCTTAATATAAGAATTCATTGTGTCTAGTTTTAAAAGTGAGAACAGGAATGAACCCCTATACCTTCTCTTTAGTATAATAAAAGCCTGATTTTGTGTTAGCAGTTCAGACAAACAGCTGTTACATATGTGGATGAAATACAGATAGAGATAACTTAATAGGTTAGCTTTCTGATCCTCCCCAGAGAAGAAAAGGAAGGAAACCTATCTTGGATTATGAAGAAGAGCTGTGGGCATAGCTGGAAGGCTCCCTAATGAATCACACTGAATTCTGAAACAGCTAGGAAAGGCTCACTTCTCTCAGGTAGCTGCAGTCACAGGAACAATGGACATTAGTGATGGAGAATGCTTGTGACCACATCTATTCCATCAAAATGCTTCCTGGCCAGAGAAGCAATTTTCCCTGTGCAGGAGGTGCAATGGCAGGAGGGAGCCACAGAAGACTCAATCATCTTTTAGCATGGACAGCACAGGTCTTGCCAGCAGGGACAAAGTTGTTGCTGTCTGTGGCTGAGGATGGTGACACTGTGTGTATCTGGGCATACACAAAGTGAGAGGCACCACTCAGGTTCTTTTGAGTGCAGGCAGCTTAAGCTCAGATACCTCCTGTCCTTCTCTTGCATAGCTGAAATGGGGTTTATGAGTCTCTAAACTGGCCTACCAGAGACAGATGCTGGCAGTGTGAGGAGGAAGAGAGATTGTCCAAGGGAGAAGTCTGCTACCCTTTCTGGTTCTGTGGCTTATTGATTGGATAGAAAAAACATGCTGGACTCTCCCTTCTGAGAAGAAAAAATATATCCATTTTGTTTTCCTCTGCCAGAATCTCAGGGAAATAGATTTGTCATTTCCCTTGTGCCTTGTTGTGCACTGGTTTGGGAAGGCAGCCAGCAGCACAGATCCAGGTTCTGGCATATACATGCACTCTAGCATGGGCAGTGAACTCCTTTCAGATAGATTTATTTCACTGCTTCCCATGTCACCTCTCTTTGTTAGATGGCAATACATTATCACAGCACCTATAACAACTAGCTCCTTTAGTCACTATCCCACATTTATTAGCCCTGTTCCTAATGGCCTGGAATTCACTCTCCCATCCTTAATGTTCCCACCTCTCCTGATACCAGCAAGGAGCCACACTGTCATTTTAAGTCTGAATTAGGTCTTTTGGTACTCTGCCCTGCCTTCTGCAGGGGTCTGTATCTATTTTAGTCTATACCACACTGGTCTCTTAGGATCTGGAAACTCACGGTCTACAGTGATGATCCACTTGCAGCTCCAGTGCTTGGCATGTCACACAGCTGTGATCTCCTGTTTGGATCCACAGAAACCTCTTGTTATATTTCCAAAGACTCAGCTATTCTCAAACTGAAGTCCTTTCATGGCTAGCTGGTTGAAACAACTTCCATCATTACTTTGCCTTCTACTCTGCATGCTCCGGGTTGTAGTTTGTTTTTCTGAGTGGTCTGGGCCTGGGAGACAACAGACATTGGTGGTATGAGATCAGGTAACCTGTTACTGAAAGATGAATATGCAGCCCACTTGGAATCTAATGAACTCTCAGAAAATAGTTTGGTGAAGATGATATAGTTGATAGTAAGGAGTGTATACACTGGACACTGGTGTAATGAGTACCACAGTCATTGCGGCTAAGCCTCTTCTGGAGCTTTGCACCAGGAGATGTGAAGGGAGGCTGTCCTCCTATTAATTTAGAACAGCAGCATCCAGCTCCCCCTAAACCACTGCTGATATCTTTCTGCCAGACTCCTTATCTTAGGAGAAGGGTGCTGATAAAAGCCACATTAAAGCAGTCTGTCATCCAACAGAACAATCTTTGCCACCATAAGTCAAAGACACTGATTTACTTGTGATGGTTTATGAAAGAGCATCAGCTGCCACAGGCTTGACCTCAGCAAGGAGTGTCTGTAATGATACTTGGGGCATGGTGAGTCCCTTTCAGGAGGGGCTGTCTAATGGCATGTTCTATGCCTTTGCATGGGACATCCCATCAGTTAGGTAGCAGGTCTAACTCTCCAAAGCACTGCTCCAGCTGCTGCCTCTTGAACAGATAAAGCAGCAGCCCTTCAGTGCTCACTACACTGTTGAGTATGTGTAAATTAAGAAACAAATGTCATAACCTACCTAACACCCCACTTGTGCTATGCTCTCTGCCAGTATAAAACTGGGACAGAGCCTTTGGCACCATGGTGCCGAGATGGCATGTGTTGCCAAGTGTCTGGCCTGTGCCTTCTGCCTGATCACATTAGCAAGTGGATATTGCAATCTCTACCCTGGGAAGAGGGAGCTTCAGGGCAAGGGCTAAGGAAAATCCTCATGAGAAACCCAGAATAAAGCGAAGCTGGGGTTTGACACATGACTTCTACTGTGATGGGTTTATTCAGTAATGATGTCCTCCCTCAGGGTTACTGGGTACTTACAATAAGGTGAGTCAGAGTATTTTTTTCATGCTCTGTGCTTTACCATGGATTGGCAAAGTGCTCTGTACAAGAGTTTGCTTGTCTGAGAATCATTTCTTACATGACCTTCCTTTGGGTGCACTAGGGGAAGGAAGGCTCTCTTCAACCAAAGGCTCTCCCTTCAACCAAAACAAACCCCAATTCCACTCATCTTCATAGATCACTATGAGAACTGCAGCCTGTCAGATTTCCTGGAAACCTGCTTTGAACTTCTCTTTGCACATGATGGTTAGAGCATATGTTCCAGATGTGACCTTTGTGACAAAAGAAGGTCTCCTTTGTAAATCTAATGGTACCTGTTATCCAGCCTGGGTATTTCTAGGGTTCAGAGATTAGTCTTTGTGCATCAAGAAACAAAAAGTTATGTTTTCTTTCTCTATACACTTTTTTCTCTTTTGTACATCTTTATCCCTGGCTATTTTATATCAAGGGCTAGTCATCATAAAGACTGAAAAATGAATACTCACAGGAGATGGGGAAATGTCTTGGCTTCAACAGTTCAGTAATGGGTTAGACAGCCTTTTCATGTGGAGTTTGCCAAAGTGAATCCAGCCCCCACCAGAAGCCACTGCAGATTTCTATAATGTGCTGACTGGCTGTCAGCCAATAGGAAATGAACTTAGTCTCAGTCCAGTTCCTACCTGGATCAGTGAATGTCAGAAGGACCACCACTGCTGGAAATTGTTTCCCTCTTTCACTAGCAAGCCTGGCAGAGAGGCTAGAAAGTGAACAATTTGAAAACTACTCTCTCATCTCTGGGGATAATATCTGAGACTGGTTAGCATCAGGGGCTGTAAGGAAAAAGCTTATTCAAGTATTGCTAGTTCTCAGCTTGGCTCTGTATTGAGGTTTGTTGCTGTTCATGTGAAATTTTTCACCAGCTTTTTATTTAACACAAGCATAAAGACATTCTCAAGAAGAAACAAACATTGCAGGTGGTGCCTTGATTGGAAAGGCACTAAGTAAATAGTCCAGGTATGCATTTAACAGGTGAATGTGCTTTCTTACAAAAGCTTGAAGATGTTCCAAATGCAACAGTTCTGCATTCTGAAGCTGTGCCAAGGAGAGGCAGAACTGCTCAAATGTCACAGCCAGGCCTGCTTGGGAATTTTTCAGCTGCACTGATTTTAACAAAAAAAAATGTCAGCTTGCTAAAACCCAAAGACAGTTTGCTTCTTTCTTCACACCTGCACTGTTGCAATGGCCCTAGGAAACATAAGCCCATCTTTTATCTGCATTTTCGCACCACATCCCAGCCTATAGGAACAGGTATGGAAGATCCCTCTGAAGCTGCTTTCTGAATTGTTTTAACTTTAGGGTTGGGAACTCTTTGAAGCAAGACAGTACAAAACTTATCTGTCATGTAAGCACAGAGTATGTGTGCAAGTGTGTGCATGTGTGCCTGACTGTGCACAAGTGTGCGTGCACCACGTGCTAGTGAGATTCTGCTTTGAACACTACAAGTGGAGGGTGCTTTTGCTGTGGTTTTGGTACTTACTCAGGGCTTCCCCCCCCCCAAAGATTTTCTCATTGAATTCATTGCTTTGACAACTGGAAATGACAGGCAAGGTGACAGCTGAATTCATCACCAGCTCGAGATTGCATTTATGTATCATAATGCTTCAGAGCACTGATAAACATCACTGTGTCAATCCTGAGGAAACCAAGGCCTAGAGTCTTGCCCATAGCCATCAGAGAGAGTAGCAGAGTGAGGACCAGGATTCAGATCTCCTAGTACCTTGTCCTCTGTGCTAACTGTTCAAATGCTGCTTACTCACTGTGCTTATAGCCACGTATTCTGCTTTCATTGCTGCTTTCCCATTCTTGTTGATCTGAGCTCTCCCTTTAGCTATGCCTTTCAAGTCATAGAAGTTGTAATGAATATGTATCAGCATTTCAAAGCCATAGATCCTGTTGTGGAGAAACAGAAAGGGGACAGGAGAGACAGACACACATACAATCTAATTTATTTTTAAATGTCTGTAATTCATCCAAGAGCATTATCAATCTTTACTAGAAGAAAGCAGTAACTCACATCACAAAAAATCCGTGCTTTGGCAAAAATCTAGCAGCAGGCCTTACAGATATCTTGCACATGCAAAACGTTTCTTGAGCATGCTAATCAGCTGGAGGGAGGTTGGGGTGAAAGAGACCTTGCTGTCTGTTCACAGCTCTGGTGGCCTTGCCAGGGAGCCCTGCTGTTCTGTCAGTGCTGTGTCTGTGTGAAGTGTTCTTGTAGTCTCCTGCAGACAAGCTCAGTAGGTGCACACTAGATCTCATCCCTGCTAGGAAGTATGGGTTTTCAGAGGAGCTTTACAGGAGTTGGTTGCATTATTTTCTTAAGCTTCCCTTAAAAGATAAGCTTGCTTGCTCCCCAAGTATCCTCTTGGGGTCTCACCTCTGCCTCCTCTCAGCTGCAGTCATATCTGTCTGATGGTCATGGCAGAACAATGGGCATTTTAGATAATCCCTGTTATACCATGTTGAAGATTATTCCTCTTAACAGCTGTGACTAGGAGTTAAACAATGACCTGGGACATAGGAGTGGAAATGGATCTAGAACTGCATCCAGTTTGCAGTCCCTAACAGCTATCTTCCACTTGCAGACCAGAACCCCAACCATAGACAAAAGGTGTGGGGATGCTGTGTTATTTTGCAGACCTTTGTGTTAGTCTGTGGAGGCTGAATGATTCTCCTGCTATTTCTCCCTATGATACCATAACCCATGGGACAGGGGAAGGTGTGGGCCATGACCTCTGCTGCTACAACATGCTGCCGGTCAAGGTTCTTTCTGATTGGTTTTCCCTGGGCTTACAAGCACCATGGTAGCAGAGATGCTGGCACAAGTGCCATGGGGCATTCCTCCTGTTGTGCCAGACCTCAAGTAGCAGTACAACTAGGACCACAATGTCTTAAACCCAATGGTTAGATCTGCTGGATGGGGCTCATCATCAAGTTTCAGTCTGAGACTTGAGCCTCCTCCACAGCAAAGGCTGATCAAATCTTGTAGCACAGAGAGGCACAGCATTTGGGTCACCCCCAGTACAGTCCTCTGTGCTGGGCTACAAGTGAGGAACTCTTGGCACTTTCAGGTAATATAGCAGCAGCTGCTGACTCTGTGGTGTGTCTTATGAAACTGCCAAACACCTGTCCTCTCCAGTTGGCATCTAGTTAATTTGTGGATAAAATTCAAGAGATTAGCTTTCTACACAAAGACATATGCTTTAAATCCTGCAGGTGCACCCAGCACTTTAACAGATACAGAGAAGGTATGGAGAAGCCCCTTTGGTCTGGAGCCACCTCTGCTAGTGGCATGAGAGGTCAAGGACAGACTATGGTCCATAAATGGACAAACAGCTTTCAAAGAATGCTTAGAGAAATTGGGATTCTTTCTTTTTCTAGATGCTGTTGTTAAAGTCCTTATTTGAATGCTGCCAGTGTGTTAGAAGATGGAGTTCCTATTCACTTGGCATGATTTCATATCTTTATATGCATCTCACTGGACTGACAGACGCATTTTATTTAATCTCACAAATCAAACCAGCTCTTGCTGTTTCTCGTAGTAATGTAATATCTGATGATCTGTGTCAGGACTGGGCCATGTTGCACTGGCCTGTGCCTCAGGAATCCATATGCTATTCAGATGCTCTTTGTCTTAAGCTTTAAGGCATCAAAACAGGGACATTTCCTCATTGACAAATATCCATGTTTCCCATGCATATGAACTGAGGTGTATTCTGGGACTGTTAGGGTTTTGGGTTCCCCCCCCCCCCCCCCCCTTTAAATCAGGACTAGTTCAGCACTTCAGCACTTGATCAGCTTTTGCCATAGCCTGATGTTCGTTGATGAGAGCACCTAGCCCTGTAGTGTCATAGCTGTGCTGGGTGACAGTTGGTGACATCACACTAAGAGACAAGTCTGTCTCCTAGGGCAGGGAATTGGAAGTGCCCTGTGCTTTGCAGAAGTACAGCTGGACAAGAAGCTCTGCCCACATGCACTGCACAGGAGAATGGAAATCAAGGGTTTGTTGTTCCAGCCCCCCCCTAAAGTGGTGGTATTGGAGCCAATACCACAATAAAGGCAGAGAAATGCTGTTTGGAAATTGGTTAGATTTAGCAATCTCTAACTTTGCTCGTATAGTATAGTCAGAAAGCCAGGCCAGAGATCTGCTTTGTAAGCCTAGTGGGCAATGTTTTGAGCCTATAGATTAGCCAGTAAATGAGTACTCAACTGGTGTATGATGATACTGTCATTCCTGAATCTATTCCACACAGCAGTATATGTAAAGTTAAAATGCTGTCTACATAACTAGTGGGTGGTGTTGCTATTTTTTCCCTTAAGCATATGATGGACAAACAGCTTTTCCACTGTACATTTAAACCACTTCCATCATTTCTATTTATCTGTCCAGGATAAATTATATAGGAAAATATGTGTAGGTGATGAAATTGCCCTCCATTTTTATCTGTTGTTTTTTTAACTGACAAAGGATAGACAACAGACGAGGTGTGTGTTGACACAGAGGTGGGTGGAAATCATAAATAACTTCTGTCTCCAAAAGCAAACCCTAAAAGCCAGCTTGACTGTTTGGGGAGTAGGGCTAGGGGCAGTTTGTGTGATAAGATGATGGCATTCTTGCCTTCTTACATCTTTCTGTCTAGCTTTGCAATCTTTCAGCTATTTTTTGTGGGTTTATTATAAAACAAACCCAAACGAAGATCCCATTTCACAGGGATTAGAGTTTCCATGGAGAGCTGTAGCCCTTGGCGCCTGTGGTAGGTTGTGGCATGGTTGTAATGACAGCCCTAGCCCAGTCCTGCCAGTCCTGAGACATTAGTGTGTGCCCAAACACAAACACTGAGGAACACACGCACTTCATCTTTAATGGCATTTTAATTTTGTGCATGCAGGAAGCGTCAGATAACAACCCTGGAAGCAGTAGATAGATTACAGATCTGGTATGGGATTTTGGTGGCACCAACAAGGCGCTTGGTGCCCTTGCTGGTCCTCCTGTGACGTCCCTGTCTCCGCAGCTTGGTTTGTCGTTGGCCTCTTCAAGAAAATTACTGTTGAGAACCAGCAACACCAGTGGTTTTTCTGATGTGGCAGTTGACCTCTGACACTAGAAAACCACTCTCTTCAAGCGTCCTGGCGCTTCTTTCTCTGGCCTTTCTGTGTCCATCTCTCCAAGGCTTCTGGCCAAACTCAGCCCAGAGCCAAAGGGTCAGCAGCTAAACAAAATTACAAGGCTTTTAGAAAGCTAAACTGACTGGGCAAAGAGCCTAGCTCAAAGCAGGAGTCGAGCATGTGGGGCAGAAACCAAGGGACAGGGACCTTGCAGGGAGCTGGGACCTGGGCAGGGCAGAGGTGGAGGAGGGGAGGCTGAGATCAGATCAGCAGGAAGGAAATGGATATGGAGACCATCAGGAGGGTGCTACAGGATGTGATCTGCTTCTTGCTTTTCTAAAACCCGGTTTTGTCACATACATGAATCAAAAGGAACAAAGGGTTCAGGTAGAGGATCCTCCAAGTTAAATATTACCTGGGCAACCTTCACTAGGCTTTTTAGCACATAAAAGTAAAACCACCATGTCTGGTTATGTGCTTACCTATTATTTAATGCACAGGGTGGGCTCTGCCTTGCAGCAGCCTAGGCACCCCTTGCTGCCCATGCTCCAAGCAGCTGCCCTCTCTCAGGAAGGTGTTCAAGCCTTGCTGGCAGCAAGCATTCAGTATGGTCAGTGGCTGGCTTCTGCTGCAATGACTGTCCCTGCTCATGAGAGACGGTCAAGTGAGAGGAAAGTTTCCTTATGTTATTGTGCCATCTGCGTACCTCTAGTGGGTTTTAAGACTAAGAAAAATACTCAAAAGTTTGGACATGAATTTCTGGTTTTGGGTTGGTTTTTTTCCTCTTATGCTGACTGCACTCTTTGGAGTCAGCCTGGGTGAGCAGCAAAGGGCTCAGGAGCTCTGCTAGGCTGGGGCAGCTGGGGGGGGTTAAAAGGAGAGGGGTGTAGCCTCCTTCATATATAGGCAAGGTGTTCAAAAACAGAACATGGAAACAGGTTTGGGTGATAGAAGAAAAACATGATTTTACTCAGCCTAAGCTGAGTTGGAAATTTGTGGGATCAAGTGACTGAACTCATAAATAACAAACTAGTTACAAAAATAGGCTGAGCTGGGCTATGCTATGCTTTGTTATTCATTCCTTTTCTCTGCACAGGATTTTCACAGCTGTACCATTATCTAATTTATTCCTTTTAGAAGATCTACACTGTTACCCACATAACACCTGTTCTCCCTCTGTGTTGGCTCCCTGCATACAGGCATACCTAGTTCTTGGTAGATGGCAATGGGGGCTGACAGAAGGGGCAAAAGCCAACTCAAGGTTTATTTTGATGCACTGAGTGTTTATCAGGAGGCATTATTTATATATATTATATATTTTTATATATATATATATTTATATATATAGTAAAATGGCAGTATGTATTGCAATGTAGGTAGACACATGTGCTTGGCAGCTGGAACAGCAGGAAAATGAAGACTTGATCTGTTACCCTTTAAAGCAAATGCAGTTTTACTCACTGACTTCAGATGGAGCAGGATTGGGACCCAAGAGCAGAGTCAGCCAGGCTCTTTGTTTGCCTACTGTTCTCATGCCAATATTGTCTGCGCTGGTGCAGGGGAGCGCATAAGCCTGGCAAGAGGCGGAGGGGGAAGAATCAGCAGCACTTATTAAAAGCTATGACAATTATTCATTGTAGCTGCTGTTGGCTACCCTGCTTCAACAGCATGGGCTCTGGAGTGGAGGCAGCAGGAGGGGCTTCCTTCATTCTGGTGTGTTCCAGTGGCCGTCTCTTTTCCAGAAGACGGATGTTGCACTCTAAGTACCTCTCCAGAGAGCTAATGGCCGACATGGCATTATTACCAGCCTGAGATGAGCTCCATTTTTTTTTTTATGATAGTAATTTGTTACATTGGTTTGCCACATGCCCGCTGCTTCCTTGTTAATCCAATAATCTATATGAGAAAAGCAATTTGACATTCCTCCTTCCCATCTGCCACCCATCACCCAATCTATATCTTAACTATCAGTGATTTATTAATGGTGTCTGCATTAAGCACATCTCCGCTTCATTGGCGCCCTCCATTCCCTCTCTCCTAGAGACACTCTCTGGATACATTTAGAGAATAGAGTCAGCATGGAGATAAAAAGCAGCAAGAAAAGCAACCAAGTCAGGGGATTTTGGGTGCTTTAGTCAAATAATCCACATGCTCCCAGATGAGGGAGTCCAATAGCCTGAAGCCCGCTCAGCTGAGGCTCAAGTGAATGATCAGACCTGCTGGTCCTTGTGAAACATGACACACTAGACAATGCAGGGCTTTATCAAGTTTATGCCTATAAACCAGCATAATCTTGCATCTACCATGGGTCAGTGTTCATCTGCTGTTAGAAGGGGCTTTTGACAGGGCTTATTCTGGTGGTTGTTGGGCAATGCTTCAACAAGGTGAAACAACCAGATCCATGATCTGCAGAAATAATGAAGTACAGCATCCAGTATCCTGGATTCCTTAAAGTCTGGAAAGAGTGGGTTTGTTAGTCTTTATGTCAGCAGCAGAATGAACTTCTGTGTGATCACCTATTTTCATGACACTTGTAAGAATACTGTATCTTCAATACCTGCAGCAAAGTTAGTTTGAAATCAGCCAATGACCTCAAAAGCTCTTAAAAGTGAAGGGTATCTGAGAGGCTAACATACATACACACACAGACACTCCTGTGTGCTTACAAAGGCCTTGTTTCCTTAGAAACCAAGCTAAAAATCTATTGGCAGTATTTCAGCCTGTTTGCCAGTATCAGCAAGGAGCTCAGGGACTACTTGAGTCCTGCAAAATGAAATTCTCTTTTCCTTTCTAAGGAATTCTTTGCTTGAAATTAGGTTTGGGAAGCACAGATATTGAGAAAGCTTGAAGCTTTTGCTGTTCCACCTGCATGGGCTGCAGGACTGGCATTCCCAGTCATTCACCTGTCATCCTTAAAATTCAGATGATGTCCTTGCATATGCTGGCTGGGCCCTGCAAACAGGTTTCATTGGTTCAATTACTCCCCATACAGCAATTGCATGCACACCATACAGCTCAGCATCTTGCTATATGTCTGTGTATTCAAAACCAGTGCTTAATGACTTTTAATTTCACTCGTGAGGGAAAACCAAAAGGGAATGTTTGGGTTTACATGGAAGCTTCTCATACACATCTTCTTTCCTCCCATACTTCTGGAGATTTAAAGATGCAGAAAGCAGATCTTGAGGATTACATAATTTAACACAACCAAATTTGGTCACATTAAAATCTTTGTTATATAGGAAGTTGGTGCTGCCAAGCTGCCTTCTGAGATAGCTAACATTACCTGTACTGTCCCCACCTAGCTTTTTTCCTGGCACAAGAAAGATAACTGGAGAAAGTTTAGATTCAATGCAGCCTATGGTGACTGACTTGGAGGTCCCAAAAAGCAGTTTCTACCTACTCTTTCAGTCTTGCTACACTGATCAGTGTTCAGTGTTCTTTTGCCTTTTGGTACTGGTGAGTTGTGGCTGAGGTGCTGCTCTTCCCACTGCTCAGCTCCCCAGCCACTTTCAGTACCTCAGGATGCCAATCTTAATGTTGTTGAGAGTTCCCAGGGTGATTTTTTTGTTGTTGTTCTTTTTATTGTTCCTTTTCCCTAAGACTGAAATTTTCACTAGAGCATCAGTTATCCCACATTTATCAAATGTCAGTATCATTTGGACTAAGAACCCTTTTAGGGATTATGAAAAATCTTAGCATAAGCAGACTGGGAAGGACTTGAGTATAAACTCATTGTTAGGAACTGGGTGATCTGCTTTATTTGGTTTTTGTTGTTGGGGTTTTGTGGGGTTTTAATTGGTTGTTGTTTTTTGAAAGATACAACAGACAAACAAACAACCCTACAAACTTTTCTAGTGTTTGGTGTGTCAATGTAGTGTCAAGAGGCCCTGAAGAACTTCAGGGTTTTAGTATAACACTGTAGTGGCTGTACTGGCTCTCAGAAGTGATGTCACTGATTGAAAGAATCATAGAATCATAGAATGGCTGAGGTTGGAAGGGACCTCAAAGATCATCTAGTTCCACCCCCCCCGCCATGGGCAGGGATGCCAATCACTAGACCAGGTCACCCAGGGCCACATCCAGCCTGGCCTTGAACATCGCCAAGGATGGGGCAGCCACAACCTCTCTGGGCAACCTGTTCCNCTGTTTTCAGTAAATAAACTAATTCTTATTGATAGTCATGAAGTCAGCCATGGCCATGCAATGATTACAACAAAATCTGCTGAATACCCAAAAATGGGCTGTTGTTTTGATTTTTTTTTTTTTTTTTTTTTTTTCCCCAGCTGCCTGCTCCAGGCATTCACTCACACAGACTCTATCCCTGCCTCTGCCTCTTTGGCTTGAAATTATATTTTTTCCTCAGATTTTCAGGGGTAAACCTCTTTTATTCCCTCCTGCTAGAGCTGTTCAACTTTCTCTAACATATTTAAGCCCTTTTTGCACAAGGTTTGTACGGAGGTTAGTTAACATGCATTGCATATATAGTACAAAGCAGAGCACTGTCAAGATTGACCTTAACTTACATAAGAACCTCCTCCAGCAGAGGAGGTAGAGCTAAAATGGGGAATACAGAATATTTCTCAGTTGCACCAAATGGAGAAAGCTGCCTCTCTGTGCTTTGTCTTTTTAACAGTGTATTGCTGAATAAAGCAATGTCTGCCTCTAGTCTTTTATTCCTATAATTTGTTTCTGTTAAACTTACTGAAAATGGAAAGGGAACATTTCATTTTGAGTTGAGTGATGTTTTCTTTGAGCCAAAATAAGGAAAAAAGAGAGTTTGTTTGTTTGTTTTTTTTCATTGATTTGGCAAGGAAAATCCCCCCAAGCATTTGAATTTTGGCTCTGATCAGAACTACTACAATGTTTTGTCTTTTTCATATTCATCTGTCAAACAGCAACAGTTGTTCTCTACACAGGCCTTCTGGAAAGGACATGCAACAGCTCAGGGTGCCAAATGCCTGGATGAGTGTGACTGTGTGATAGGACAGGTTTGGCTATTCAGACCTGGGGTGTTTATGGCATAGTGATGCCACTTCAGCTGAAGAGAGTAAGGCTGAGTTGTGTGGAAACGATTTATGACCAAATCCATTCCTCTCCCTCCTCCTCCCCAGACAACATTGTTTGTAGTCCCTGCTGCACTTCTTTCTGGAAACAAATATTTTGAGAACTGCATGACACTGTCTTCTTTAGCTGACTTACTCCAAATGAGGAGAACAAACCCCTGGAAAAAAAATGCAGGAGCAGCCCTGGCAACCATTTTCATTACAGGTCCTATTGGCAAAGATGGGAAGCACATCTTTGGTGTATGAACCTGCAAAACTGAGAAGAAACAGTATATTTGCTCTGGGCTCTCTCTTAGGCTCCTGGATCTTAATGTCACAATCTTAAATCCAGCTAATGCTGTAAGAAGAGCACAGTATAGGGAGTGCAGGCAGGAAACTGTCTGAAACTTGATCCCAATTTCATGTATCTTCTCCTACTCCAGATAGCATCAGTTTGCTTGATTGGTAGCCATTGCAGGCTGGGGGTTTTGATAAACCAGTGTTTTGGGACCTGGTGTTTCCTGAGATTTTCCCTCTGACAGAATAGCAGTTTAGGAAATATTCTAGAGGAATTATTTCAATCTTTGCATCATTATCTATATCCACAGGCTTATGTTAGGAAAAATTTAAAAGTCAGCATTTTATAATTTAAGGCTGTCTGGTGCTGAGTATTTCATGAGTTGAAGAGGGGCCAGGTGAGGGATTATTTGCCCTTGCTGCTGTGTATAGAAGAGCTCATTTGGTGGTATCATAGGAAGAAAGATTTCATTAATAACTGCAGAAAACACAAAGCTGAGAATTATTTGGGGTGGAGGGAGAGAACATAAGGGAAGAGGTTAATCTCATATTTGTAGCTTCATAGGTTTCTGCAATTACCTTCTCAGATATGAAATGATTTCCCCCTAATAATCTGCTTGTGGTGTGTTTTTTTTCTGCCAAGGAATATTAAGCATATGTAAAATTCTTACAATCAAATGTGAAGTAGCAGTGCTGGAAAGATAATGGCTTGACAACAGCTAAGCTGCCTCAGGCTGCCATTGCCTTGCATATTGCTCTATTAGATGGCTGAAACTTTTCTCAGTGGAAGATTCAGTGGAAGGTGTAATTGTAATTAATATTTTCCTTTGTTCTTTCTTAAAAAGAAAAAAAATCTTAAAGATTTTTTCCTGTTTATACTGAAAACATTTTTGTGTTTGATGAAGGCTCTTAAAAATATGGTAGTTTCTCAGTAGCTTTATATCATGTGGGGGGCTTTTGCTTTTTTTGTTGTTGTTGTTTTGTTGTTACTGTTGTTTAATTTTGGTTTTGCTTTTTAATTAATCTCCATCTTTTTGCATTGATACTTATTTGAAATTTTCTGCTTGTCTTTCTTATATTCTGTCATCACCATCTCACAATCTCTCTTTATATTCTACACTTCCTATTTTTAATTGGAATTTTCATCTTTCCAATTCCTTCACTTTTTCTGTATCACAGATCTCAGGCATTAGATGATGCTAACAATATGTGAGTTGGAGCTGAACCTTAGACCATACTTTAGGTATATCTTTAGGCTTTTTGAGCTGGCTAAAAAATATCAGAAGTGAAAAAGTTAGACATGAGATTTGAATATTGTTATCTGATTTGTATAAATGGAAAGGAGATGCAACAGCTTCAGCTAAAATGGAGTTTGTTTCTTTTCTCTAATAAGGACTAGGGTTTGTTATATGGAAAAATATATCTATTTTTAATAGATAAGTTTCTAATGAGCACTTTGCATTCCGCTTCTTTTCTTGCCCAAAAATGTGTTGGTAAAACAACCTGAAAGATGACAGAGTCAAAGAATAAGGAGGTAGGAGACCTCAGGAGGTCTCTAAACCCACTTCCTGCTCAAAGCAGGGCAAATCAGATCCAGTTGCTCATCCAGCTGTGCTGTGAATGGGCAGAGATTATACTGTCTGTGTACCTGCAGCAATCTGTTGGGACAAAGCAGAAGATAGCTTGGTTTGCAGATGTGGTCTGGACAGCAGGACTGAAGCTGCATTAGGCTAAACTTTGGCCTCTCATTTTGTTGTGTCATGCTCATGCCCTCTCTATCCCTTAGCTTGAAGCAAATCAGAGAAGCAGTTGTGATTTCAGGCTCTCTGTACTGTGTAAGTGACATTCAGGTTTGAATTGAAAAGATGCAGCTCACGTGATCCCATGTAACAGTCTTCACAGAGACAGGGGAGAAAGAAATATGCTCATTGAACCTGTCAGAAGGACTGTAACAGGCTATGAGACCTCACACCCTGCCTTTATACTAGAAAATGGTGTAAGGTGAGGGAGAAATAACAAAGGAAAAGAGCTTTGTGCCTCTTCCTGTTTGTTTGTTTGTTTTATGGGCCAGGAAGAATGGCAGCACTCAGGAAAGGTGGATGATTGGGATGCTGCTGGCATCAAACAGCCATGGCCCTCTTACCTTATGAGTGCTGTTTTCCATTTGGGTAGCCACATGACAATAAGGTCAGATTTTCATAGCACACAATGAGGCAGAGTTCTGTAGCTCCACAGGCTCTCAGGGGATGGATGTGCTGCTGCCCAAAAAGCAGTGTGTTTTGCTGCATGGGGCAGAGGACAGTGAGGCCAGAGGTCTCACCCTGCAGGTCAATGCTTGCAGCACAGCCAGGACTTGTGGACACCTACAGCAATCTCCATCAAGACATAGGCCCTCCATTTGAGGGAGCCTTCAGGATCAAGGCTCAGTTGTGACAGCTTTACCATATGGACATCTGTGACTTCTACTTTACATCCAGCTGAAATAACATCAACACACTATGGGAAAAAATGACCTTGTCAAAGCTCAGTAACAGAGAAGAGATTTAACATTCTGGCTACCTTCTTCTGACAATTTCTATCATCTCCTCTTCAAATCAGGAGTAATAACTATATTATATATGTTGAAAATTGTGAGATCTGGAAGTGTATGAAGAATGTAAAATGAAACCTGAAATGGAATGAAATTTGACTAGTTTCAGCTGTTGGTACAAGCTTAAAACTCAGGTAGGGCTTATTAGGAAGTTCAGCTGACCTTTCTGACTGAACCCAAGGCTGATTTTATGTCTGATCCATAGAGAACATTTTTTTTCTTTTTTTTTTTTTTTCCCCCTGGATGAAATCTCACTGATTATGACTGGAAGCTCCTAAGTTTGTTCAAACCCAAAGTTCAAAGTGTAGGAAGCATGTAGCCATGAAAATTGAGTTTTGAATCCAGGAGATCAGAGCAGCTGGAATTTGCACTTTGCTGCCTGAGCCAGAATGCTCTAAGAAGATGAGAGTTAAACCTTGTTGAATAGAGATGAATGGAGGAGGCCTTGATCTTTGGCAAAGATGGCTAGCTTTCTTAAATGGTTTTGCAATACAGACAAGTCCTATCCACTGAGTAGTTGGGTAAAGACTGCTGTGAAATACACTAGAAAAGGACAAATCTGTGCATAGGAGAAGAGAAATAAGGCTTGCCTGTTTGGCCTTTAAGTAAAAGTATGTTAGGGCAGGAGAGGTACAGCTATGTGGAATGACTCGTTTAGTCAGGACTTGTCATCTCACTTCAAGTCTAAGCAGCACTGTTTGCAATCTGCTGTATGAAGCTTCCAGGCTCACATTACAGAGCAGTGAAGAAGTCAAGAAATTGCCTTGCTAAGCTTTGAAGATAAAGGCAGAAAATGTGCACCATTGCTGCTGGTAGAAGTGAGTAAGACAGGTATGTGTTTGGGTGCAATGTTCCCATTTGAGGAAATGATTAAAATAAGCAGCTGGAGAAGGACAAGTCTTAAAATTCCTTTCCCCTCTTTTCTGAAAACATTTTCACAGTATCACAGAATGTTAGGCGTTGGAAGGGACCTCTGAAGATCATCTATAGTCCAATACCTCTGTCTATAAGGTTCACCTTAGAGCATGTTGCACAGGATGGTGTACAGGCAGGTTTTGAATGTCTCCAGAGATGGAGACTCCACCACCTCCCTAGGCAGCCTGTTCCAGTGCTCCACCACTCTCAAAGTAAAGAAGTTTCTCCTTATGTTTAGATGGAACTTCTTCCTGTGCTCAAGTTTGTGCCCATTACTTCTTGTCCTGACACTGGGCACCACTGAAAAAAAGCCTGGCCCCCTCCTGACACCCACCCACTAAGTATTTTCTAAGCATATCTAAGATCCCCTCCTTAGTCTTCTCTTCTCTAGGCAAACCAGCCCCAGCTCTCTTAGCCTTTCTCCATAAGAGAGTGTTCAAGTCCTCTAATCAGTTTTGTAGCTCTCTTCTGCACCCACTCCAGAAGTTCCCTGTCCCTCTTGAACAGGGGAACCCAGAACTGTACACAGTGCTCCAGATGTGGCCTCACCAGGGCAGAGTAGAGGGGGACGAGAACCTCCCACCACTTGCTTGCCACAGTATTCTTGATGCATCTGTTTAAATACCTCGTGCTAGAGCAGGTATAGTGTGGGAGCTTCAGTGTTGCATTCTTTAGCTCCTTTTCTTATGTGGAAATCCAGGGTAAATGTCCCCCTTTAGCTCCTATATATTCTTCTGGAAGGGTCTGGCCCTGGGAAATAGGAGCTGGGACAGAATAGGATTGATAGGTCTGCTTCTTATCAGTTTGTCCTGAGAAATACTAGTAGGAAAGAGATGAACTTCATGCTGGCTGAAGACACACAGCACAAAGACACCAAGCAGTAGCAAGTCCCATCAGAATGAAAAAAAGGGGGGGGGGGAGCGGTGCGGGGAAGGAATGAGAAAGAAATTGACCTGTGTACCTGTGTAAGATCCGGTTCTAAAGGCTGGGAGGATCTATATGTATCATCCTGCCTACTGTTATGCCCAACATCAGGCACGCAGCCACGAGCAGCAACTGCCCAGGCTGATCCACAGATATGTAGCTGAACAAAAGTTTGGGATTTTAAGTCCTCATTGTGTAGTTTAGCACAGGCTTGGTGCTGACAACCTGTAGCTCTGGCTCTGTCATCACTGATACGAGACAGGATTGTACTGCAAGCTAATGGCACACACTGTGTGAGGTAACCGTGACTTCTTGTGACCAGCATTGTCAGAACTTCATCAGTTGGAACTTTGAGGAGAGCGAGCTTGCTTGCTAATAATTTTGTGCATTTTGGTGGTTAAATCAGGGTGTTTTCTCCATGAGCTTTTCAGGTCCTCTTCTGTCCGACTGTCTTGCTCTCCTTATCATGGTGGTGTAATCTATGCTCATCACTCAGCAGTTAGTGTTGCCTGCAACAATACCTCATCCTCTTGAGAGTTTAGAGGCAAAGGGGTAAGTCATAGTGGTCTTCTAGGACACTTCTGTATATATTTCTGCAGGTCTCTGCAGCCCCTTGGAACTCCTACAAAAATCAATGATCTCTTCTCTTTGATATAATACACTTTCTGTCTTTGGCTGTAACATGGCTGTGGGTCCGTGAAGGTAATAGAATAGAGGTGTGGACACAAGTGGAAAATTCTGCTTTCAGTATCCTGGGCAAAGTTTTTCTGACTGTAAGCTGCTGCTTCTCCCAGTTTGAGTCACATGTATGCCTCCTAAATGGTATGGGTGTCAGCCATCCAGTGCTTGCTTATTCTTCTGGTCCTGCTGGTAATTTAAATGAGAGAGGTGCTCTTTCTCCTGCCCCAGGACCAGATCGTTCACTCTGGAATGAAGAAGAATAATGTTAGCTATTCTCCTGCTTGTACAGTGCCTCCTTTTCCCTTCTGCTGCTTCTGAACCCTCTGACCCTTTCAAAGGCAGCTCAGCAGCCTGCTCCATCTTTTATTAAATTGAATTGCAAATCTGGAGAGGCCACACCAGGAACAAGCCATCCATTTCTATTCTGTGTCCCAGTTGTCCCTCCCATGGGACCAGGGCAGACCCTGAGGAAATGAACTCAGCATTTGTTGACTGAGCCCTCTAATGAGATTAACTTCTCTTTCAGTAAGAAGTCAGTCATATGGCCTCAGCTGTGCTTGGTCCAGCCACTGCTCAGTCATAAAACAGAACAAAATTTCTGGAGCTCTGCATACCTTAGGTGGCTTATGGACAGTGTCTCACCCTTTCAGCAGTGTTGCTGAAGAAGACAACTTGAAAAGCTTGACTTGCCATCTCTGCCCATTAGGAAAAATGAGGTGGTAGCATGCAACCAACTTAAGACTACCTACCCACTTGCCCACCTACCAACAGTATGACAAGAACATTTCTGAGATGAGCACCCTTCAGATAATTGCCTTTCTGCCGAGGAACCATGGAAGATGAATGACCAATGGGAGGAACACTATGACCTGAGGCACATGCTGCAGGGAATTACAGTGTCCTGATCCTAAGGAAACCAGCATGGGCCACAGCTCCAGGGTCTCTGTCTTTACTTAGAGTAACTAATTCTCCATCTGATGGCTAGAGGTGAGGGGTCAGAGAGAGAGGTCAGAGTGGGTCACAGATCAGTGAAGAGAATACAAATCAAAAAGAAACCCTTGGCCTCTCAGCTTGGTTTGTGTCAGCAGTTGGATCTATCTTTTTAGCTCTCACGTTGCTTATCCTTTGGAGCAAACTGCTTTCCTCTGCACACCTGCAGAAGAGCAATTCATAAGATGGCAGTCACACTCACAAGGTTTATGTTTGACATCCCTCTGTGGTGGTCCTGTGACAAGATTTCACTGCTGTGTCTCCTTGGAGCTGCTCCCACTCCTGTTGACTTCAGTCACAAAGCTCCTAGCCCTTTTAAGCCATGCAAGACTTGCAATAAATTGCAACATGTTATTACAGCGGGCAGTTCAGGCAAAGCTCTCCTTTGTGGTGCGCTGGCTGGCACATCAGCCCTTCTGTGGTCTGCTCTGCACCCTGCGTTCACCTTATGTGAGCCACCGATGCCCCCTTCAGCGCACTGTGGTTATAGTGTTACTTGAGACCATTTCCTTTCCCTGTTACTGCCGTCCCAAGGGTGCTCGTGACTGACTCTGAAGGACTAGGTGTGGAGAATGTAGAGAAAAGGACTTTCTTCCTCAGTCTGTGTCTCAGCCTCGGTGTGTGCAGATGTGTTTGTTTCTTTTCCTTTCAGTAATGATAGCAAATGAACCTGTAATCCTGTTTCAAAATTAAGAGTTGTTTGGGGGAGGGGTTATGTTTGGAGGGTCTTTCTCTCTCTCTAAAGCAGAATACTTTAAATCTTCTGTGCCACACCCACAGCCCTAATTGGTGTTGTATTGAAAGCAATAGTTCAACACTGCAGCAGATTTGGGGTCTTTAAAATCAGATTTGATTCCAAAGCAGAGAATCAAAACGAGTCTTCTGGCTATTTTGTTTTAGAGAGTGCATTTGTCTCCAGCTGAGCTGTACCTCAGTGGGCATGTCCTGATGGCATGGGAGTACCAAGTAATGCAGACTTTGACCCTGAGCCCACTGGGCCATGTAAGTGGCTGCTCCCTTGTCATGGCACTTGTGGCGCACTAGTTAGAGGCTGCAGGAAGGGAATGTGCTGCTACCTCTCTTTGCTTTTCTTGTTAGTGGTACTTTCTGAGGAGATCTTTCTCCTGTTCCCTCCTCTCAGGTGTGTTTGATTTGGTGTGTTTCATAGGTGCTGTTTGAGGTTTTTCCAGTCATTTGGGCAAAGATTTTTGGCCCTGGGGGACAAAATTGCCAGAGCACTTCACATTTGGAGACTTTAATGGGGACCAGGATTTGCAGGTTTTGGCTTAGTAGGGTAACAAGTTCTAGCTGTGGAGAAGATAATTGGCTGTAAAAAAACATATGGTATGTCTCTGTGTGAGCAAGGCAGTTGTTATGCTGACAAACTCAGCCTTGCTAACAAAATGGCTCTGGAGCATATTACTGTACAGGCTACTCTTCATCTTGTTGTAGATTTCCCTATAGCTACTATTAGAAGTTAACATCTTTAATACCCTTCTTGTCTCACATCTGGTGAGAAATAGTAAGGTCAATAGTCCTACAAGGCATCAATGTCTCAGCAATCCCACTCTTTTTTTCTGTCTTGACAACAGCCAGCCAATCTCAGAAGACTTGCTTGAAATACAGGAGAGAGGAATCTGTTTATAGTCTGTATGTTGTTACTTAGAATATTCATGGAATCATAGAATGCTTCTTATGACCTTTAAAGGTTATCTAGTCCACCCCCCTTGCAATAAGCATGGACATATTTAATTAGATCAGGTTGCTCAGAGCCCTGTCCAACCTGACCTTGAATGTTTCCAGGGATGGGGCATCTACCACTTCTCTGGACAACCTGTTCTATTTTTTTCAACACTATTACCTTTTGTTGTGGGAATAAGCATTTCTAGTTGAGATGGAAAAAACTCACATTTTCCCAGGAAAAGGTGGCCTTGTGCCCAGGAATGTGGAGGTTTCCATGGCAATAGATTAAGATGGCCTGTCTAGGGCCAAATTGGATCCCAGCAAGCTCTAAAGGTAGCTGGGGTGTTGGTGCCTGCTACAGTCTGTGAGCACAGCACCATGGTTTCCAAGTCCTTTTGCTTAGCTGTGAAACAGAAATTGACTCTACAGTTTCTTAGGGCTTTACAGTCAAAAGATGCTGCAGGACTGACTGACTTGGTCAATCACAGAATTATCATTGCTGGAAAAAAAAATAGCAGTGAATTTACTGGTAAGGGCATTGCTTTCACAGGGAGGGCAGCATAGTGCTAGTCCTTCAGTCATGGCAGTTCTTCTCTGTCCTCTCTCTATAGGCTTGTCATGACTCTCAGCATGAGAGTGAAGGAAAAGGAGTTTGGGGATTATTTGGTTCCATATGCTTTGATACAGAGCTTGGAAATTTAATCCTCTTACTGCATGTAGGTTTTTGCATGAGACTAAATGGAAACTTGAGACAGAGGCACGAGGTTGGGAATGTCAGTCCACTTTCATTAGACTTGTCTCTGCTTAGGACATCTGCAAATCAAAGTAGCTCCAGTAATGGGTAGCCAGCAACAAACCATTTGTGTGGGGTTTTTGAGGAGCGGTAGCAGCGGGAGTTGCTTATTTGGAGATATTTTAGCATTCCTGATGTAATCTATTTTCTTCTTGTTGTAAGTTGTTGAGATGAGTGATTCTCTACATAGGAAAAACGCTATTTTTTTGGAAGAAGTCTGGTTCTGGTTTTTCAGCTTATTCAGTATCTGAGTGGATGTTTCTCTTCTGCACAGCTTCACACAGGAAAAGGTAACAGGATTGCTGCAGTCCCTGGCATAAATCTTTCTTATTCACGACTTCAGTGAAAGTATGAGGTTTACTATCCCCTCCTAGACAGGCTGCTTTGGTTGTTTTCCAGAAAGTAACTCCAAACTATGTATTAGCAGCGTGGGCTATTTTTGAACAACAACATCTTTTTTATATTAATAATTGATGTGCCCAAAAATTTTCCTGTCATTCTTCCCTTAAGAATTGGATTTCTTTTATTAGCTCCCTGTTGAGCAGATTATGTTTTGATTTGGAGACTGATTATATTATTCCTTAATGAGAGTTGAGACAGGAATTATTGGGAACACCAGTGCAATTCTTACCAGCAGTTGGATGCATTTGGCTGAGCTGATGCTGGATGACATTTTCACTCCAGTTTAAGACAGTACATGTGGTTGAGTGCTGGTGTCCTGCTGTGTGATAGGACATAACCTAAAAAATGACACTTTGGTATTGGTAGTAAGATCACCTTGTTCATTTTTATGTTTTCAGCATGGCCAGTTGTAAATATTGAGGGAAGAGTAGAAGAAAGAGCAAGTAGTGAATAATCTTTTTCTATGTGCACCTTCCCAGTTCCTGACTAGTAGCAGATAAGGAAATTCAAAAATCACAGATAAACTATCATGTTGCATCATCATCAGAGGTGTGTCTATTCCCTTTCTGAATCCATTTATATACCTAACCTGAAAAACTTACAATAAGAAGGTATAAATATATTTAAACACCATGTGAAAGAACTATTTCTACTTAACCATGTCAATTCTGATGATTCTTTACTGGGTGAAACAACAACAAATTGTTCCTTATGCATCCCTGGCTTGTAAGGTTTGTAGGTAGTCATGTTGGTTTCTCTTTAATGACTTCAACCATAAGGTGGTATTTTGGGCTTTTGCTTAGCACTGTGCTATTTTCAGACTTTTGGGTGGTTTAGTGGGGTCAGTATTTGGCTGCAAACTCACTCCTCCGTGGAGCAGTGTGTAAGGCTCCAGCTCTAAAGATCTTAACTGGAAGGATCTTTGCATGACTGTTCCTATCAATATATCTCTGCACCTGTCTTTTCCATTTGCTTTCCTTTTTGTGAGGAAGCAGGAGGCTGTCCCATTGCCCTTAAGAGTCAAGCTCTCCTGCCAGACACCACTGCTCATGCACACAGCTGCAATGGTGATGGAACCTCTCTGACTGATACCAGTGTGTCTCATGGGACAGGTAATCCCCCTGAAGACCACAGGAGGTAACATGAAATAGGAACATGAGGCATTTCATACTGTCACACCATAATGGCACTTCAAACTCAAATTTTTTATGTTGTCAAGTAAACCATTTTGGTTCTGGGATAAAATAGTTTGGTTTCTAATAATCAATAAGGTAAACTCAAACTGTTCCATTGAAACTTTCGATTCAATTTTGTCCATTTTTCACTTTTCATAGATATCTTCTATTAAAACATCTGACAGCAAATTTCTGATGTTGCTATGTTGAATTTCTAAGCAGCTGTTTCTACCTTCCCATAGCAATCTTTTGTGTATTGGATCAAAACTTGTGGGCACCTTTTGGTTTTATTAGTTTTTCTCCCTCCCTTGCTGCACTCTCTGCTTGTCTGTCACAGAAAGTAAAATACAGACTAACAATTTCCAAAACAACCAAGTCTCTTGAGCCTAAGATTTATTCAAGGCCAGAATGATTAGTGCCAGCTTTAAGCACAGCTGAAGCAGGCAGTTGCCTAGGGCAGCAGACTGCTGGTGGCAGCAAAACAGTCACTGTTTCTCTGTCTGCTTTTCTGTGTCAGAGCCTTTCTGAGCCTTACTTTTCTGTGGAGGCTTAACTATCTGCTGTGGCCAAGCATGTGGGCCAAGGTGTGTGAGCTAGTAGCTATATCTGGGTGTGCTTTGTCTCCCTGGAAGCAGTAATTGCAGCCTGGCCTCCTTCCACTTCCCTAGCATCATCGGGCATCCCTGAGGATGGCAGCTCTCCCATCTTCAGTTCTACCCTCTGCTTGCCATCTCCAGGCAGAGTGTCCATCCTTGTGGCTTTTCCATGGGGTGGCAAGATTGAACTTCATTTACACCAACAAAAGCTCTGCAGGAGGTTCAGCCATGTAAGGTCTGCCTTATTTTTACCAATGAGACTTCGGTTCTCCAGTCACTCATATTCTTTCGAAAACATTACTACAGAGAGAGTATTTCTACCTCTGGATTTTCTATAACACCACATTAGTTATTCAATGGTTGTAAGGCATGACCTTGATAACTTCAGAGAACTTTTATTTCTCTGCATTCTTTTTCCTCTTGGATCCATGTGTACATCTGTGTGTGTGGCTGATGGGAGGAATGTATGTTTTACACTTGCATTTGTGCATGAGCATGATTTTGACCAAGTCTGCACTTATTTAGTCATGTCTGATGACAGTTTACATAGAAAGTTTAAAACATATATTTGCTGGGTATATATTCTGAAATGTATTGGGAAAGGCGTCTCTGTAGCTGAGTTTTGCTTAACTTGGAGAACTGAGGTGCAAGTCTGGCCTTCACACTCTGTATTGCTTACTACCATTGAATGGAGGAGTGTCCTAGCCACTTTGTGGGTTGAAGGATAGGTGATCTTTTATATACCCACCCACACACACCCCGTGAGGCTCAAAGGAGTCAGTATTTTCAAATACCAAACTCTCTAAGACCAAACCATTCCACCAGTTTCAGAATCTGTCAAAACTAACACTTTACTCAACAGCAACAAGTCAACTGTTAACATACTAAGTTTGGTAACTCCTTAATAGCACAAATGGATTTTGAATATGTGGGAATAAGGGGGAAAGAGAGAAAAAGACAGGAAAGAAGAGAGTAAAGTCCAAACAAACAAACAAACAAAGAAGAAATTACTTTGACCACCTAGGATCCTGCAATGCTAGTCTTCCTCTTTGGGGAGGTTCTGGACAGTGGGCATACAAAGGCACTAGGCAAGGGAGTTTTTATACCCTTTGCTCTTTGTTTGCACCACTTATGCCTCTTTTCTTTCAGTCTCAGGTGTGCCAGATTCTGGGAGTGGCATTGTCATGAGTGGTCTCTGGTCGTAGAAAGAAACTTTGGAGCTAGCTGTCTCCTCATTGGCAGCTTCTTTTGATATGCAGCAAGAGTGGCTTGTCTTGTCCATGTGGGTGGGCGGGGAGAAGTTTTCTGGTGCCTTTGCCCTTTCTGCAAGTTTGGAGGCAGTTAACCCCTTGGTAGGTTACAAGGAGCAGCTCCAATCCTGACAGGGGCTGTGAGGCATCACTTGTCAGATGAAAAGGAGCCCACTGTGGTTAAACTCTGCAGCACCTTTGGCCCGTTGCCTGGGCTGGATCTAATAAGGATAATGTTGGTACACGAGGCAGCTACAGAGTCTTCTTCAGAGGAAGAGTCTCCTTGTTCTGAGAGACACTTGAGGGGGATATTTCTAGGGAGAGTATTGTTCCTTCTGCCACCTGTGTGGTGGGCGGTGGCCACAGTAGGTGTGTGTGTAGCTGCACACCAGGAACCCTCTTGGTGCTGTGACAGTGAATGATAGCTGACCTTGCGCTTCAGTGGCAGCATTTCTGTGCTGCATAAAATATGCCCTTGTGCTTCTGTGCTGCACTCTTGGGGGGCCACGAGTGTGGGCATGGTGGGCAGAAAGTGTACAAGGAAAGGCATGGTCCAGCTTTGTATTTGTGCTGCTTTGTGGGGTGAGCCATACTTTATGTGCGTGCTGGTGGTGGGAGCATGGACATGGCACCTGCAAGGCACTAATCTGGGCAGTAAAAGGATTACATGCTCGGTGTCATTTGGGTGGCAGGCATTGTGCAGTGTGTTTGGCCTCAGCAAAGGTCAATAGCAAGTCAAATGGAAATGCTGTTTCTGTGAGCACAGCACAAGGCAGAACTATATCTTTGCTTCAGTCCTTTGCACTTTCCCCTTCTTCCACCCACCCACCCCTGCGCCCCGTGGCTCTTTCCCTTTCATTGTTCTCAGGGCCGGGAGAGCTTCACTTCATTTGAGGAGTGACCTCCCCATCCCCTGCCTGCAGCACTGGACAGAGATTAGCACAGATGAGAAAACACAGAAGAAACCTGCTGGAGCCAACATGGGGGAGCCTGTGACAGGAGGAGAGAGCAGCAAGGTGTCTGAGCATGGTCAGATTGGCTCTAGGGGACACAGATACAGGGTGGTTTCAGGCCCTGGCACCACTGCTCTAGTGGGGAATTGCCATCACTTTAATTAGGAGATAGCTTTAGCATTTCCCTAGGGAGGGGGAGAGAGTAAGGCAGGAAGCCACTGGAGAGGAAGAGAAAACTGGAAACAAGGAGCAAAGAACACAAACTGGAATAGATTTTTTTAAAGGAGGTATGCCTGTTACATCCCACACCTGGAGACCTTCTAGAAAGGCATAAAGGAAAATAAAAGGAGTGGTTGCAATTAGTGCAAAGAAAACTAGCAAGGAAAGATTTTCTTTTTCCAAGTATCAGGAGTTCCCAAATCTGTGGATTATGTTGTGCTTAAAGCATGGCTGCCTTTAGGCTATGAGGTCTGCTGTGGGCTACATAGGGATTATCTCATCTGGCATCTTAATTTGCAATGCAGGGCCTGAGAAATTGCTCGAGGGCCACCCCAAGACAGTATGAGGCTGAGGTGAAAAGCAGGGGTAAGGAGTGGGAGAGCTGGCATATTATCAAAGCCTGCAATGAGAGACTGGTAGTGAGGACTAGGAACACAATTTCTGAGGTCAGAACTGGTTCTAGGCTTGCAGGGCATAACAGTAGGTGTGGGGAGGAGAAATTGGATCATGCTGGGTAAGCAGGCAGAGGGATCTCTTGTAGAATGGGCAGGGTATGACTAGCCTTCTCCCTGCAGCCAAATCTTGTCTTTCTATTCCTGGATATAACTTTGATAGAAATGGCTATTCCTTGAGCCCTAGCCAATATATTAAGGGTTAAAGCACTGTGTAGTGGTAACAAATTTTGTTTGTATGACAGAGGAGTGGGCCAGATATGTTTGCTGAGAAGAAACTGCTGTCAGCATTGTGCCTTTTATTAGTCTCTACATTCCTTCCTTCCCTCTAATGAAATGCCCATTGACATTAATGGTGGTGTCACCTGCTGAGAAAGCCATTGTCACCTGCCACTTTTCCCATAACAGCAGGTCCCACTCTAGCACTTCAAAGTCACTGTTGTCTTCTTTTTAAATGAACAATCCAGTTCCTGGATTATTTTTCTTGCCCTTTGAGCTCACAAATACTACCTCAAGACAGCAGCAGAGTGGAACTCTATGGTGGTGTTTACTGTAAGCTACATCTGCACTCTTCTAGGGACCCTCAAAGAGCTTGTGTTCATGAGCAGTGGCCATTTTGTTGCCTTACATCTTGTAGGGATATGTTGTACATGTTGTAAAACATCCAAATACTCTCTGCTGTCTACTGCCTTGCTTTTACTCTCTCTCATTGCTGTCTTTTGCCTTCTTCTTCTTTGTTTTGTGGGTTTTTTGGGGAGGGAGCAAGGGACATTTTGGCTTTTTCTTTCAGGATTTCTTAAACATTGTTAATCCTCTTGGCATAACTAGGCACCTACTTGAACAGCTGGGAGAGTGGGATCACAGAAATCTTTCATGGTGTCTCAGAGGAGCTCCCAGTTTGCTGGTAGGAGTTCATGAGCAAAGAAGGCTTGATACCAGTACATCGCCTCCTGCGTGTGGAGCTTTAACCATCCAATTTTTCACTTCCACAGGGGAGGGTGTTTGATTCTTAGGTTCAAGTGTGCTGCCCAGGCAGCTGTTTCCCACCTCCTCAGAGGAGACATGTAGGCTGGAAGGAGGGCTGGTTTTGGTCTTCAGGCTGCCAGCTGGATCTCTGTTACTGTGTTTACATCTGGACAAAGTACAACTTCTGCATGTTCCTTTCTGATGGTTTATTTCTGAGTATGGAAATGAACAGGAAGAGCAACTCCTAAGGCTGGGGGTGCACAGGTCTCACTACTTCACACTGTCATCTGAAATGAAAAAAAAAAAAATCTTTGTTCCTTCATATCACTCCTTACATCAAAGGTAGGAAGTTTCCTATGAATTTAAAGGCATGATAGAAGAGTTGCTTCTTGGTTTAGTTAACAGCATGCATATACTAACACTTATGAAAACATAGCCTTTTATTGATCTAATCTACTGAGACATCAGTATTTATGTTGTGGCTAAAACTGTCTGCCAGAAAGGACAGTTCCTCATCTCCCTCTTGAATCCGGCTTCAACAGTAACATATTCACTTATGTTTTCCTCAGGTCAGTAAAGAGCAGAATCATTTAATAATTTTCTGTCCAGTAACTCAGGCCTTTTCCAATCTCTGAACCTTTGTCTTATAATAGCTAAACCATGGGTCATCATTATTTTTCTTTCAGCCTTTTCTAGGTGTAATACTGGCTCTATACTCTTTGACAATACCTTCTTTTTCCTCCTCTTTTTTGTTATTCTGTAACTAGCTTTCTAGTCTAGATATAAAATCCTAGGAGGCATATGTTGTGGTTTATTTACTCTGTAGATTTTTTTTCTTCCAGCTCTTCTGATGAATTCCACACAAGTAAATCAAAATTAGTTTGTAAAATGGTGGTTTATAATGTAGTCAGTTTTCTGCAGGGTCAACAGCAGCAGAAACCTGTAAGATAGCACACTTAAAAGAAGTTATTGTAATACTGTCCTTGAATGTTTGTTCCAGCACTCTTTGAAGGGCTTGAACAAAATGCTGCTAGTCCATCTGACACAAGGTGACAAGCAGGCAGAACACTGCTGAATTTCCTTGAAGAGTGGTTTGAAGTTTCTCAGAAGGTAATGGACAGAGGCAACATTTTAAATCTCATTTAAGGCATAATTCACATTGGCCAGAATTTCACCCAAAGTATATAAACAGGCCATAGGCAAAAAAATATACTCCCTACAACATCACTTCATAGGAGAATCATTTGATTTTGTCTTTTATTTTTTTAATACAATCTTTATAGTCAAATAATAAAGGCAGTGTTTTACATCTAAAGGAGTCATTTCTTCACTCACAAATGTACAGTTTTAGGAACAGAAGGGACTAATAGACTGTCATCTCATCTGAAACATGCCAGAAACATTTATCCAGCTGTTTCAGTAGTGAGTCCAATAGCTTGTGTGTAGTAAAATAATGTATCATACAGTAAGGCATCTGGTCCTGATCTGAGGATTTTAAAAATGTGCCAAAGTACTTTGTTCTTACTTGTTAAAAACACAGGTCTTGTTTCCTGTTGGAATTTGTCTGGCTTAACACTGTGTTATCAGCCCCTCTATCTGCCACACTGAAGACCCCATAAGCATTGGGCACTTCTCTTGAGGTACTTACAAATGATAAATTAGACACCTCTTGGTCTCCTCTTTGATACAGTGAAGGGACTGAGCTATTGACATTTTGTCGTCTTGCTTTTGAGCTGTGAGCTGCCTCATGTCCTGTTCTCTTCTTAGTCCAGTTTTCATCCCATGGCTGTGTACAGAAACAAGGAGACATCAGAGTTCCTGTTCCTTGATGATACCATCCTTGGTGTCTGTGCCTTTTGCAGGTGGGACTAGGCCTTCTGTCATACCAGTAAGACACCTGTGTTCTCTAGAGTGGTTTAATTTTGGCTTTTATTTGCATCTTTTTTGGGGGGGGGAAATCCTTCATATAACTGAGGATGTTCACATTTCTTGATGTGAACAACCTGCAACTTTTTCTGAGAGAAGGATTCTACATAGCAGCAGGTTCTGGAAAGCTCTTTCACTCATCTATAAATCTGAAGAAACTTTATCTTTCTCTGGAAAAAGTCTTTGAAAACAGCTGCTGTCTCAGTTTGCAAGGAAAGAGCACAAAAAAGCCATCTATGAAAACACGTGTGGAAAGTTGAAACTATGTTTCCAGACATAAAGAAACAAATCAGACATTTGGACTATGCTTAGTGTGAAGTTCTGTGAGGCATGAGGAGGTTGTTGGTTTTGGTCAGACCAAAAAATACTGCCATTGTCTTATCCAGTCTAAGAGGACATTACTTGCAATACAGAGCAAGGCTGCTGCAAGAAAGGCTACTTGAGGCTGATCTTGGATTCTGGTCCATTTAGAAGACCTTTACATACCTTAATCTGTCCAAATCGCTGAAACACCCCGCCAAAGTTCCTCCTCTTTGCAAGTCCTATTGTGCAATCTCCTTCTTCACTCAGTGAGTCTCCCCATAGGAATTCCTGAGCAAGTCTGCCCTCATTTTTACCAATAACTGATGCTCTTTGTGATCCCCCATGGAGCTGCAAAGCTTAGGGTAAGTACCTGCTAGAGAAATGCAGGCATCCTTTGAGCAAAGGACTTTGGGAAGAGGGCCAAGCATCTCAAAGTGATGCTTCTGTTATTATGGGGCTGCAGGAAAAGCCCTTTTGCCTTTAGCAATCCCAATTTTCTTTTTCATTATCCTCCTGATGCTAACCTCTGAATAACTTCTAAAGTAAACAGCCCATAAATATTGCACGAGTCTCCAATACTAAAAGCTGATAAAGTTTATAGCACTTATAAAGTAAATAGAAGGAAATGCTTTTCAGTTTCCTATTTATAGGCCTCAAGAGAGATCTCAGGTATGATTTATCACTTCAATTTTAACTGTATTAGTCTCTCCCTATCATATACACACAACTCTTTTCCTTGGTCATTCTTTTTTTTTTCTCACACACAGCTGCTTCCTCTTTTCCCTGTAGACCTGCTCACACCCACACAGCCATTTGCCCTCCACATCCTTTGCTAACAGGCAGGAGACTGTGTGCTCTTTTACAGAGTGGTGAGTGCCATCAGTTTTCACCAGAGTCAGCAGGCATTGAGGGTTCTCAGCATTTAGTGAGGGCTCTCAACCACACGTAATCCAAAGAAAAAAACTACTTTTTTCAAGTCAGTGTGGCAGGAGGCCAAAGAAGGATTAAAAAAAAAAAGAGGCAACATTTTGGATGTGGGTGGATCATTAAAGCACAGGGAGTATAGCTAACATAGGGTATGTTTCTTTTTAAGGCCTTCCTATATGCTTTCCAAGTGTTAATGTTTCTAAATATGTAGTATTCATCCTCAATTGCTAGTGCATTGCACTTGAGCAGGTAAATGAACTGTGGCTAATAATACTGTTTTTCTTGGAACGAATAAAGTTCATTTCTTCTGTTTTACAGAAGGAGAGGAACACTTAAGGCCACATATCACAAAATCTAAATCAGCATTTTATTCTGGTGCAACAGTGCACTTCTGAAGTAAATCTCCTGGTTGTCCCCATTTAGGTTTTTTTCCCATTTAAATGGAAACACTTATTTCAGAAATATGAAATAGGAAATATACCTGCTCATGGGCATTCAGCCCATGGAGCCAGACTTCAGGTAGACCAACTTAAAATCCCCAAAACATGTAAATGGGGACTTCAGGTACTCAGTACCAGCTGGTTTGCTCCATTCCTATTACACTGCAGCATTTGCTAATGTGGCAAACCACAGCACCCCCACAGCTTGTGACACCACTGTATCCTAACTGCATTTTCTTGTCCTGGTTCTGTATTAAAACAACAACAAAAATGCCTCTCATGTAAGTGATTGAAATAAATATGTTTTAAATTCCCACAACTGTACTTCTGGGGTTTTCCTCCCCAAGAGCTTTGATTGATATAAGAACATAAAGAATGGTGAAAGAGAGACCACCAAAATCAGGAGCCGACAGACTTGGAGTCTAACTTGCTCCAAGGAAATAAGGGAATTCAAACAGCTGCTTCTGATATTGCTTACATTAAGCTTCCCACCTTCTCATCACAGGAGGGAAACTGCTTGCCAGAAGGACCCACACTGGGTGGGGTAGGTGAGGGGGAAAGGATAATGGAAGAAAAGTTCAATGCAGGAGGAACAGGAAATGGCAGCTGAAAACATCTGGGTGCAGGGAAAGGGGAATTATTGTAAAGACATAGAAAAAACTGATGTGAGGTGAAGAGGACTCTGCAGACACAGTTTCTCTTCCCATGTGTCAAGAAGGGGCATTTCTGTTTTGAATTCATAAGGCCTTTCTTACAACTTCTTCACATATCCTCTGATATCACTCTGCACATAAAAGGCAACTGGGATAATTTCACTCTTAGTGAATCATGCTCAGTGATTGGTTTCATTGCTGTTACAAAATATTGCCTTGTCAGCACTGCTATTCTCCAGGGTCTGTCCCCTTCTTTCTCCAGTCCCCATCATTCTAGCTAGGACTATGCTATTCTTGATGCATGAGCTCTCCCCTCAACCATATCCGATCAAAGCATCACCCTTTCGGTGTTCAGCCTATTAGGTAGTATAAATAAACCTTTCATCATTTACTGCTTTATACTCCACTGACTATGCTGTTGTCTCCTGTTGACAGCAACTACAGCTGCACTTTTCTAACTGCTCAGGCCAAAGGCAACTAGTCAATTAATATGAACTCAGTTCCTTTCCAGTTCAAAGCTTACTTAGACTCCATGGTCCCAGAGAACCATTTCCAGACACAGTCATATTCTGGTTTAACAGATGCTTTATCTTCTTTGGCAGTTTGGCCTGCTGGATAATATTGAGATAGATTCATTACCTTCAGGAAATATTGAAGCTGTAAGAAAGCAACTGCAACTTCACATGACTTACACCTGCACCACTTAAAACATCCTGTTGTCATCTTAAGACTGTTAAGCATGGGGTTTGTTTCAGCTGAGTGTAGCCATCTAAAAAGGCATGAATTCAGATGCCCTCTGTAATCAGTAGGGAGACATAGGTGGCCACACATGGTGTTGCTTCCATCTGTTAGAGACACCTGTTAGGATGAGGTGAATGTCACTTGGGTTAGGAAGCTCATTTGTCCATGTGGCCTGTGTCATTAATGAAGTGGGAGGGGTCCTTCGGAAAGGTGATTCAAAGCCACGTTTTGCTGATTTGGGATGCAAGAAGAGGCTAGAGAATGTATTGAGAAGACCAGTCCATAGCCATGGGTCTCATTAATCTTCCCTTATCTCCCTTGTTCCAAAAGCTGAGACATATTTTCTTGCTCTGGCTTCAGAACAGACAGGAGCATCAAGCCACTGAGCCCCCTACTTTCCTTACTGTGCCTCAGCACAGGACTAGTGGAGCTTCTCTGCAGGAAGCATGGAGACTGCTCCATGTTCCTTTCAGCTATGAGCCTCTCCACTGAGATTGCCAATGACAGCAAATGCAACTAGCTCCAAAAGAGCTGTGGTTTTAGTGGTATGGGCACCTGTCCACTAGGAAGTGTGCTGAAACCTCTGATGCATTTCATAGGTTCCACTAGAGACCCATCAAACACTAATAACATTCAATCACTGCTAAGCAAGGCTGATTTTGAACCAGATGATTGGAAGTGAAATACTACCTATCCCACCACCAACCCCTGCCATAAGTCAATTATACATTGCAGTGCTTGAAACCAATAGAAGAGAGCTCTTTATTATATGCCATAGCTTGCTTTGGAAGGTGTTTCAACCACAGTTGAGTTTGGAATACCTTATTTTATTCTCTTTAGTGACTTTATACATACATATCTTGTTACCAACCCTTTTATCCACATCATGTTGTTATTTTTTTTAATTGCAAAGAATATTTTGTTGCTTTCTATTTCTGTTAAGCTATGAAGTATACAGTCTTGTTCTTTATCTTGGTGTATATGTTCACTATTTAGACAGCTTTACTACTGCCATCACTTATCACACTCCAGCCCACAGAATGGACAGTGTGGTGGCTAAGACGTCAAAGAACCTTTTGAGAGAACCTAATGCCAGAGTCTGAACCATGGTTTGGAACCATGCAGATTGCTGTACAAGTCTAAATGTGGCTAATCACTTTGGTAGGCAGCCAAATGCCCCCAAGTGCAAATGTAAGCCACATCTCTTACATATGAGCTATAGGCTAACAACGATTCGTAGTGATTTGGCCTAATACAAAGTCAGTTTCATGTAAGGAGAACCTGCTGCTGGGTTCAGCTGGCTCTGAAAAAGGCCCTTAGGTGAACAAAGCAGATCTTGGCTGGAGATTAGGTAGCTCTGTATGGTGAATATCTCTAGAAACCTAATGTTTCCCAGAGAGAGATCACCTGTCAGCACCCCATTAACTCTAGGAAGAAGGAAAATTTTGAGCAAAAAGACAAAAAAGTTGTTGTCTTAGTGTCATCTGAAATGATAAAGCAAAGTGTATCTGCAATTTCAATGCTACACTGGAAAAAAAGTAACAGAGTGAGGGAAAGCAAAAATAAGACTTGTAATTTTTATAACAAGGGTAAAGGGAGGGTTGATAAACAAAGTGCAAAGTATGAAAGCACACTAAATGAGCAGAGACCCTAGCCATGTTAAAAGAAAAAAATCACGAGAAGCTGTTTAGTGTTTTTAAGAAAATGCAATCCTGAAATGGACCAGAAATTATTGCTCTGTGGCAAGATGGGAAACAATTCCAACCCCACGCTCTTTGGTCCTTCCTGTCTCCTGATCCTCCCACCTCCCTCCCCTCTTCACCTTCCCATTCAGCAGCCTCTGGCCTGCCACCCTTCAGCTGCTGCTCTCCTCTCATCCTTCGCTGTCTTTTTGACTTTTAGCAGTTCCCTAGCAACAGCTGTTTTCATCTGAGAGGAAGAGTCGTGGACATTTTGCAGGCACAGCGGTGGGCAGGGCTCAGCCTGTGCTTACGGCTGATGGCTGACCCCAGGACGGAGTAGGACAGGGTGCAGCTCCAGGTCAACAATCTCTGTGCTGACCTCTGGTTATGAGCTGAGGCAGGGGGCTGCACCTAACTCTTATGCTTCAACTGTTGTTCTTGTTGGTTACCAGAAGGTTACTCATTCTGCTTCATTGGAAACGTTTATTTCCCCTGACCAAACATTGGGCTTTGCCTGACAGAAAAGCCTCTCAGACAGCATCAGTGTGGCAATCCTATGGCAAGGATGTAGGTATTCAGACATGGCACAAGGGTCCCCATTCCTCTGGTTAAATACAAAAGCTCTGATTTTTATGGGTCAGATGCTGTCCTGACCCCCTTGCTGTCCAGCCCACCTTGCTGCTGGAGGCTGTTACCTCTGGAGAAGAAGTGGGAAATGTGTGCTCACAGCACTTCACAGTGCCAGGTGTTAGCTGGAGCCATCGTGGGCTACATGTGGGGGCAGTCAAGGAGCCAGGCACATGTCTCCTTCCATCCGCTCTGCTTCTGCAGCAGCCATGCTTTGGCAGAGGGGAGGATGGGCAGCTGAGGGCAGCAGCATCACTGCAGTAGAGTTACTGGAGCTCAGTTAAGAGAATGCTAACCTATCATTATTTTTTATTTTATTGTTAGCATTGTTATTTTTATCATTAGTATAGTCCCCTTTTAATTCACCCCAAAGAAATGAAACCTATGTTGCTTTATGTAGCAGCCATTCCCACACCACCCACTAATGTCTACCATCAGAAGTGCTGAAGGTTCTCTGGAAAAATATGATGCAAGTTTTAAAGCCATTTGGTAAGGCTCTTGAAAATGAGACCCCAAGACATCACACTATAATAATAAGTTACTGTAGAATAAGACTAGTACACTAGCTAAATTTGTGGAGTTGGCACATACATAAACCTGTAATGCCAAGTGATCAAAACAGCTGATGAGACTCCACAGCATAGTTATTCCCATTTAAAATAGAAGAAGAGAAAAATGTTTCCTTCATTATCCACTAAAACAGGTGGCCAATGTTTCTTGTCAGGCAGTCACTGGTGTCTGAATTCTGTAATAGTGTCTTGATCATAGTATTTTTTCCTCCTGTTTATTTCCAAGCTTCTTAACTATCATGTTGCATAAAGGTGCAGATTTATTCTTGGTGGAATCATAACAGTGGAAATTCTTTGTCTGGATGTTTCGTGAATCTGATCTTATCCTCAGTCTTGTCTCATTCCAGAGAGGTGTTTTGTCTGTGCTTTGCTTATCCCTGTATGGACAGGGGCTTGGCATCCCTGTGAGCTGGTGTACCTTATGCATGAGACACATCAGTCACCCACTGTTTCACCCCACCTCCTGCAACCTGGCATGGTGTCTGTAGCTCCTGCCTTGCCTGTTCAGCATTCCTAACAGTGTCCTTCTCTGGCACCCTGTGCCAGCCAGCTCTATCCAGGCTTGGTGGTCCCATAGCAGAAAAGAGATTGCAGCTCTGCACAGCTGCTACACAGTATGTGTCTTCTAAGGTAATCTCACACTCACATGTCCCATGAACAGATGCTTTTGGTAGGAGTAGACCTTCCTCTGCCAATCCTCATGTGACATGGGATACTGCATTGACTTAAGACTGCTCTAAGGTAGAGAGTAGTATTAGAGTGAAGTCTTGTAAGGTGCCCTGGCTTTCCTAGCCTGAAGACAACCAATCTGTACCTTACCTTTGCTGTGCTCTACATTAACAGCAATCATCATTTGCACTTGTATCCCCTTTTTCTCCCTCTGCTATTTCCACCTTCTTAGCTTTGCCCCTGTGCTTCCATCCCTTGACAGCAATTTCTGCTGCCTGGAGGAGCTGTTGTGCAGAGTGAGATAGGATGATAAAGGGAAGGAGGCAGTACATATGGGCAGAAGGCTGCTTAGGTAGAGAGAAAGGACTGTGGGGTTTAGGGAAGAGGGGAAGATGGAAATGGAGCGCATGTAAGGAAGTAATAAAGGTCATCAGAGGAAGAAGAGGCAAGAGAACTGGAGGAAAGGTGACAGACCCCATCACCTGTCTGTGGTATCTTACAAATCTTAAAATCCCACTGCCATCCATTCTTGCCCACACTCCTCCTGAAATCTACTATCCCTTCCATTACACTGATGCCACCCAAAGTATCTCTGATCATGCTCCCCTACTTTTCAGCCTTTGCAACCACCTTTCTTGCCTTTTTCCACTATTGCAGAAACTTACTTTTCTTGCCCCAAACATGCTGACAGCAGGAAAATTCTCTGAGGCTGTAAACACTTGGGCTGCTGGGGCTGTGGCCTGATGCCTGGGAATTTCCCTTCCAGGGAGCATCATGCCAGCCTCACAGGAGCCTGCTCTAACACCTCTGTGAGCTCTAAATAGCATCTCCTTCTTTGGTCCTACCCCCACCCCCAACTGAGAGACCTCTCTACTTTGGTGGAAGCATGCCCATTTCCCATGGCCACACATTTTTCACTTTTGTCCCTTTTCCAAATCTCCACTCTTTTTCTGGTCCTAACTCTTCTGGATGTCTCTACTCTTTTCTCTGTTTGTGCATGTCCTACTTCTTGGCAATACTCAATTTTTATCTTATCTCCAGTCCTAAGTTTGTCTCTGTCGATCACTGGGGCTTAGCAGCAAACTAGTTAATTCTGACATAGTGCCCTCATTAGACTTAAAATGAGATTAGTGGTAGAATACATGAGTTTTCACTCTCAGGCAGTCTTAATTATCCATTGTCCTAGGCTGAGACCACAGCTTTAGTTATACCAGCTAGTGTGTGATAGGTTCTCTTCCAAATCAGAGGCAAGACCTCTTTTGTTCTAAAAGGCATTCTTATATACTTAGAACTTGAATACGACATTTGGGCCACATAAACGTATGTTGGCCAGATGCTTAATATCCCTGCTTCAGTGTGTTTTGCTGACAATAAAAGAATAATGAATGCTCCTGCAGGACAGTTTCATATAGATTAGGATACAACAAATGCATTTTGAGTCTGTAAGAACAGCAGAGACAAACCAAAAATTAATTAAATGTAAATTCCATTCTTATTTCTCCTCTGTGAACTTGGTATTTTATCCATAGGTCTAACTATGAATACATTATGAGTTGACCTGCAATATACTATAAAAACAAGGCAAACAAACACCTCTAGCCCAGTCACAATTAGTGCCACATAAATTACTCCACATCGTGAGACTATGGAACCTGCCCATCCTGGTTTCCAACAAGACTAAATTTGGTGTAGTAAGTAACAAATGAGTGTTTATATGTTCTACCTATTGAAAAGATGAGCCTTAAAACACACTGACACTAAAAGGGATCAAATTCTGCCGTAATTTATACATCTTAAAATCCTCCACGAGTTACTGGATGTGTATTTGTGTAATTGAAAGCAGCATTAGGCTAGAATTTATGGAAGCAGTTTAGTACAGTGATAAGCCTATCAGAGTTTAACACATGCCCAGAGTTTCTGCATTTTGTAAACTGCCATCAATCCCCAGTACTGCCACCAGAGAAGATAACATCATCTGGTCCACAATAAAATACAGTCTTTCTAAATTTGGTAACAGAAATGTTTATTACTTGCCCAGTTGAACCATATGAATAAAGAACTCAGAACAACTAGATCAGTTCCAACACAAATCTGTTGGTGTGCAGTCTATTTCATGTCATACGGAGTACTTCAAGTTACATGCTCAAATATGACAACAGCCAACATATTGGGAACTTGGAGTGTGAAATCCTGTTTCTGCAGGGTTTTCTGCTAAAAGCGTGGTCTTGTCATGCCACTGCTTCCAATAGAGTTTGTCTCTGGACAAGCCTCACTTATATCAATGCTGGAATCCTTTTGCAGGGTGTGGACTACAGATAAAACTGGCAGGTAGATATTGGTGGGCTTGAAATTTTTTTGTGCAGCTAGGACTGGTCCCTGATGGTGTATTATCCTCTAACTATTTAGCTCCTTTGGTCTCTAATGGCATTGCAAAGGGAAGAAAATGGACACAGTGATACAGAGCTATAACCACCACCAAAAGCTGAGCTGTTGTCCATTATCAGTGGCACTTTTCACTAGAGGAAAGGGCACTCAGCCATGAAATGAGGAAACACTGAAGAAAATAGCAAAAAATAGTGTTCTGAGGTAGATAAGAGGTTGATAAAAGTGCAGAGCAGGGCCAGTATATAGCAACTATTTCTCTGTATACTCTTCCAGCCTTCACCAAGTTTTGGCTTAAGCGCTCACTGTATAACACAGCAGCAGCAGAGCTGCATCAGGTAGCTTCTGATGATCGTTTATTTCGGGACTGTATCTGATTACTTTTGAAACTCATATGAAGCTCCAGCATCCATAAAATCCAGAGAAAAGGTAACTCCAGAGCTTAACTGTGCATTATATAAAGGAGGTCTTTCTTTGCTTCAGTTTGAGCCTGCCACCTGCTTGCCTTGAGCACATACCATGTTGCAATTCCAATCTGGTATTTCTGGCCTCTCCTCTAAGCTGAGGTGTAGGAAATCATGTTTGCAGACTCAGCGGTGTTATGTAGCATACAACAGTGTCAGAGAGACACATAAGGGATGGTGTTATTTTCATATTACTCCTCTTGGGCTTTCACAAACCAAAAGACTCTTAGTTTTCTGGCCCATCTTATTGACTGGATCTGGCTTTCTGCTTCCTATGGATGGACAGACACTATGGCAAGCCTTCCTGACATAAGGAGCAGCCTTACTGTCAACAGGGAATTTGAGAGTCTGCTATGATTTTCTTCCTTCCTTTGATTCATGTTTCATTTCACCAGCTAAAAGCCCTGAAGTGACACAGAAGGTTATTCAAGGCCATTCTGTGCCACCGTAGCTGAGTAAAAAGTATGGTTTCCAACCTTACAAGCAGCTGAGCAAACTAAATACACAACTATTTTGCCAGCATGAGGAAGTCATGTGGCTCCACCAGCTTTTTCACTGGGGGATGGAATAGATCTTTCAAGCTGTGCACAAAACTGTGCAGTACAGCCTCCTTTCTCCCTCTGCATCACTCTGCAATGTGTGCAAAGTAACACATTAAGCACCTTTATAGCAATGTTAAGGCTCTTCTGATTTTCTGACAAAGGCTGTTGGTACACACATTGGGAAAAAAAAAGAAAAATCACTGCTTTTTCAGCCCCAAGTACTGTTTATTGCACAGGTGCAAATAAATGAAAGATCAGGTCTGCTGACACTGCTGTGGGCCCTAATGAGACAAGTGCACCAGGTTGTGCCCTCACATCCCCACTCATGCTGTGTGCCTCAGCACTGGCAGGCCTCTGCAGTGACAATGACAAAACAAATGATAGCAGAAACAGTAGCAACAACAGTGCAATCGTTTAGTGTTAAACTCATACTGGTTTTTGATTGCCCTCTCCCAAAACACTCGCTCTTTCTCTCTGAAAGACATTAAGCCTCTTCCCCATTTCCTTCTGAACACCTTCCATGCAGTGAAGTTGTCCCTATTGCTTCTTCCTCTCCCCCCTGCCTCTTGGGAGTCCCACCATCCTACAGCAGGAAGGGCTGTCCTTGTGCCTCATTCCTTGTGGGAATGTGCTGTTTCTTCTTCCTCTCCTTCTAGTGCCTCCCTAAAACGTTCTCTTCCCACAAATCACTGAAGCAGCACCAGTGCAGCACTACCTGTGTTTAATGTCTGCTGCATTGCCTGCTGCTAGCAGGAGCTGGATGTGGCAGGCGAAAGGCTTATCTCTGGTATATGGATGAGCTTACCTGAAGAGTAAACCACTCAAGAGGCTGTCTCAAGCTCCTCCAACAAACTCAGATGCAAAGCAGCTCTCATCTGCACTGGGCACGGGACAATTTCTGCATCTGTAACAGCCTTACTGTAGCTTGGGTATTAAAACAAGTCCTTCTTAACAGAAGCACAGTCATCAGTACATTTGCATTTTATCTGCACCTCATATACAAGAACACTTGAGGTTCTTTCTGGTCTGGAATATTTGAGAAAATATGTGAATACAGAACCAATAAGGATGTTCTACAGGTTTCAAACCTTACAGATAGGATTGCTGCACAGAGAGTGAGTGAGAGAAAGAGGGTTGTATATTTGATGGCTGAAATACTGCCAGCCTCTCTCCCCCGCCTCAAAATATGTTCCTGACGCCTAGACATAAAGTTCAGTGTTTCATTCCATCTCAATAGGGATTTTATGACTGGAGTGCCAAGGATAAGAAAAGACCAATTTGTAGTTTTATTGATCAGGCTAAAGGTCAGGGGCAGATGTGTAGGTCATGGTGCTTCCTCTGAACAGATATGGAACCAAGAACCTACCTTCTGAAAGCTGAAAAATGAGACAGGGGAGGGGGAACTTGCACTGATTAAACATAACAGCTAAGGTGTCAATCATGACCAAATTGGACAGGCTTAGAGATGGGAGGCCTCACAACAACCATAACTTTGCCCCCATGCCTGCATGCTCTGGCAGAGGGGCTTGTACTATGTGCGTGCTGAGGCAGCGATGTGGTGTATGAGCAAATGCCAGGACACAATTTAATATAATAAAAACATAATTCATGCTGACAAAGTTTATGAGATCATATTTCCCAGTCCTAGCTGAACCACATAAAGCATATACTGTCACTACATGCATTTTGGCTGGAATGGTAGGGGCTTCTGCTGCATGGAGATAGCCTGGAAGGTATTCGTCACCATGACCCACTCTGGGCTGGCTGCTATGGTAGAATAACACAAAACTACATTGATTCATTGTCAGGAATTTACAGTTTAGACTTAAAATGTCATGAAGCAAAATGGTTTCCACAGCAATGTCAGTTTTTCTCCCCTACATATATTAATTTTGTCCTCATTTGCCCCTGTGAATCACCACTGAAAGTGAGACTTGGTGACTGTAGTATATTCTGTTCCTGGTGTCTCTGTGTTGTTTGCAGTGTAAAGCTGTTAATGGCTGAAAATGTGCTTACTGTAAAAGAGAGAGGATTCACCACAGCTTTAATTAAAGATGGTTTAAGCTAACTTTTATTTCTGCTGATTCTGAACTATGCCCAGAAGTAGTCTTTACATTTCAACAGCCCTCCTCTTCCCCTGTCTTACCCCACCAAGTGTAGCAATGGAAGGAGGCCTTCATACTTTCGCACCATTTAGGATCTATGTAGGCCAGGTAAACATCATTATAGGTGACTTAATTGAGGTATTGCTTTTCCTGACCTTACTTCTTCAGATTTAGTCTGTACAAAGCAAAACTTGGGGTTTGTTTTACGGTTAAATTTAATCTTCAGGTCCAAAGGAAGAAGGATTCCTAACAAATAAGTAACAGGTTAACATAGCTGACCTCTTTGAAGGTGATCCAGAGAGCTAAACCCTTCCCTTTAACTTCCATTCCCTACATTAAGTTGGAGGCAAACTAAGCCTGAAATTAGGCAAGGCTCCAAATTCCTGAAGAAGGTTTATCATTACATGTACAGAAAAATCTCTTAAGTATTTGTCCCATCACCCAGCCCATCAGATGGTTTGATTAATATCCCACTAGTTCACCAAATTTGTAATGAAGGAAACAGTACTGATCATTTCTTCCTAGCTGATCCTGGCTTGTGGTGAAGGAGGAAGATGATAAGGTGTATTGGTATCCCTTTGAGCCCTGTTTTCTCTGAATTTGGAATTAACAGCCAGCCAGTTAAATGCCCCGAGAAGTATAAGCTTAGGACCTATATTACACATCAGGTCTATCAGGGGCTAAGATTGTCTAGTGTATATACTTGCAACAACTACATGCCAAAATGGATTACTTTCATTTACACTTTCTTCTTCCAGTTCTTACATTGGCTGAATTTTTCTGTCTGTACCACCTTCATCCTGATGGTTTCTGAGCTTCAAATAAAATCTGATTTTATTACACACATACCTCTAGCAATCAAGTCTTCATCTTTCTTTTTATACTGTATTTCTTTTTTCTACTTGTTGATCAACTGAATAATGAAGTTTCATGGTAGGTTCTGGTGACCATGAGACCTGAGGTCTAATGTCTTGAAGCAGAGAGTTGCTTAGCTAGTAACATAGCTAGCTGCTACACAGCTTGGTGGTTTCTAGATGCCTGCTGCATGATGAGTCAATTGGAGCTTCTTCTGGCCACAGCAATTTCATGACTGTGGCCAATTGCAAGAGTCATAAAAATACAGATGCTTTGTCTAAGAGCTCCTTCTAACGAAAAAGGTGAAGTAATGTGATTAGACAAAATCAAATAATCATTTATCAGTAGCAGTCTTTAGGCCTAGCAGATTTGAGGAGTCCAGTGTAGCTCTTCTATACCTTTTCTCTGATCTATACCTTTTCTCTGGACTGTGGAGCTTGAGAACCGTCCTAATGTCACATAACAAAGACTGAATAACCTAGGCTCTGTGTGTATTTAAGTTATAGCCTCAATGCTCCATTAGTGTGCATTGCTACCCCCTTCACTACTTATATTTGAATGTCTACCAAATAGGTTGTTCTAGTAAGGAAGAAGGAAGGGTCATATTTAGTGTAATAAGAAAATATGAGAGGAGCATAAAATAGAGAGCTGCCAGCAACTATACCCAGTGTTTTGCAGCTCAGGGGGTTTGCATCTAATAGCTGTGCCTATTAGACCACATCAGATCTTATAATTAACTAAAAGCAGTGGGAGAGAGACATTCCCAGGGCAAAGCCAAACAGCAGCTGCAGCATCTGTGCTGTATCATAATGGGGAGCAACCCTGAGTGTGAAAGTTTGGGAGGACAATATCAAAGGAGATCCTGCACTGAAAATTGTTCAGTCTATGGAGGAGATGTGTAAGAGGCAGAGATCGTTAGAGGGAAAACACAGGGAGGGAAAGCTGGAGGCCAACGGGCATCAGTTTGATTTAGAAGAGCAGAGACAATAGGGTATGTTCACAGGCAAAATCTTCTCAGAAGCAGCTTATGGGTATGGAGAATTGCTCCTTTTCATCTCTGATGTGTGATCACTGGTTACGGACACCGTGAAATACTGCAGAGAAATTGGACAGAAAGATTTCAGCTGCAATATAATCTGAGGCATAATTGAGAACAAGATCAGATTTGGGAGAGTTTAAGATGAGGGCAAAAGACAGGTTTGGGGCTAAAACAAAACAGACTTATGATGAAGTTCACAATTGGGGCCCTCCTTTGACCTTGCAGGCAGGATAGGTGTAACGAGTCTCTCAGAGCTGAAACTGGAGATGATGTTTCATTAGTCAGGAAGGTGCATTTGAGGTTAAGAGTGGTAAAAAAGACATGATTCACTATGAACAGTAAGACAGCAAAACTGAATTTCCTGTTTTGTTTCAATCCACCTTCAGGACATCCTTTGGCATATGTTTCTACTAACCAGGCTAACTCTGCAGGCTACATGTAGATGGATGCAAAGCCTGACCTGTTCCCACAGGATCTGTTGTCACCTGTGTATTTTGTGAGGGCTTCCGGAGCCATTTCCCACTTGTGCTGCGTGGCACAGCTCTTCCTTAGGGAGCTGTGAGTAAATTTGCCTGTATGGGCACACATGGGAACTGTGCAAAGGGAGCTGGGGTCCGGGGCTTAGGTGGGCTAGTAACAACTTTTTGCCACAAAGAAGGTGTGTTACAACCCCAAGTGAAAGCAACTTCCATGTTTTGGTCTGCATTTCTGGTTAGGTCGACTCCACGTGTTGGAAAAAGAGAAATGAATGGGTGTGAGAGAGTTTTTTTCTGTGGATGGAGAACAGCTGCTGCACCTGAGGAAAAGCCTGGTTTATCTCCGTAGGGAAGGGAAGCCCACACAGAAACGCAGACCTCTGCAGGGGAGCCACAAGGGCTGGTAATTACTGCCAGGTGTTTGTTGGAGGGGCTACTAATAGCAACATGTGACACTTCTGGGGAGCTTTTTCGTTTGAAAGTCTTCATCTTGGAGGTGAACAGACAGGAGAATGAAGCCCTGAGCTCGGCTCCAAATTCTGCCTCAGGGCCAGCAGACAAGCAGCCTGCCTCAAGTACACCCACCTCACCTAAACCTCTACTTTGAGGGCCTGCACTGGGGCAATTGTACAAGGGAAACGCTGGGAGGGGTGCATTCCTCCCACCCAGCCCCACCAAGGCGACCCCACCGCTTATCGCTGAACGGGACTGGACCCATTTCGCAGCAGGTAAGGGTGAGCCCAGCCACCCAGCTTGCCCCGAACACTACTCCCCCCTGCAGCGGCAAGACATGCCGGGCTGCCCTGTCTCCCCGAGGAGGAGGATGCCACGCGAGGGGATGAAAATGGTCTCCCTGGTGCATGAGGGCCTCTGCTGCCTGCCACCTCTTTAGCCGGCGACGCCGGCAGCTGCTAGGGACTGGTATCCATGGAGATCCCGACGGGGGGAGGTCCTGGCGGAGGGGAGATGTCTGTAGGGTACAGAAGGGGGAGTGGGAGGGGAAGGCGGTGCTCGGGCGGTGGCGTTAACTCTTCGCTTGGGACGAAGAGGGTTCCCCGCAGGCAGGAGAGAGTCCAGGATCACTGGGGTGGCTCCGGCTCCTCTGTGGAGCCCGGCTCCCCTCAGGCGAGGCGCCTGCCCCAAGGTGAGCTCGGGCTCACTCCGCTGCTGCGGCTGCCCTCACCTACAGCCCTCACCCTCCCTTCCCACGCACCACCATCGCCTCCCTCGGACTGGCACAGCTGGGAGGGGTGAGGAGGGAAGCAGTTGTTCCACGCCCATAATGCGGGACAGTGACAGGGTCTGCAGGGAAGGAAGAGGAGGATTAAGAGTGCCTGGAGATGCCGTTGTGGCTGTGGGTGGCGCTCGCTTTCATGGAGGGCTGGCCTGGTGACTGCTCAAGGGAGTTCTGCAGCTGCGTCCTACCAGGAGCTGTTTTGCAGCAGGCTCAGGAAAGTCACCAGTCGTTCTTCCCGTAGAAATATTTTGCAAGTCAATTTAGCCGCATCCTCCGGTGAGAGCCCCGAAGGTGGCTGTGGTCATGGCGGAAATGCTCCAGTGTTGGATTCCAGGGAGCAGGAAGGTGCTTGGCGGAGAGCAGAGCTTGGGGTAGTGGGCAAAGCCGCAGCTGGGCTGCACAGGCGAATCAGACTCCTTGTGTAAATACACGGACTTGGTCTTCAGACAGGAGTTAACTCGGACAGTTCAGGATGGTGGTTACCATATAGAAAAGTGTTTGTCACCATGGTGACCGAGCAATGCTGCATCTTCCTGGGAGTGGAAAGTGCCAGTCCCGGGCATCTATGGTGTGAGACCAGTGGGTTAGGTGCAGCAGGCTTTATCTTTTGAAGCCAGAGATTGCGATCGATCTTAAAATTGCCAGTGAAGTGAATTGCTTGGTGCCCACCCAATGGCTGTAAATACACAAGAACGTCACAGTGAGTGTATGCTGGTGTCCATTGCAGTCAGTGTCTTCCAAAAAGAACCTTGCAAAAACAAAGGGAGAAGCAGGGGGAGTGCAGTGGGGCAGGAGGGTAGAGGTGGTGGAGCTATTGTTCGTCCAGTGCTTCAAATAGTAAACTAATATCTGTGTTGGTGTCATTGAGTAGGGGTTAGGATTCACCAAGTTGTAGTTAAGGGGCTTGATGCCTACCAAATGTTCGAATTTGTGGTGTAGTTATAACAGTGTATATTTACATATAAATTTAACAAATATGTTGAATATTGAGCCCAAAAGGAGGTGATGAAACATTGGGTTTTGTTGTTTTATTTGTTTGTGAGACATTCAGATAAATCTCCTTGCTATCCATCTCCAGAACCTTCCTGGTGTTTGGGGGGTTGTTTCAGGTTTGGGTTTTTGTTTTTTTTGTTGTTGTTTCTTTTTACCAGCAGCATACCTTGATCTGATAAGTTATTACTGCTCCATATAAACTTTGTTCCTCTTCAGGAAGTCCTAAGTATTCACCTTGGAATCCCAGAAAAAAAACCTCTTTAAACCCCTTAGTTATTGGTGGCTCTCAAGAAGGGTAACAACAAACGTCCCTGACCCACTGGCAAATCTCTCCAGTACTGCATATCTAACTTGGAAGAGAGAGCTCTAAACATGTCCTAAGAGACTTAATCATTCACTGGTTCTCATACCTACGAATTCAAAGACTCTGAACCAGAGGGAGGAAAATAAGAGAAAGAAACTCAGTGGATTCTTCATTGTCCAGGTCTCCCTTAATTAAGGTCACTGTGAATGAAGCTTGGCTGATGGAAGTAGTGTTAGATTCCTGAAGTGTTTTGAAAGGATTTTGTTGAAGATGAGAGGGACTTTGAGTCCAAGAATTGCTTGCACCACAACCCACGAAGGAGGTGAAAAAAACATCCATGGATGAGCTCCACGAAGTACGTTCAGATGCTTAAGGCAGTGCTGTACTGTGACTACTTGAGGTTGGCACCACATGAGTTTGTATATCTGCTTATCCATGCAGAGACATGAACCCTGGAAGGAAATTAGATGTGTTAGCATTAACTTTGAGGTTAATTTCCCCAATTTCTGAGCAGAATTCCTAGGGTCTTGAAGCACATGTGGCTATATTGTTTCCAGCTCTGGAGTTATTTGGGGCAGAATTACCCATGACCTGCTTCAGGAAAAGAAGGTAGTAGCTACAAGGGGTACTGAAACACCTCCAACCCTCCTGTCAGCTTTGCCCAAGCCAGGCTGGTAACATCACTCAGAGAAAGGCTGAGTTGTGTAAAAGAAAATTTATGGCTGAGGGTACTGGCCTTTCAGAAATATCCCTGATGCTTCTGTTCTCTTCCTTGCAGACTCTTGAGGGATTTCCCATTCCTGTTCCTTTCTGCCTTCTTTCCCTTCCCAGTCCTTTTGCTTTCTCTCTCCTCTTCTTGCACAGGAATAATCCAGTTGAAATCCACATCAATACTGAATTTTAACTACACTCCTGAGAATTCACCGCTCGCCTCTGGTACTGCCTTGAGGGATCTCTGCTTGGGTGTAGCCAGATTCTTTGAGACCCTCCACCTCAGATATGTTTGCTATAGCTAAACCTGGCTGAAAGCCCCCTTCAGTGTCACCCCTCCTCCTTTCCCAGGAGACTGTGGGAATGGCAGCAGCAGCAGAATTGCCTGGCTGCTTTTCAGAAGAACATATCACAGAACAAAGTATGGGAGTGGCCACAACCACTCAGTGTAATTAAACACAAGCATCATTTTTGAGTAGCCTGTGCTGTGGCAACCACAGCAGTTACTCTTATGCAGCTGGAAGGTTTAGAAGGCAGAGCTGTGCTATTTCACAAAAAAAAATCTCCTTGCAGGCAGTGCCATAAACTGTTTCACTGAGTGAAATACAGTCGTGGAGGAAAGAGTGCTAGAGAGGGAGAGGGGCTGGGAGAAAAAAAAAAGCTGGACAGAACCACACCATTTCTGGCTGTGGTTCAGTAACAGCTCTTGGGGCAGCATCTGATATACTACTAGGATGAAAAGAGCTTTTTACACTTAGTGCTTTGGCACCCTGATAGCACCTCTCTCTCTCTCTGTGTCAATCTCTCTCTCTCTCTCTTATTCCCTAGAGGTGCAATATATTGTCTTCCCTCTAGTTAAAGGGAAAGGGGGCTATTTGCATAGACAGGTCACTCTGTTTCTGTTGAAGGTGAATGAAAGGGCTAGCTAATTCATGCACACAGACCAGAGGATATAACACGGTACTGCCAGCCATTACAGAAACCAGTAAGACAGGGTGAAGCAGCTCAGCACAGCGCATGCAGCACTTGCCAAAGCAAACCTTTGGCACAAGGTAGCAGAAAGAGTGATGCTAATAAAGAAAAGCCATTTAGAAAGGAAAGGGAAAGCAGAATGAAAAAACAGGGGTTAGGGATTAAGGGGGTTTTGTCTGCTGTATATGACCCTAAATTCTTCTAGCACCATGGTAGGCAGAGAAAAAGTGTGGTCATAGTACTTTTGCGTCCCAGCTATGCTGGACTCAAATACACTCAGCATACAGCCAGGTGGTGACATTGCCAAGGACGGGTGGAAGGCACAATCTGGGACATGCCAAAGGGAGTGGGAGATCCCTTGCCACCTGGGATAGGCTCTATGTATTATGCTAGAGGTCCTGAGATAGGCAGCCAGAACTTGGGTCGTGTTCTGCTGAAGAGCCCAGCAGAATCGGAGAGCCTGGAGTTGGAGCTCCTGCAGTTCAGGCATGGACTTCTTCAGAGTTTCAGAGTGGGATGCTGCTGCCAATGAATGCAAAGGAGATTAGGCAATCACCCTCAGCTAGGGTAGAAGAGTAGTATCACCTGTGCTGTACATAGTGGTTTTCATCAGAAGATCTCATCTGTGTCATTACTGCTAGTTTTTTTATATCTTAAAAAACAGGAATGTGGAGAAAGTGAGTGGGGTTGTCCAAAATTGCCCAGTAAACTGGTGGTAAAACAAGTAGGAAACCTGCTGCCTCATGCTGCTAAGCAGAGTTCACTTGTCACATACAAGGGAATGAAACATAAGGCTGCTGTCTTTCTCTCAGTCCTCCTGAGATAAAGCAGAAAGCTCTCTCTGAGGTTGAGGATACTGTGGTCTCCTGTGCCAGGATAGCAGATGCCTGCACTGTGTGGGTCCCGTGCCCTATGAGGATCATTGTCCAGACAGCATGTCGCACTCTGCAACTGGTTTGAAGTATTTGTTCCTCACGTGGGCATGGCAAATGGGGAGGTAACTAGATTGATCTCCTTTGTAGGCCTTTGCCTGGGACTTGGTACGTAAGTTCCAGATGGTACAAAGCCCCTGCTGCTTGGATCTGCACAAAAATCTGCATCTTCCTCAACCTATTTCACAACATATTTGGCTTGCTCTCAGTTGGTTGTTGTTTGTACAAATTAAGCTGAGCTGCCAGGAACGTTTGCAAACAGTGAAAAGCAAAGTAGGATGCACAAAGCAAGTCAAAATAGGTCTCAAATCTGGCAAAATGCCTGCAGGTGCTTATAACATTTGACTTACTCTGGCCCATATATTACACACCCACACAGTCATTCATCCAGCTTTCTCTTGCCCTCACACCCACACACGCTCACCCTTCACAGATTCATTCACCTTCATTTCTCGTTCTCCACCTTCTCTTCCAAACACAGTCATTCACCCCCAGCAAATCTACCGCAGACACTCTTTGTTCCCCACATACAAGCACACAGAGGTTTATGAGTGCTGAGTGCAGTGTTTGTAGGTGGTACGTATACATTCATATAGCAGACGATGCTGTAATCTTATACCTATGCTGTGAAAAAGCCTTTGGGATTAGTGAGCTGAGAGCTCTGATTGCTCTCACTTTCACATAAAATACCACTGATCCAGTATGGGGCTGGCTCTTTCCATTCTTCCCTCTCTCAGCCCCAACTCTGCCATTGTTTTCTGTAGAACCTTCCCTTCTGCTCTTCTTTCCTTGGTCCCCTTGTCTCATTTTCCCTATGCTTTTTCTTTTCTGAATTGCTGCCCAAGACCACAATGTTTCAGAGAGCTTGGCCATCCTTGTCTCTCTATGACCTAATGCTGGCCCTGATTATCTCACTGGGAGAGTGAGGAGGGATGAGCAATGAACCTGCCATGCAGTGGCAGGACATGGGGCAGAAAATCATGCAAGGTGTGGTGAGATCAGAGGCAGAGACAGTAAGTGGTGGGGTGGACTGCACTGCCATCCAAGCAGCGCTGAGTCTGCCTGGCATTGAGCCTGCCTTTAATGGAATGTGACCCACCACTGGGAATGAGCTCATCTGTAATCCACTTAATTGAGTTTTATGAGCAGGGCTCTCACATCGGGGAGCCGGCCTGCCTTCTTCCTAGCACTCACCCTCCTTTGCTTACTGCCTGGGGAAGAGAAGGGGGTGGGGGAGTGCATGCACTGCTCCACCATACTGTTGATCATCTGGTTTCTGATTTTCTGCCTGCCCTGGAGAACGTGCAGGGAGCTAGACAGACATGTTCTTCAAGAGCCTCACTACCTCATGGTCGAATGTTGTTCGCTTTTGCTGCAGGTAGTGATGCTATGTGATTTCTATGTGAGTATTGGTGATGCTGTCAGGACTGCAGAGCCTTGAGTTCTCCCAGCGTTTTGGTCTCCATGCCAGTGGGGGATACTCAGAGGAAAGGCTTTGATGGGCCATATAGATCTCACATATGTGTGAACCATCTTACCTGGGAGTCCAAGTGGGACAGAGGCATTCTGATCTCACTCCTGCTTTCAGTGTGCAGTGATATAAGTGGTGGAGCTGTCAGGATCCCACAAGAGCCTTTGGTTACACTGTCATCTCTTTCCATCTTTAGCATGTGCATCATCATTTATTTGTACTATGTGAATTGGTCACATAAGGGCCAGAGAACAGAAATCTGTCTGCTGTTTACCAAGGGATCTGCAGGCATGGCTCTCCTTGGGAAGATGCAGTCTTTTCTCTTAGTAAAGCAGAACGGGGTAGCAAAAGAGAGAGAGGGAGTCTTCTCCACAAGGGAGTGAGTAGAGACCCTCTGGCATGTGTAATTTGGGAGGTATTCCCTCCAGTGCTGGCATAAATGCCTATATTTGAAATTAATGCTGTGTTCAACTCCTACTAATTTTCTGTTGTTTCTGGTCTACCTTGTAGGAGGAAAGTTTGACATGGTTTCAGATGTAATGTTGCATGTTGCAGAGCAGTAGCTCAACAGTTCCACAAATCCAATGCTTTAAGGAAAGGTCATGGCATATGGAAGGGAAAGCATCCTGATGCATTAACACAAAGACCAAACCAGCCCTCTGCTGGGAATAGCAGTGTCATCACTCTGCACTGAGTGATACTTCAGGTGTTTCTCAAGATCCCCAGACACTAGAATCATGGAAATACATAAAAATAAAAGATTTCATTTTTGTAAATATGTGCTTCTAGTCTCTTCACAGTTGCAGGTAGTACTGAAAAGTTTGACCTCAGATGAAATCTCAGGACTCAAAATCCAGAAAGGATATGAAAAGAACTCATATCATTTGGGTATTTTTTTGAATAGCATGATTTTTAAGCCTATCTTACACAGAGGAGCAGTGACTTTCTATTGACATCCTGATGCTGAGACACTGTAATGACTATTCAGAATGGTTCATTGCAGCCATGCTACAGCTCAGGTGCCTGCTCTCTTCAATTCTGCTTTCTAAAGTTCAGGACTCCCTAAACTGTAGAACTGTAGAATGGTTTGGGTTGGAAGGGACCTTTAAAGGTCATCTAGTCCAACCCCCTGTAATAAGCAGGGACATCTTCAACTGGATAAGGTTGCTCAGAGCCATGTCCAACCTGATCTTCAATGTTTCCAGGGGTGTGGCATCTACCTCCTCTCTGGGCAGCCTGTTGTAGTGTTTTACCACCCTCACAATAAAAATTTCTTCCTTGTATCTAGCCATTGCTGCAGAGCAATGACTCTACTCTACTATGACCAATGTACCAGAGAAATCTGTTGGAAATTGATGTTGAAAGACTGGTATTTAGTTGGACAAACTTAGAGACTGCCTTGAGGTGAACAAAGATACTTTTTTTTTTTTTGCCTTTCATACCATTTAAAATCTGAGATCAGTCATTCCAGCATTATGGGAAGCCCCCAAATGGCCATGCAGTCTAGACAGAGGTAGCAGTCCTCCAGTAAATCCAATGCTAGAAATACCTTCTCCCATCTGAAGTATGTTCTTCTGCAGTGTCCTTTCACTTTGAAACTCCTGACAATGTTTGATACTATTTTATCCCTTGAGAAGTAGTTATCTTTAAAAATGGCAGGAGACCCTCAGAATTGCCTCTGGCTCTCTATATTTACAGGATCTGCATACAACATATGGTACATGGAGAAAGGAAGAGCTGTTAAAAGGATGAAAGCTGTTCCAGTAAATGTGGTTGTTGGGAGCTAGTGGAGTATCTGCCATTGATGAGAGCAAAATATTTTAGGATATTTGTACTTTATGGCACAAATGTTTCTTTGAGTAGTTTTGTGAAAATAGGGGGGTTTGAAAAGTACAACTATCCAGGAGATTGCTTCCATCATATCTCAGAGCACTAAAAATGTCAAAATTTCTGCAAAGATCTGCAGTGTTCCACTCCACTGCTGCTTCAAACCCAAAGAGAATCTTGTGTGCATCTTTTCTTCCTGTCCATAGCAGCTGGCCTAAAAAAAAGATACATTCTCTACATCATTTGCCTTGTGTTTTGATGCTCAGGCAGTAGCAGGGGCTATCTTGTTTATCCAGAACAGTCAATCTTGAAGCAGCCAAGTCCAAAATAATTACTGCTCTTTCCTCTTCCCCCACTAAATCTCTTCCTTCCATGTTGATTGCCCAGATTTGCTGGTGGGGCTGTGCTAAAAGCAGGAGACAGTGGTGAGAGGGGCTGTGCTATGCTGTGGAGGTCCATACCACAGCAGCCATGGAAAGCCATGCATCTCTTCACACTTAGTAATAAATACACATCTTGGATCTTCAGACTAGCCCTCCCCCACTGAGCTCTTCATATGTCTGTAAAACACCCACTCACATGTATGCTTACAAACAAGCAAACAAAGGACACCACCTGGAAAACTAAGTGAACAGTTCTTCCTACAGCCTGGGAAGAAAAGAAGAAAGGAGGATATTGGTTGTTTCTATTTCCAAAATATTGAAGAGCTACTTAACTGCTACTGTGACAGAAAGATAGATAACTAAATTGATTAGACAGTAAGAAAAGAAGAGGGAAAGTGTTGGGGAGAGAGAGAGCGAGAGGAAGAAGCTTTGACATGTCTCTGCCAGCTTGATTAGTGGCTTTCTCCTGAATTCTCAATGGAATGGCCTCTGTGGGTCAATCTCATTAGAGATAAAAATGGAAGAGCTGCAGGACTCCACACTGAGCTTTACCTGGAAAGTTTGACAGCAGGGCCTTGGCTCACACTTGGAGAAACAACAGCAAGATTAGGAGGTGACTGAGATAGAAATGGCAGTGACAGTGGCACTGCTGACCAAAGACCTGTAGAAAACCATTTGTTCAACAGGGCATAAAACCCCCTTGTTTGTTCATAGTGACAAACCAGTGGCCAAGACACCATGACAAGTAGATGCTGAGCAGACAGTTTTTCAAATGAGCTGGCTAACCCACAGATGATGTTTCCCTGCAGGTCCTCAGGGACTTACTGAAGTGCATCAAAGGTGATTCTAAGGAGTAAGTCTGTCTTAAAAGCAGCAAGTAGGGTTTTAATGTTGGTGGCCCTCATGGGGGCAAGGCACTGTGAGGCTCACCAAATTTTCTCAAGCAGGAAAGACATCTGAATAGCATTTGAAATGATGAGGATCCCTAATGTTAGAGTATTTGATGTCAGGGAGAAGGAAAAAAGTCTGGAACTGCTGAGAGCAGCTGAACTAGTCTTTCAGTCTGTTTTCTAGAGACTATCAAATAATAAATGTCAGCTTGTAGTTGGGGGTCTACTACAGGCCACCTGATCAAGGGGAGCCTAGCAAGGAGGCCTTCTTGCTTCAGCTACAGAAAGCACTGAGCTCGCTGGCCCTTGTCCTGATGGGGGATTTTTATCACCCAGCTATCTGCTGGAATAGAATGGAATAGAATAGAGCAGGCTGCAAGCAATCCAAGAGATTTCTGGAGTTTGCAGAACACAACTTTCTGATACAGGTACTAGACAAGCTAACCAGAGATGAAGCATTACTGGACCTTGTGCTCAGCAGTGCAAAGGAACTTATTAGAGACATAAAGATTGGAGGCTGTCTAGGCTGTAGTGACCATGCCCTGGTTCAGTTCACAATCTCAAAAAATGTAGGCATGACAAAGAGCAAATTCAGGACCCTGAGCTTTGGAAAAGCAAATTTCCATCTGTTTAGTGGATGAGTTCCCCTGGGAAACTGCCCTCAGGGACAAAAATACCAATCAGAGGAGGCAACTGTTTAAGAGCACTCTTCTAAAAGAAGAGAGCAAGAGCTCTCCATCCCTCTGTGTAAAAAATCAGGCAGGGCAGGCAGGAAACTTCTGTGGCTGAGCAAGGACAACACAGCGTGCCAGTGCTATGAACAGCCTTGCAGATGGTGCTGTGGACACTTGGCATCTGTTCCAGGGGGCAAGAGGAGAAGAGGTACTTGAGGGTATGTTGGGTGTGTGTGTGTGTGTAAGTTTGCAGTGCTTCTGCTCTCTTTCTATCAGTTCTGTGGGTAGAAGGAAACTGACATTAACACTCACTGTATGGATTTTGCAAGGTCTGTAGTGATACATGCTTCCTGCAGTAGATTAGAGTCAATTTCTGTCTTGTCTAAAGTGGTCAGAAGTAGCCTAGTTTTGTCATGTGCTTGGCTTTAAGTATTTGTGTAGTTGGACTGGCAGTGTCAGGAAAGCACTGCTTCATACTTCCAATGGGATTATAGACTAACAAGGGCCAGAATACTGCTGGGTATGGGAATTTCCTGTCACCTCTTCAGTCCTGCAGACCATGCACCTGTGCTATCTACAGGTGCCATTGCCAGGGTTAGCACACTTCCACCTTCATACCCACTGAGAGCAGTTCTTTGAGCTCCAGGCTTTCCCCCTCCTAAGATGGGATCTTCTGTTTCTGTTCTTTGCCTTCATCTCTTCACTCCAATTGCCTGTGATCCCAGTTGGTCCTGGCTCAGCAGTCTCTGCTGAGACCTATGTGGACCTGCTCTGATACAGGAAACCAGACAATGTTTTCAGAGCAAGATATCACAGGGCATAAAAAGAAATCTTTTCTTTTAGTCCCTTCTGGTAGTAGGACAGCTGCTTTTGCTTTTCCAGTCCCTCAATGGATCAGTTGGTTTTTTTCATTTGCTAGTTTGGGCTCCACAAAAGTATTCCATTTCCCATATCTCCAGGGGGGTGTTCTTAAGGCTATATTGATGCTTTGGCCCAAATTCTTATGGAAAATCCCCCTTAAGACCTAAAAGTAGCATTTTCTGAGGGATTATAGCAAGTTGCTGCCTGTCAGAGACCCCAGTTGTGCTTAGCCAAGAGTGCTTATTCAGTGTGAAGACAGTACCTTTGGAGTTGGTTTACTGAGATTTTTTTAAAACCCTACCTCTTTCCTCTCTAGTTTTTCTTGAAAAACTGCTATGTAGAGGTAGTGAAAATCCAACAAGACCCTGCAGAATTTTCTCCTTCAGCCACTTTATGTATTACTGATCAACTCTAAGTTCTTCACTGCACATTCATTATAATATTTGTTTATATGATTGAGGTAATTTGGAGACTGGAAATCAGAGTAAGGAAGTGCAGGTCACATTGCAGAGATCCCCCCAAAATTGTCAGCTAACTATGATGGCTCTGAATCAATGACATGCAAGAGGAGTGCTCTGTGTTGCATCCTCTAATTCTTACTGTAACCACTCTCCATTGTGTAAAGAAGCTCACAGAGGCAGGCATTCATCTAATATTCCCATTAGAACAATCCTGCTAATACAAGTCATTTAAGCATAGACTTTTGTTGTAGAAATAATAGCTTAAGTGGAGGTGGAACCTCCTCTATACATCTTTCTCTTTTTTTCTTTTGAAATCTCAGGGCCTACAGCATATTTTATGTCACAGGAAATATTGGTATAACTGCATGTTGTAATTTGCTTGCAGCACGAAGCATGGAATATATCAATGATGTGTTTGACAATGAAAGCAATACAGGAATCATCTGGTTTTATGATCTAGCAGACTTTTTTTATCAAGCTGTTTAAGTCTCTTACTATTTGTTGGTGGTGTAATGTCGTAACAAGCAGCACTGTGTAACTAATGCTACATACAAAGTGAAAACATTGCTTATAACATCATCTCCCTTGTAAAACAAAGTCTTGCCAGAAAAGGCCTCTGCCTCTACAGGTGTTTGCATGATCAAGGATTCCCCTCTACATCCTGACATCTCTGCAGGCAGCTGTTGTGTAGTTGTGAGTGATGGAATCTGCAAATGAAAATGTCAGGCAGAATGTTTATGCAGTTTTGGAAATTATGTAGATACTGTAGTTGAATCTGAGAGAGGTAAGATTACACTGTGTGTGTCAGGGTGTGTGTCTGGAAGAAAGTGAGCTTGAGAGAGATTACATTGTGTAAGAAAAAGGAATGACAGTATGTATTGGAAAGAGACAAGATTGTGTTTTCAGGGCCTCTGTGTTGGAAAGATTTCATTGTGCAAGTGTGTGTGTAGCCGGGTTTATCTTAAGATTTAGTGGTGTGTTTAGAGAGTGAGATTATGCTGTATGTACATTTTAGGGGTGCAATGTGTTGTAGTATGCATGTGGTGTATGTATGCATGCATGTGAACAAGAGAGCCTACACAGTGTATGTCAAAGGGAAGAAGGTCATGATGTGTGTCCTCAGAGAAAGAGAAAATCATAGTCTATGTCTAGTTCACAAAATGAAAGTATAAAAGTAACTCATCATGTATGTTTATATATGTGCATATGTATTTTAGATAATTTCTAAACTCTGTTTCCATTTTATTTACCAAAGAAAGCACTGCCAGTGTTCAGAATGTTTTGTTCAGAAGCATTTTTTTCAAAATTCCAGAATATCATAGAGCATTTTACACTTTTTCACTCAAAGCACTTAAGCTTTTTAAAACTGCTATTAAAGCATTTGTTGAAGAGGCAAAATTATATCTAGGGAAATAGGACTTATAAAATTCCCCCCGAAAAAAAGAGTAATGTGGAATAAGTGTTCATTTCATTGATGAACAGCACTTGGAGCAAACAGAAAACTCAAAAATTATCAGAACTTGTATTTTGCCCAAAGCAAATTTTAATGACACTTGTTGGGTACTTAATGATAAATTCATTCAAAACAGCAAGTTACCAAAAAAAAACCCCAAACCAATCTTACCCTCCAAGAGCCATGAACATATACTGGTGATTAAGAAGCTGGAAGTTGTGATATAAACATGCATTTTAAAAAGAATGCATTATATCCCTTTTCATGAGTAATTTGTGAATCTATACTGCCTGCTAAAAGCACTCCTTCTGTATTCAGAAAGTAGTCAGGTACCTGAGTGGTGTGTTCATCTGTGTGGAAAGAGGTTACACTTTGGAAGTGCTAGAAAAAAATATGGCTGAACCATATGATGGAGAATTAAGATACTTCTTTTCATGTACTGAAGAGAGAAAAGAGACTTCTACTGTCTTCTTCCTGAGTCTAACCTCCCCTGTATCTTGAAAGCAATGTCTCTGCTTCCCTACGTTACCCATATTTACCTGTCAACACTAGGCATCCTCCCTGTCCTTTCAGCTCTACTGGGGTGTGAGATGGCCTCTTCAGATGCATCCACACTGTCTTCTGCTTCCATGTTCAAGGGCTGAGTCTGCAAGGCAGTGTGGTACTGGGGCACACAAAGCAGAGGCCACTTCCCAATGGCCTTCAGTTTAGTCACTCTGGCTATTGCCGCCTTACTAAGGAGCAAAGTTGAAGTGGGCTATTGACAACTATTTAAAATGTTTTCATCTGACATTGGCTTCATCATTTAGGTGCTTTAGGCTGCTTGTGCTCCTGTGGTTTCATAGTGCTGCATACACATGAGAGGCTGTCTTCCCCATCTCTGGTTACAGTCCCCTGGGTGACCGAATACTCCAGACTACCACCTAAAGTAAGCAGTGGAGAACTGGATGGTCAGGACTTCCTTCTGCTAATCTGAATGCAGCATCTGCATGAAGGCTGGTGTTCTCCACGACCACGATTCATATGCCCATCACTTCCATGTAATGGCAACCTTAGGAAAAGCTGTTGGACTGCTAGCACTTGGCATCCTCCTTCACACCTGCTCCTAGCAAAAGGAAGAAGTTCTGTCTCAAAGTGAGTAGAGAGTTCTCAGTCCTGCAAAGGCATGTGCAAGGGGCAGAGAGAAGGTGATGGAGGCACAAAGAGATACTCATGTTTGGCCTGCAGTGTTTCTTCTCTTCTACCTGGGGTGGAGTCCAAACCTTTTACCATCAACAGCCATAAACAATTAATTTTGTGGGTGTTCAGCATGAACAAACTCCTTTAGCATTAAAGGAGACCCCTCAGTGTCATTCCATAAGGCCCTTATTGTGATTCAGCAATAGTTAACTTCTGTCTATATGTTTGCCTTTTTGGTCTACAGCCATCTCACCTCTGTCAGGCTCTGTCAAGCTTGATGACAGGCTTGAGGTGTGATGAAGGGTGAGACTGTGTGAATACTGAAGAGAAAAAAGTGAAGACAGAACTCTTTCATCTGTTTCAGCACTACCCCAAATGCAAGCCACGCTGCTAGCCTTGCAGGGTAGTCATTAAACATCTGCACCACTTTGTGCTATCGTATGATGAAACCTTCCTATGTCCCGTGCTCAGGTAAGATGTTATGTAGACATTTGCTCAAACACTTAATCTTCTCTATGCTCATTTCCCAAGATAGCTAGTGCATCTAATTCTGGCCCATAGTGGTTTCAGTGCTGTTGGAATCTGGCTTTGATGTGCTTTGACATCTGTACAGCTTGTCTTGGTGGCTGTGTCTCTCTGCACAGAAACATCCAACAAATCCTCCCCCTTGTACTCACCGATGCACTTTGTAGCAGGTGCATCTTCTGGTTCTCTTTTGTGATTATGTGTGCTCCCAGACTTGCCAACTCTCAGCACCTTCTTGTGATTCTCCTTACATTTGCTACTCTTCTGCAAAGCCACAGCTCTGAGAGTCAGGTGGTTGCATGAAAAATGCTGGCTGTCATTTAAAAAGGGATGCAGATTTGCTGCTTTTCTGGTTGTGGAGAAATCTTGCAAATATAGCACTGTAATGGATCAAAAGAAACAAAATGAAAAGTCAATCTTTTTCTTGTTTAATTGCTTGATTTCTAAGTCAACTTAATGATTTTTGAGGGGTGCACAACTTGGATTTTTTGCTGTCTAATGTGGAATTAGATATACCTTTGCATACACATGTGCCTTCTCAGCTGCATAGATAAAAATACACGTGTATTTAGGTGTAGATATGCATGTGTACACCCACACCTGCCAACTATGCATATCCCCTTCTCCCAGGAACCTTCTTTCCCACTCTGCCTTTCTTCCACACATTTCCTTTTCTGCAGCTTCTGTCCACCACCTTTCTCTGAGTTATGGAATATCCACTGTTGCTTGTACCGAGTAACCTCCCCCGCTCTCCCTCCCTCCCTCCTCTCCTTCACTCCAGGAAAGCTCTTTCTGATTCTCTTTCCACTGATGTCTGGCATTCATACCTCTGTAGACAGAGAGTGGCAGGAAGACAGTGACGTGAGCAGACAGAATAACCGGGGAATAAAAAGAAGTTGGTTGCGAATCTGTAATTAGAAGCCCAATTTCCATTTCCTTCTCAGGCACTTTTAAAATCCCTTTCAGGGGTTTCTTGACTGTCTCAAAATTGAATGTCATTGAGATTTTNTTTTTTTTTTTGCATCCTCTTGTTTCCTTGGAAACAAGTTGGTGATGCAGGAGCTAGAAATGTGCTGTGTCTCCGTGGAGATGTTGGCGTGGGTGTGCCATGGTGACATCCACGATGGACGCACAGCTCTGCCAATCCTACCCCACCCCTTGCAATAAGCTCAACAGGCCCAACCTCGGAGGTGACACTTTTATTTTTAGCTTCATAGGTGTTAATCTGCTCTCTTCTCATTGCACATACAGCCTGACGATGGGTTGTGAGATCCAGACACCTCATTAGTTACATCAGCACAAATTAACTGACTTGAGGAGGGCTTTTAGGGCCAAATCTTCAGGCTTGTATTCAGGAATTTCTTCACTTGGAAGAAAGTATACTCCTGCCTTGAAAGGGCACCCATTGCAATGCCTGAAGTCTTTCCTCTTCTCTTAGAGGACAAAGAGTTACCAGTCGTTAATGAATAGCACTGTGAATCAGAGCTCCTACGTTTCATTTTATTATAAATGAAATCATTTCTCTCTTTCATACTTCAAGGACTGCTCATTTGAGATGCAAAAAAGCTGGCCTGGGGCACAGGAGAGTAAATTTTATTGAGATGTTTAACTGGGAGGTTCCAAGGCAACTTATTTATATACTACCATAAGACAAAAAAACTCCTCTGATGAGTCTGTTCCTCATATTGCTTAGCCTTTGTTTGGGTCTGCCCAACAGCACACAGGTAGCCTATAGGACTGTTCATAAAGCAATAGTATGTAAGTTTGGAAGACATCTGAGACTAGACCTCCCCAAACAGCTCAGTATAACACGGTCTCTCCCTCCTATCCAGCACACTCAGTATCTTTACAATAGTTGGGGGTTTTGTGCATACAGCCTGTTCAACCTTCTTCTTCTGTATTTTGCATTCGTCAGTGTTCTGGCTGCAAGCCAAGACCCAAACTGTCTGATGTAGCTCTTGGTACATACAATAGCAAAGTAAGGGCTAGCCAGAGTCTCATCAAATGTCCAGAGGTCCTACTGCTTTTTTTTGTTTCATAGGAGGCTTTATGACATCACACAGAAACTGTGATGTCAACAAGGAGCCCTTTGGGTAGGCTTTTGAGAGGTTGTTAAGGATCTTCTTATTGCCAAATGACTGTAACTTCATCCCAATGGGATTTACAGTAGGGCTCATCCATGCAGCAATAAAGCCAAGTATCGAATTCTTCTTGCCAGAAAGACCAATTAAAGGATTAAATGTGAAAAGCTGAAACCCATAACATCCATGGTGACAGGGTTTTCTTTTCTTTTTTAGACTGTAATCATCTTTGCAGTATATTGTTCTGGGATCATCTCCCTTGGGGATACATTAGTACTTCAATTGATGGAAAGAAGCTGGAGAGGGAAACCAAAGTGAACCCAGCCAAGGCAAGATAAGCTTCTCTTCCAGCCATGCTGACAGATTTCTTTCGCCTTTTTTCCTATCCTCCTTCAGCAATTCAGGCACAGATTGAGTTTATTCAGCTTCCAAGATGGAAAGGTGCTTGTTCAAAAGGTGTTTTATTGTGGGAAGCCAGAGAAACATGAGGAACAATCAGACACCAGAGGCACACTAAGAAGATGTGTCATTGACACATTATGTCAATGAGAAGGAGTGGATCCAGGTTCTGTTTTTAGGGACATTATGTTCCAAGGCAGGCATATAAATCTGACTCAAATGCCTTGCTTGTTGGATCTGAAGTCAAAATTTATTTCTGACAGCCACTGAAATCCAGGTCAGATTTTTCTTTTTATTTGCACTTGTATTAACAGTTGAAGGGAGCTGACACATCTTTCTAGCACTAGCAGTATGCTCAGCATTGTGTCTAATGTTGTCTGAAGGAGGTCTTCTGCATCAAGAAACCAGCATCCCATAGGTGTGAGTTGATAAGATGCAGAACACCATACAAGAGACTCATAGTTCTCCTAACATTCTTGGGGGAAAAGGCTGCATATTTACTGGGAGTGGAAGTGGCACAGCAGTGCCTGCAGCTTAAAGCCTATTATGTGATGGATTGCCTGGAATCAGCAGTAAAGGTAGGGAAAGCTGTTGGAAGACTCAGTAGAGGAATTGTGACTAAAACTAAATAGAGAGGAAGATGAACTCAAAAACTTAGGTAAAACTATAATATGTGATCTTATTTTTTTTCCTAAATGCACTAACAGAAAGTATCTGTTCTCTGCAGGAAAATTTTGATTAAAAAATGGCAATGTTTGTGTTTCCAGCCCAAGAATTGCTACTGATTTTGCAGGAAGAGTCAAATTTTCCCTAAAGAAAGCACCCTCCTTTTCTTTCTCTTCTTCCCCATCTCCCACCTCTGGAGCTGTGGGAATGAACTTATCACTTGTCAGGAGCTTATCTCTGCAAGGAGGATCCTACTAGCTCAGGATAGATTTTGGGTAGTCGCAGGGAAATCCCAGAGCAACTTTCTTCATACACAACAGCAACAGATTTCCCCACGTCATTTGAAAAAGCATGAAATAAAGTTCAGTCTAGATCCTCCTGGCACATTCTTCTGCTGTCTGCTTCCTGCATTTATTAGAACCCCTTTGTGCTAGGTGCTGTATGCATGCAATACAGAGCTTCTCTTGCCCCCAGGAGATTAGGCAAGCATGCACTGAGTATGCAATTGCTTTGGATTTTTTTTTTCCCTTTCCCTTGTTCCTCTGAGTGAGTTTCAGCAGATTCTGCAATATGACAAGTTCCTGTCAGCTGTCAGGGCACTAAAATAAACCTTTATCTTGTCTCCACAACCCTGAATGATGGGGTTGGCAATAGGTGCACTGCAGCCAGGGAGCCATCTCTGCCATATGCTCTTTCAACCTCACTGCACACTAACACAGCAATCTGTAGCCTGGCAGAATTTGCTCATTTTCCTTGCAAGACCTAAAAAAGGAGGTAACCCTTGTTCCCATCTTTTCTTATTGCAGTATCTTATTATAGTTGGTTCTTCCTATTGCAGTATCTTATTATAGTGGGTTATAACATTACATCTTTTGCCTTCTTCCTTCAGCACTGGGTGAGAGTTGGAGGCAGAATACCAGTCCAGTGCTAGAGAATGAAAAGCTTGCCAATTCTCTTAAATTCTCTTCTTAAACGCTGCAAAAATGGCCTTGGGGTGCACATCATAATTGAGATGAAACCATGCACCATGCAGTTGGAAGGAGAAAAACCCTCTCTTCCTTTAGGGAGAGATGTTACATATTCACACTTCAAGCATGCACACTGTTGCCAACTAATCCTTCTTATTCCACAAGGCTAATTTAAAAATAGCATTTTTGTGGCATGGTTTGCTGGGGAGGGCACTGATGAATCAGTTAGCTGCCCTTTAGGATAAGCCTTGCACAACTGCTTCCTAGGCTGCTCTTTTCTACTGTCTTCTTGTCATCTCAGTGCCACATGCTCCTTATTGAAAGAGCACCTGTTGAATAAGCATGCAGCAAAGTTACTGAGCAGGAGCAATAAATAAGGTGAAGCACAAATACACAGTACAGTTCAAGCCACTGTTTTCTGTAGTCTTGCTGTAGGAACATAGGGATTCTGCTGAGTGACTGTGCTGATGTTTGAATGAGGAATGATAAGCCTGTAATTTACTTGTATGTCTGTGCAACTGCTTCCCACTGAGCAGGAAAGCCTAGAAGATTGTTGTTAGCCCTAACACTGCTGCAGCTCAAAGCAGTTCTTTGGCATCACAGGCATCACAGACGTCATTGGTTAAATGAGCCCTACACCACAGCATTTGATTAGATAATGCAGCCCAACAACAGCTGGGAAGTCCAGAAATTGCAAAAGAAATGTGCTTGCAGCCAGCTGCTGTAGGAGTAGCTTCTGATGGGTCTGAAATGCTGTATTTGTTTATTTGCGAGCCTACCTATGAGCAAGTTATGTTAAAAGTGTGCTATGTTAGCAAAGAAACCTACCCAATATGCTGGTGGATCTGCTGGCTCAGAATGTTGATCTGTCCCCAGAGGAGACTTCAAGTCACCATCTCATCCCACCCATCTTGGGCAAAGAGGCAGCAGCCACACAGGTAGTTCAATCTTCAGCAGTTTCATGAGTATCATCTCTGGGTAGAGGACAAAGATTCAAATTAGTGAAGGAGAGGTAGGGAAACTCAGGCATTACTCAGTCTGTTTGGCAGCTTGAGAATGGCCATCCTTGGGTAGACAAAAGTTCCATCTAGTTCACTCCCTTTAATCAGGAGTGAAAACCAGGGATGGGGAGCAGCAATAAAAGAAACAACAAAGATGCTTCCCTCAGACACTCTTCCAATCTCTGGCTGTCTGCAGCTCTGTTACTCTCTGAGGTAGAGATTATCTGACTAATCATCACAAACTTAGTTCTGAAAGAGCCATGACAAGTTCTGTTTCTTCCCTCAGGGCTAGGACAGAAAAAGTTATTGGGGCTACAGAAGTCAAGACCATGTGGATTCAAGGAGATGGTGGGGTCAGGGAGAGTTTACAGAGAATTTACAGGTAGTAGAGAGGAAATGTTAGGAACAGGGGGTAGATATGGGGACACTGTGTGCCACGGTGTCATAGAATAAGAAAGAGTTTTGCCTCATGACTTCAAAAGGATCAGATTTGAGGCATTTCAAAAGTGTCTTCATCACATACAGCAGTGTTAATTACCTTAACCATAGATATGTTCAGCAGTGACTAATAATAAAAATGAACTGTGATGCAGTTCAATGGGACTGAGAAAGAAACATGAATGAGGAATGCTTTTTCTCCTTTAGAATTTATCAAGGTCCCAAACCATATGAGGAGCAGTAAATATCTCACTTCAGTGAAAACCAGACATGGAACTATTTGAAATAATAAACGAAAGAAGAGTGTGGTTTCTAAATGCTGCAGCAAATGTATATAGCTTTTAAACATTATGACCTCTAGGCTGAGCCTTAGAAAAACAGATAATTCTGTTGCCAGGGCATAAGTGTATATACACTGAGGAAGGGTGGAAAGGTTGTTCCTTGCTCAGTTTTGTAATGTCCATTTGTTTCAGGGGGTGGTGTTGCCTTAAGCTTTATTTAAAGCTTCACTTAAGAGCTATTGAACACTAACACCATAAGAAAGCAAACAGAGCCTGTTAGGTCCCTGACTGGGTGGGGAAAGAAGTGTACCCAAAGTCAGACAAAGTATAAATGGATAGGGTTCAGTAGCATGTTGCAAAGAAATTAGAAAAACTGAGAGGAAGTGATTCTGCATCCAAATTTAAAACAGACTTGTAAACTAATGTTTTTAACAAGGCATCTTTTTGGCAGTCTGAGGAATCCTTGCTTTGATCCTTCTCTAGATTTAACCCCTAGGAAAAAGGAATACAGATCTTAGACAGAATTCACAACAGACCAAATAGTTTACTAGCGAGTCAAAAGAAAAAAGACATGAGATTATGATTAGAATACTTGGATAGATTTTACAAGAACACAAGATTGCACTGGATATAATGAAAGAATTTAAAATCTTTATTAAAGTTATTAAGAAGGGGAGATTTTGCTTCTGTGGCTCAAAAAAGAGAGTGTGACTACAGAGCAGAATTTCAGTTCCACTTATTAGCGTTGCAGGAGAGGGCAGAAAGATTTACCATTTCTTATGCCTTTTAATAATGTCTTTGTAAAAACTATTGTGAAATTCTAAAGCAATTTTGATATTTAAGTGACCTCACTGCTACAAGACAATGTCTTGTACAATATATAGTTGGAGGAAGTGACACTAAGAAAGGATTTTAAGCTCAATGAAGGTAAACCAAATGCTTTCTAATTTTTTTATGTAGAGGAATAGAGCTCTACTTTAATGCTGAGCATAACTTATGTTTTCAAAGTACAAAAAAACATCCTCTAATTTTTCTGGGATGTGACACCAGTGTACTTACACAGAAAGGACCTATAGATCTCCTGGGAAATAACAAGACACTGAAGTTGGACTACATATAAAGATGATCTAATAAGAGCCTCCAGGAGTTTGATGAGACAGTAAAAAGGCAGATGCAGCGAAGTCCCATTTTCAGTGGGCACAGTATGATTAAAATTAAGTCAAACACAGTAGCTCAACATCCCTTGGGAGACCATTTTGACTTCTTGGATGACTAAACATAAAAAGGAGGCAGTATTCACCAAAGATCTAAGAATTACTAACCTTCAGTGGCTTCCAAACACCACCACTAAATGAGCACTGTGTTTCAGCAGCTTTCCTCTCCCTGTTGGGCTCAGTTTTAGCCTGTTAATTCCCAGTGGTTGCAGAAAATGTTGAAAGATCTTGAGGGCATCATAGTGCCTCTAGCCATGGTTTGGTAACTATTGAGCTTATTGCAAGAATGAAAACGACCATGCTGCTCTGTATTGAATGTTAGAGGCTAACAGCTAATGGAAGGGCAGGGGTCTGGCATGTATCCTGTAATATGGGGATTACTTAACTCTGTCAGGTTGTTATGTCTTTGTGCCTGGTGTTGCCTGGGGACTCTGTGTTTTGTTTTCTCTGATCCTTTTTTTTTGCTTTTGCTTTAATCCTGAAGTAGGAACTTAATTACACTCAAAGTTTTAGGCAGAACTCAGGACTGTTCTTATACAGAAGGCACATGCCAGTTTTATCTTTGTGCTGTGACTAACTTTGAGAAACCTGGGCATACATAGTTTGCTTTTCTACCCTAACAAAGATTTACTTCTGTTTTAGCAAGTACCCAATGAAATAGTATGCAAAAAAGCTAGGCTGAGAAAACACAGATTCACAGAACTCATAGAATGGCCCAGGTTGAAGGTGACCTTAAAGATCATCTAGCTTCAATGCCCCTGCCATGGGTCCACTCACTGGAGCAGGTTATCCGGGGCCACATTCAACCTGGCCTTGAACACCGCCAGGGATGGGGCAGCCACAACCTCTCTAGGCAACCTGTTCCAGTGCCTCACCACCCTCTGAGTAAAGAATTTTTTCTTAGGATCTATTTTTACCTAAGATCCCTCACTTGAAAAGAACTCTAGAATGAGGAAGCTCAGAATTCTAATTCCTGAAGCAGCTGAAATTGTATTCTGTTGTATCTCTTCTTAACAATGGGACCTTTCAATATATATCATATGATACAGATAAGATTGTCAAACTCTGTCATTTACTACAGAACATTGTTCATACTTGAGCTTAGCTTTCATAACAAACAGAGAATGAACTTCTTTTTCCTTCTATCTGGATGAATAAGTTAGGGTAACAAGGAAGAATTACCTTTCACATTTTATAGTATATACAATATTAAAATAAATTTTAGCTTGACCCCACTGAGATGAGCATGCAAGAAGACCATCAACATCAGCATGCTTGTCTTCTCTGATGTATGCAGTAAACAAATGCCTTTTTCCTCCTTTCTCCCTCAGGCTGAAGGAGACCTTTCCACCTGCACTGAGAATTCCATCTCCTGTTCCATTACCTGAGTAGGCATAAAGTTCCCTGTGCCCTTGGCTGTGGGTCGTTGTCACTTCCCTTGCTGCTTCCTGCTGCTGCCTTCAAGCCAAGAAACTTCCTCTGGCCTCTGCTTATGTCAGGTTGTGCCACATCTGCTGGACAGAAGGAACTGGCAGCTGTGGGTGGTAACTACATGAGTAGGATGGGACAAGCTAGGTGAATTGTGCATGCAGGTCGTAGGGCAAAGAAAGAGGAGCAGCAGAGCAGCAGGCATGATACAGGACTGGCTTCTCAAGCATGTTGCAGTGCCAAGGCATGCATGATATAAGCCACTTGAGTTGTATTACTACAGTTCTGTCAGGTAGTGAGAGGGGCTGCAAAACAGCCTGGAGAGATTAGGCTGCCCCTCTCCAGAAAGCTTCTCTTTCTCCTTGCCACCAGAATCAATTGGAGAAGGAGCTAATCCCCCAGATTTACACAGTAAGAAAATTCACCGTTATGCTTGAAGCATCTTCTAAGCCTCCATTAAATATGCTTCAGGAACACAACTCTGTGTCCTGCAGAGGTGGAGCTAAAACAGGGCCTCATGCTGCAATGCAATTTCCATGCACAGGGCAGCAAGTTCAGATTCCTGTCTGCACTGTCCTGGACTCTTAGTAAAATTCAATCTATGTTTCCTTCCCTCTGGGGTGAATTTCTTTGGCTGGCAGTAGGATCTTGGAAAAGAAATAACAATTGCTGTACCAGGGCACTACTATAAAGGCTGGGCATGGCCTGACTCTGGAAATGTAGAACTTTTTTTAGTGCACATGCCCACCTGAGCACAGATCTGATGCTGCTGGAGCAAGGTGATGACAATCAGAGCTATAGGAACCTGAACCAGATAGAGCCCTTTTTACCTTGTAAGTGTGTTGCAATCCCTACCTGCAATTCATATAGGTTTGATACTGAATTGCATCAAAATCACTGTGGGTCCATTTCCCATTTCTATCAGGATTCTACTTAAAGGGAGCTGTAACAAGATTCTGGCCATGGTTTGACTGACCTACTGACCCATTGTCTGCTCAAGCCCTGTGCTCTGCAGTTTGGGCTGGGGAGCTCTTCCATTTTAATTGGAAGCAGTGAGGTTTGTGTCGAGGATCCCACTGCACGGGGATAACCCTCTGTGTATGCCATGCCTGCCTGACAGACTAAGAGATATGAACTTTCCTCTTTCCTCTCTCTTGTGGCTAATCTAAATGAAGTGAAGGGAAAGAAAGATGCTTTTTGGAGCTGTAATGCAAGTGGATGTTTACAGTTTTCATGCCCATTTAATTCCTAGTAGATCTTTGCTGTTGTCACTCCCCCATATACAGCTCTGGGTAAGTGAAAATGTCCTGTCAGCTCACTCTACCACCTCACACTTCCCCAGCACAAATACTCCTACATCCTTTAACCATCTTTATGGTTTGTGGAGTCTGCTGTGATCCTGATTACTGAATGGCCTGGTCACCATAAACCTGTGAGTGAAGCATGGCATGGCTGAAAATTCTTAGTGCCCTTTCCTGAAAGGCTGGAGGTAGGCCAGATCCGATCTGTTGGGGGCTCTTCATCCCTGGAAACTTCACCCCACAGCTGACACTTCAGTACCCAGTAAAGGCATAGGAAGGTCTTCAGCTTTTTCTCCTCTTGTCCATTTCCTGTCTGTGTCCAGGATACCCTATGTACCTTCCTACATGCAGAGTGGTTCAGCTCAACTCATCTGTTTTGCTGGAGAGAAGAAGGAGTCCCATCAGCTGAGGGGACAGGAAGAAAGGAGGATAAACCTTTCCTTACCCACCCACCTTCCCAGCCAGGTCTTCATCCCCACTTTGACTTGAGTGACAGGCATTGTAGGTGGCCATGGAGCAGAGCCAGGTGGTCTAAAGAACTTGTGACTCACACCATAATACTGTCATGTCATCATACTGGTTATCACTGGGCAACTCCTACATTCAGTGCTGCAGTGTCAGAGGAATGACAATATCTCGCTGAAGAAGCCAACAGGGGAGTGAAACAGCACTGAGGTGGACTCTTCTTCTCCAATCATGCCCTGAAGTTAGTGTGTAGGACTCACACCTTTTCACTTGTTTCCATCCCAGTCCCATCATACCTCCCATCATGAAGCAGCATAGACATCCCCCATGTGCACTGTAAGGTGGCAAGCCTGGAAGCTGACAGCAACTTGTCATGGCACTGCAGGACTTGGAGTAAGTGGTGGAGCCGGTCTGAGAAGCAGGGTAAATTGGCCTCTGTCGAGCTCCTGGTTGCCACTGGTTCTCATTGAAAGCTTGCTTTGCTGAGCCTGTGCTACAGTAAAAGAGACTGCTGAGTATACCAAACAGCACATACTGAAAGGGTCCCTGGAGAAGAAGGAAGGGGCTTTCTGGGTCATCCTGCCTTATATTTGGTTTGGCTTGTAAAGTATCATGTTCACCCATGGCAGACTCTAACTGCACTGAGAATAGTAGCTGATAGATTGATTGCTTTCTGTGGTGACATTTTTCTTTTTGACAGACAAGCAGATGAGTTTTCATTTTACTGAAGATGTGCTGGGATTTCACTGTTTTGTTTGCATTTTTGATGATTCTAAAGATCAGTAATAATTAACATTGGCCTGGGGGTTGTACTGACCATTCTTTGTGCATGTTAAAAATCCTTCTACCCTTGGTTCCACACAGAAGTTCTGGTTTGTGTATGCCACCCAATTTACAAGAAACACCTTTTTTTCTAAGAAGGATGAAAAACAGGGAAATTATTGAGGCCATTTCTTATTAGGTTTTTTATTGTAAAGTCAGATGTCTTCAGTGTTGTGAGCCTGACACTGCAGGCATGAGATTAAAATGGAAATTACAGGGAATAAATGCAGAGTACCTGTGCATATCTCCTTGACTAGCAGGAAGGCAACAGGTGCTAATGTCATGTGTGTTCACTGTCACAGAGGATGGGCAACTAAGGAGTCATTCAAGGCACTGAATGAATTAGAGCATTACTGGACTGGCATTTTCTGAAGCCTTCTCTGCAAGAGTAAGTGTCATTGTGACTTTTGGGAATCCTAGGCTTGAAGCCACTTCTTTCAGCCTGCGGCATACAGACAGTCTTAGGTCAAAATAAACTGGGCTGTCCTTTTCTATCATTAATAATTCAGGATTAGCTGAAATCCATGGTCAGTTGACCTTAGTGATCCTCATACTGGAAAATGGGTACTCCTCCAAGGAGATTCCTGACTATGCCAAATCATTTAGAAAAGAAGTTTGATCATAGTATTGCGCTGCACTATTTTGTATCATTAAGCCATAGGTGACTGAAAGTGAGGTCAAATGAGACAAGAGTTGCAAAGCTACTGAGGAGACTAAAAATGCAAGATGCCAACAGTGGGATTTTCAGAAATGCCTATTTAAATGAGGATCAAAAAAAAAATCTTTATAAAATTGGCTTTTTTCCCTTTAGCATGGAAGTTGGCTAACGAAAGGCGAGGCTACCACTATATGTGGAACATATGAATAGAGAGAAGAGTCAGTCTATCTCCCAGTGAAAGCAAGTCGCTCACTTCAGTGCTGTTTTTACTGAAGCTTTAAATATCCCTAGTAACAGGACTTTCACAGCACCTCTCTTGAAGAGATGCCTCTTCAGTTTAGCATGCTTACCACTGGGACAGTTCTTACAGGCAAACTATCTTCCTTCTTCTTGGTTTTCTTTAACGTCACCTGGCCAGGGAATCAGTCTGATTACAGTCCCAGAAGCAGGGTGAACCTAGGTGGTTCTTGAATCTGAGCTGTTGCTGTTGAATGTAAATGAGCAGCTGGGCCAAAGATGAAACAGTATTTTCCTTGAACCAGTATGGGTGTCAAGCTCCTGGGGTAACTTCAGGCACTGCTAAATCTTGCAGCAGAACTGAACAGGGAAAAAGCACTGGTTTGCATCTCTCAGCCCACCCACTTGTTGTAAGAACCATTGATACATCTCTTTGCTTTGAAGTGATCTGGAAGCCATGCCTTTGAATTAAAGGAGTCATCTTATTAATTACTTTATACAAACCATACCCTCCTTCACAGTGAAGGAACATGCAGCATACACCAAACAGTGGGTTATATATTACTCCAAATAATTCCTTTCCTTTCTTGAGGCTTATGGCTTTTCAAAATATCATACTTCTCTACCTCCTTACCTGTCATTTAGTGAAGTCTCCCAGATGGAGTTTTTAAAATCCATGGTCATTGTTCACCCCCTCCTTCCAGCCCCTTTCCCTAACCCCTCATTCATGTTATTCTTTGGAACTGCTCTTCCTTCTATTTGTGTAGATTCAAAAGCCAAGGTCAAAGGGGCCTTTCAGGGCATGTCTACACTGCGTGATGCTGTGCTATCCAGAAGCTCTGAAGGAGTGCTGATTGAGCCAGTGGTGGCAGTGCAACAGAGAGAGAAAGTGTCATTTGGATGCAAGCATCCCATCTTGACTTTGACTTACATCTTCACTTATGTTTTGCTTCTGATATTCATTAATTGCCTGCTGAAGTTTGTGCTTTCTGTTTTCTTTCATTCCCTTTGGCCTTTTCATTACTCTGGACTTGTCCTTTTTTCCTTCTGTGTAACCAGATAATTCACCTTACAGATTGAAGTCATAACATAGCCGAAATGGCAGGGCAGGGGGTACTGGGATATGATTTTCAGAACCATATAATTAGCTGAAGAATTTGAAATCCAGCTTTTAAATATACTTAAAAGGTCCTGATTTGAAAGAAAGGGGCGTTAGGAACTGACATGCCCTGAAAGTTTGGGTCTCAGCTTATGACTCGTCTTTGTAAGAAGATTAATTCAGAAGGAAATTTGGATGTGACTCTGCAGTGGACTTCCGCTCACCACCAACTCTACTTGCATGGGGACTCTACTAAGGGGTTTTTCTCTATGTAGCAGAATAGAGAATTTGCCATAAGCTTGCAATAAGCTAGAGCACAGAATGCCCATGGGTCTGGGCATGAAGAGAGGTGGCTCTGCTTTTGGCTCTGACTTAAGGTAGTGAGGAACTACCCCATGGGTGCACAAGGTAGCTGCTGTAATGCAGCCCTTCTGCTGTTAGCCTGCTCCCCTTCCAAGTAGGTGTCTGGAAAAGATGGGGGCTGGGAAGGCTTTCCTCAGCAGGGCTCCCTACAGAAGGGGGGTTCCCTAAAAAGGCCTTGTCAGTGGGAAGAAAACAGGCTTCTAAAACACTCTGGAGCGTGATTCATCTGACCTAGTTTAGGCTTCTGCTTTAGGATGATCTAAATCACACCCTTGAAGTTCCCATTTCTCTTTGTCACCAAAGAGAGTCAAGGTTGACACTCTCTGATGGGGACATGGCAGGCTTGAGTGGAGGAGTCTCCCAGCGGCGCAGAGAGCAGAGGTGTGGGTTAGCAGGTGCCCACAAGCTCATGACACACTAACTTCATTCTGGAGATGAGCCCCTGGCAACTCCTGGGGTCAGGGCAGAGGCTCCAAGGTCCCATAGGCATACTGCAAAATGCCATTGTACTGCTCCTCAGTGCCTTGGCATAGTGTGGCCAGCAGAGGTGTATATCTCAGATACCTCTTCCTTGTATTTGATGCCCAGTGCGTTCTGCTTCTCCACTTCTTACCTGTCTTCTTTTATGATTGCATAATTTGCCTTCTTTTTCTCTGCATGCCTATTCTGAAGCTGAATCTGATTTTTGTTATTTCATTTAATACTTTGGTCTACTTCTGTGTCAGCTGGTGTTTGCCACTCTTCCCAGTTTAGTATCTTCTCTGAATGTCAGTATCATACCATTATTTCCCTTTTCTAGACTGTAAAATCAGGACTGATACCTGCTTGACTGTAAAAGGCACTTCCCTTAAATTACATACAGATGTAGATAGCTAGCAAGAAATGCTGTTTACTTGCCTTAAAAAAGTGTGGGGTACTGGGAACTGCAATGATGTCATAGCAACTGAATATGATTATCTAGGAGTCTGCGCTGAGGGGTATTCCAGAAGCTGTATCTATAGATGTATGCCTGTATTTGAAGGAGTGCGCACGCGTGTGTGAGTATTTGTGTTAATAATGGATTTAGGTATATTTAAAGAGCAAAGGCCTTAGTAATAACCTAAGACATTTTGTTTTCTCTTTTGAAAGCAGTTTTGCATTAAAAATAAATTATAATTAACTCCATGGTGTGGCAGAGATGTTGATGTAGTGACATTAGTGCTAAAAAAGAGAACAGCATCTGACTGTGCCTCCCAAACACAGTAAATAAAACAGGCTAAATTTGAATTTTGGTAGATGAAATCCTAAAAATCCAGCAGTCTTTTCTTTTTTTTTTAAATGTATATACATATTTAACATGCTCAACATTGTCATACTTTGGTTTAACTGTTGTCTGGAATATTTTTTCACAATGCAAGATAGAGGTATTCTGCTCGTATAGATTCTGAGAAAATGCAGTGGTGTAACTTTCAAGATGTGTGCTTGGGGGTTGTGTGTGTGCATTAATGTTCTCTCAGGCTCACACATCATCATGCTCTTCTGTGCATGCAGACCCATACATTCTTGTTCCCACATGTGCAAGAGGGGTGTCTCTGTGTGTGAACCTGCACCTCTTCCTTATAATACTTTACAGCAATTTGCAGGCAGAGATCAATAGACGTAGAAATTACCTGAAATTATACAGAAGGGAAAGGGATGATTTCTGTAGGTTCTGAAGCTATTCTGGAAAAAAAAAAGAAAAAAGAAAAATCTGTTGCAGGAGTATCATTTTGTGTGCCTGTGAAAGGTCTATAGGGTGGACTGAGGGAACAAGGGAGAAAGTTGTCCCCTTTGCTGCTGCCCCATCACCACGCAGGGTTTATGCCTGCACGTATAAAAAAGCCAGCACATACATATATGTTTGTGAGTGTGCTGCTGAGGGGGAGGGGGATTTTTAACAGCCATTTTAACATATTTTCCAATTCCCATTTAGCTCACAGCTCCCACCTATGGTGTATGTCACCTGTGCATGGCATATACCACCTGCTGTGGTAATACCTCTCGTTCCCTCTTCTCCCCTGCATGCCCACCCCACCCCACGATTTCTTCACCCATAAATCCCACTCGTGGCAGTGGCCAGGTGCTGGGGGCTTCGGCTGCTCCGGTGGGAATGGGGCTGGGGGCTCCCCACCCTCTCGGGCTCCCTCGCCCGGTGCCTCCCAAACACACCCCACCCCCTCCGCAGTCTGCAGTGTCCCCTCTCCCCTGTCGCCTCTGTACAGTGGGAAAGTCGTTGGGTAATTGGGTCCAGATTGAAGATTTTAATTATTCATGAGGCTGGCGAGGGACTTGGGGGTGGGGGGGAGGTGTGTGGTGGGTGGCTGCTGGGGTGGGGGTGGGGAGGTGACGAGTCAGGGAGAGCCTGTGAACAATTCTGGGCAGGGTAGGGAGGGAGAGGCAGTGTGTGCATGTGTGATGAGCAATAGCTGTGGACCTTACAGTTGCTGCTAACTGCCCTGGTGTGTGTGTGTGTGTGCGTGTGTGTGTGTATGTGTGTGTGAGAGAGCGAGAGAGAGGGAGAGAGAGAGGGAGGGAGGGAGTGCAGAGGGGGGGGGGGAGGGATAAGAGAGAGAAGAGGAAAAGGAGAGAGGAGAAGGAAGGAAGAAGAAGGAAGGAAGGGGACAATACGATCATGCTGTGCTGTATGAGAAGAACAAAACAGGTAGAGCTGAAGATTTTTACATTTCTTTCCGTTAAGCAATCGCCCAGGCTGCTGGGTGTCCGCGGGGTGCGTGTCTGCCTGAGTGTGTGAGGGGCTGGGGTAGGGGGGAGGAAATTTCAGCTGCTTTCAGCAGACGTCTCTTTTGCAGTTCTTTAGCATCTTGCGACTGAAGGCTCTTTTCACGCCCTGCAACATGACTGTTTTGCCTTTCCGGGGCTGGTGATGTGGGGAAGGGGGGTGGCCTACGTCCACATTTGGGGAGCTACCAGAATCTCCCCTCTATTCTTCTCCTTATTTTTTAATAGTGGGCAGATATATTGCCTAGGATTATCTGTCTGTGGTTCTGAGGGTGTGGATGGTGGGGAGGGAGGTTGGAATGTGCGGCTGGCAGGAAACGTGATGAGATCTGGCTCTACCTTGGAGATAAAGGAAGCAATTCTTCATTTTATGCCAAAAAGAAAGGATGCCCAGTGAGCCTTGATCCCTGGTCAGAACGCTCTCTATTACTCCTGGCTCCATTGAATGGGAGATGCTTTATGTGCATGTGCTGTGAGTTGGCTCCGAGGACAGGTGCATTCATTTTTTTGTATTACAACAATCTGAGCAAGAATTAACCTGAAGCTTTTTTTTAAACCTATGCTATAGTGAAAAATGCAATTAATTAATAACAAAAGTATTAGCCAGGGGAGGGAGAGAGTTACCCTCTTTGCAGTACCCTTCGTAGTACAACCAGTTAGACAACTGTGCACCAGCTGGTAAAGAGACAGAGGACCACGCCTCTGGTAGCTCCGAACTCGGGTGGGATAAGAGAAGCTTGCAGTGTGAACCTGTTGGAAATCAGTTCATTCTCTTTACTGGTACCACCTGGCTTTTCCTGTAAGGATGATGAGAAGGTTTGGGTGGTGGCTGGTTTTCAGTGCCAAATTTTTAATGTCCAAAATGAGAATGAAATTAAAAAAAAAAAAAAAAAAAGGGAACTTAGGTAATTCTCCCCTCATCCTTCCCCCTTGTATTTTGTGTGAAAGCCCAGACCTGATCCTGATTAAGAAAGCCTATTTTGGCTGAATCTCTTGGACTTCCTCGGGAGGATGCTGGATTTATGCTGTTGGAACTTTGAGGCAGAAACTGGCATCAGATATCTTTTGGAAGATAGGCATTTTGTAAACTTCCCTGAATGATGGATTTTAGGTAGCAACAAGGAGCTTTTGTCCTTAATCTGAATGCAAAATTCAACTCGGTCTTGGGTATGGCACTATACTGGTTACTTTCTCTATATATGTGTACATTTATATATCTCTTAGAATATAGCACTGCAGTATTCTGGAGCAATAGCCTAGCACACTAATGTGAGTAACTCCAGTTGCTGTAGAACGCACGGTGCTGAAAGAAAATCCAGGATAAATTGTATTTCTGAATGGAGATTTGTGTGTTATCAAATGAAGGAGCAATTTTGTAGAATAGTGGGGAGGGGCAGGTGAATGAGACAGAAGGAGACCCTGTGTCATCCTGTGTTTTTTCCCCATGCTTTGCAATTAATGATACGTTCACTGAAATCTGGAAGGAGATGGTGATGGCTGGGAGGGGAGGAACACGTTGCAGCCAGCCAGCAGAGCACGTTCAGCTGGCAAAAATGGGTGAAAAGAGCAGAGGAGGAGAAGGAAGGCAGACAGTGAGGCAGAGTGACAGAGCAGTGGGCGGAGGTGCACAGCAAATTTTTAGATAAAGTAGGTAGCTCTGAGATTCTTTGGAGTCAGAATGAGAGCTATTGGGGGGGTGGTGTGTGTAATTTTATCCGTATTGTCACAGGTTGGGCATTAAAGCTCCTGAATAATATTGCAATGTACCTGTTCTTTATACCTCTGTGAGTTTACTCCTGGCATTTTGTGTTCTGACACATTTAGAAATGCATGGTATGCAGGTATCTTGATCACATAGAGTGCTCTGTTCCCACTCTGTACATTAATACGCTGCATGGTACACACCCCTTTGCGTGTGCATGTGCAGCACACATCTACACTCTCCGGTCACTCTCATCTGTACTACACATATATGCACAAGCACACATGCATTCGTTTGCATATCCTTTCTGATCCTTATGCAGAACCTGAATGTGCCTGCCCCTGCATATATATTTGGTAGTTTTTGGGCTCAGATCCCAACTCCTGCCCCTGTGCCTCAATACCCACCACCACTGCCAAATTGGCAATATAGCAGTTTGCTCAGCAAAGCTGGTGATACACCAGAAGAAGCTTTAATTTGGAGAAGAGAAAGACCTCAGTTTTCAGCTTGTGCTCTTCCTCTGTCCCCACCCAGACCTTTCACAGAGAGAAAAAGGTGAAATGGGTTCTTCAGCACAGGCAGGAGTTTCCTTTCCAAAATAGACAGCTCTCCTCAAATTATTTTTCAGGGGAAGCCCCTGGTGTCCCGCCTTTCTGGCAGCTAAAGAGCAAAATGTTGAAATTGCAGGCTTGGGCATGGAAGAAATCTCTTCACATTTGTGTCTAGGTGTGCCTGTATGTGTCTGTCCTCCTACCACTCAAAGACAAATATGTTCACACACTTGTACCCTGCAGATTATTCTTTCTTGTGGGTGCAGTGCCAATGTGAAGAGTGAAATATCTGACTGTGCCCACCTGTGAGAGATGTAGATAGCTTGCTGTTGTAATTTCTGCCTACAGTTGATCGTAGCTCTGAATCGGTGCCCACAGAATATTCAGCTAAAAGGTGGCATAACTGAAAAGCTGGGTCAAGCAGATTCTGAAAAATGGAACTTAACCTTTACTGCCAGCAAGAGATGCAGTCACTAATACTCAGAGCTGGATAGTTAGATAGGTGGCTAGAAATGCAAGTGTTGCATGCACTGCATACAAGAACAGATGGACGTTATGGGGGTATGTGCTCAGTATTGGATTGCATGAGTGATTAAACAATAACCCGCAAGCAGGTTTCCCACTTGTGGGTGAGATGAGTCTCATTCATCAGCAGCCACATCCGACGGCTTCCCTCCCATTCTGTCCTCTCCTCCTCACCCCAGTGCTGGAGAGCCAGCGGCTGCAAAGGTTTAAACCTGCCACACCCATCAAATCAAAGGAGGGAGGGGGGAAGGAAGAGGCAGTCTGCATTTCTCCCCTTCCACACAAGCAGCATGAATAAACAGGGCTGTACCTCTAAAGATGCAGTTTAATGCAACTGGAGAAGGAGAAAGCCTTAGGGAACTGTTCTAGCAATTACAGCCAGGCAGTGAGGTGTCTTGCAATTCCAGGAACTGCAGAGGTGTGCTGGAAGGAGGAAATGGGGAAAAAAAAAAAAAGAGAGAGAGGAAGATGCACACAGAGTTAAGGCTTTCTTGCCTGAGGATATTAAAATGTCTTGGACCTCCCTTAGAATAACTTAATTATGCTGCACAATCCAGATGTTTCAAAACTTGCAAGGCATGGTTTTGCCTTTAAAACACCAACATGGAGAAATGAAAAAGGAGTATTTTAAAAGAAAGGTGTCCATCCACTCCCCTCCTCCCTCCATTTGCCAGTATGGTGTAAATCACCACAGACTGTTGACTTCAGGGCAGAGACATCTGAGAAGAGTCTAGCCACTGCCTCTGCATTTCTGAGAGACACTGAGCAGATTTTGTGCTTCTTCCAGTAAACAAATTCGGCATGGAAGTTTAATTACTTCAGGTCCTTACTATTTCTCTTCCTGGAGTGATACCCCTGGGATTTCTTCCGAGAAGGGCGTCTCTAGAGAAACACCCCTCCCATCACACTGTCCTCCTCCACTGCCTTTGCTGACTATTAGAGACATTGATTTCTCCTAGATCACGTAATGTAACTGTTCCTAATGGCACAGACAAGCCCCCTCCTAGGGAACTAATTGCAGGCACAGTTTCCAGGGGGAGGACAGCAGTAATGCTCAGTGGGAAAGAAACCAGTCTGTTGATCCAAATTGCCTATTGCCACTTGCTCCTGAATGGAAGTCCCAGCAGAAAACGCTCAGGCAGTACCCATAGGTATGCAGAGGCATCCTTGCTGAGAGGGCTTGTACCTGCCTATGCCAAGTGGGTACACATGTGCAGCTCAAGGAACCAACATGTTTTGTCTGAAGATTTCTCTTGGTCCAAATACTAAGGGTGTCTGATTGATCTCTGAGCTGCGTTTGCCTCAGGATAAGAAAATGGGCTGTAGCTCTAGACTCTACCCAGTAGTCATACTGAGAGGGCTAGCATCGCTGAGGGATGAGAGGGACCCCTCCTTTACTTACGTGGCTTTGATTGACTACAAGGAGAAAGTGCAAAGAGGTTTTACCTGAGGTCTGCTCTCATTTCAGGCCATCTGTCATGAATTCTGTGATCTCAACCCAAGATTTAGTAGCCACCCTTCATAGACATTATATTTCCCTCTTTCCATTTCCCAGAAAGCAGGAATTCCCCACTTCTGGCAGCTGCCATGTTGCAGGGCCTTCTTGTGCTAGTGGGAAGATGAGTTGCACCCTTTGCCCATTGCAAGATGAAAACAGGCTGATAGTCTTGCATGAGGTGAACCAAGGATCTGTATACCTACTTGGGTTTGCTGGTCTCATGCTGCAAGGCATGTGCTCCCCTCAGTGACCCATGTCTGCTCCATGTACAGAGGACATGAGGCATAATTGGTGTCTGCCTAGTCTGTACTGCACAGGCATGTATACACTGAGGGACTGATGTATTGATAGGTAAAACAACCATAGCCCAGCAGCTCTACACAGGGGAATGCCAGGCTGGTAAGAGAGGTCAGTCATCCAGAAAGGCCCAGTGGAATGTGCACATGCCTTACTGATGGAAATACCAGACCATGTTACTGTGGGAATACCAGAGCAGGTCTCCAGGTGAAAGACCTTTCAACATCTGAAGTCTAAAGTCAAAGTCTGGAATCCATCCACATTCATTTCATCTGTAATTCCTGGGCACGCCAGGAGGTGACATGTAACCTCAGAGCTCTGGTGGCCTCATATGGAGAAGGTGTTTATATCTTCTTAGGGCTCTCTCTATCACCTGCTGAGTGTGTGTGTAGAACTCCATGGCTTTTCATGATTGCAAGCACCACAGGCCACTAGTTAGTATATAGGAATTTTTTTGGGGAGAGCTGGTTTCTTTTCCTAGCAGTGCTTTTAACCTGATTTCTGACTTGATCTAAGCACTGTTTCTTTGCCTGTCATGGCTGTCTCTTTAATTTGGAAACTAAATATTTAGGGAGTGGGGGAAAAAAAAGTATTCAGATGCCCCCAGATGAGAGGTGCTTTAGACAGGCAAAGCACTGCTTTATCCATCCTTAGTCACTCCTGCAGTGCTGAGATGTTTATTAGCCACTTGAGTTCCTTTAACACAAACCACTTATTTTCTTCCCTGACCCAGGCTTTATTGCCATATGCCAGAACCTGAGAGTTGGCCTACAGCTTGGTTTTCTCCCTGTACTTACCAGTGTGCTAGCTCCTCCCCTACCATCTTAATGATCCAGCCTGTAGCAACCTACAATATGTGTGTGGAGTGGAGGAATGGTGTCATGAAAATAGTGGTTTGTTTTTAATATAACAAATAGGAATTTGTGCTTTTGGAGTTACACTGATCCTGATGTCTCCGTCTGTTATTCATGTTGTCTCCTCTCCCCATCTGTTCTGCTCCTTGCCTTCCTCCTGCTCCCTTGACCATGGAGTCCTCCTGCTGCTGCTTCTCTCCTCCAGCTGGGTACCAGCTTTCAATCAGGCTTCTTGGGAACTCCTGCTGGCAGCATCAGCCATTATCACCAGGGCCTTACTCCCTTCAGAAGGGAACGTGGTAGGAAGGAAAACTACATGGGTTCTTCTTCTGTGCTTCCAGTTGCTTTTGCAGCTTCCACAGTTGTCCTCCATGTGGGCAGCCGTTGCAGCTACTGCAAATGAGCACCCATAAACAGAGACAGCAAAGTGGTGTGTCTTCACCTACCACATGAAAGGCTGCCCACTCCCAGCAGGTGGCTGGGGAGGGGTGTGGCTGCCATAGGAGCAGTGCATGCAGTACAAACTAGTATCACCATTCCTGCTTTCTTGAGAGTTCATACTGCTTCTGGGCTTATCCCTTGGGTGCTAGTGTCAGGCTGTGCTCCAACTGTCTCAGTGGCTCAAGAGAGGATGTCCTGAGTTTGCCTTCTTCCCACCATGGTTGGTTGGCTTTGATTACTTGAAAGGGAAGCCAGGATGTACTTGCATTCTTTTAAATTCTAACCAATAAGTGTCAGTCCCATTCATTACTCATCTTTCTTCTGAAGTTTCTTGAATTAATTCCAGCCATATATAATATTATATAATAATATAATATATATAATATTGTGACACCTCACAATATTTAAACATTCTTTCTGTAGGAAATACTTTCCTGTAAGGCTAGTAATTAGTAATGCTAATAGACTGTAAAAGAATCCTCTTCACTTGGTTTGAATGTCCCTAAAATTTAGTGTTATGGGGGAATGTGTTCGGATGTGAAACTAGCTCTGAAGCTAGTTTTCTATTCTCATAATTATCTAGGAGTGAAACTGTGGTCTCAGGAGTTTCTGTTGGGGTTTTTTTATGAATTAGGATGATTTCTAATAATTGCTGATGTCTAGAATGATTTACAGTTTTGATTACTCTTATAATTGTAAAGACTATTATCAATTGCCATCCAATTTATCAGACTATTGAATGGAGTCTAATCCATTTATTTTATTAATAGTATCCAATGACCTTATAAATCTGCAATGTTAAGTACTCAAGGGTGAGCAGGTTGGGGCAGCATAGTACCATGCTTTGCTCTTTTGCACAAGATGCCAGTAATTTGTATTAGTTCAAATATATACCAGCAGGATGTAAACCACAATGGTTTTGAATTGACCATTGTTCTCCTTGTATCATTCCTTCTTCTGTTAGCCCAAAGCTTTAGGAGTAAGGTATTCAGTAGTGGATTTATAAATAATTTATTAAAAATCATCTAGGTTTGGAAGGGTAGACACAAAGAAACAAGTATCACTTGCTGATTTGCTGACAGGAAAATTTGCAGCCATTTAGTTTCATATAAAAGTGAAGTCCACTGCTGGAAATCACCTACTGAGAAAATGCAAGGAGGGCATCACCTGCTCAACTGTTCCTGAGAAGCATGGTGCAGCTGGGAGGTAGTACTGGAACAATGGTGAACTGGAATGATGGGAACTGAAGCAAAGAGCTTTTTAGAAGCTGGACCAAAAATTGATCCTTAGCAGGAACTCTTCACTGTAGGTTGGAGAGCTGCACTGAAATGGCATTTGTATTCCTCAGAACTGGGGGCACCTTTCTTAGGGTCACGATTTCAATTCTTAGCTTGTTATTTTGGAGAAGGCAGACCAGCAGCTTGCAAAGACCTGGGTTGCAATCTGTCAGAATGGACACTTTGCCTGCTCAAAGATGAAAACCAGTGGTTTCAACCCTTGCTGCCGTTCGCATTTTCAGTGGAAGACCCAGAGGAACTTCAAGCCCTATGTAGAGTTTTGAGGACAGACAGCCACAGCAGAAAATAGATGTTTCATGTTGACTGTTAAAATTGCAGTCAAGAGCATGATAACGATGCAACCAGTCCCACCTAAAGCACAGGATATGGCAAGCAGCCTTTCCCTTGTATCCTAAACAGCAGTCAGAATATCAGCTAGAAGAGATTCAATCCTGAGGAGAGAACGAATGGTGCAAGGGAAAAAGATCTCCTTTCAAAATTACTGAAGAACTGAACCTAACTGAAACCTCCATGAAGTAAACAGAAGTTGGGTAGTTTCCAAAGGATAGTTAGCAAAGTTAATATGTGAATCAATACACGAAGCTCCCTCTTAGGTTCTAAAACTAGATATGCAGTAAAGGCTCCATTATGATGCCGGCGTACAAGACTCTGTGGAAGAAAAAAGAATTGTCAAATTAGTGAAAAATTAGCCCTAATGGCTTATAGGAACTTGTAGAAAAATCTTCCTTTAAAGTTCAGCTAATTCTTCATTATGTTCTTTGTTTTCTCCCTTTGAGCCATGTGATTCTACAATTCAGGAAATGATACCTTAAGACCATTGCCTTATTGTCCTGGTCTGAGTTAGAACAAATTCTCTTCAATGATTTTACTTTTCAGCTAAAGCTCTTCTCAGTAACTGCACTTTCTGAAACTAACAGCATGTTTTCACAGACACTGCCTACTTCTAGCAGTGGTAAGACCTAATGTGTAGATTTGCTACCAAGGATTGGTATGCAGACCAAGGTCACTGCTAAATCTTATCACAGAATCACAGTATGGTAGGAGTTGGAAGGGACCTGGAAAGATCATCTAGTCCAACCCCCTTGTTATGTCCTGCATTGGGAGTAGGGGAGGTGTGAAATAAAAGGCTGCACCTGTAGGGAGAAGCAGATAGTTCAGGTGACCCTAGTCTGACCAACTAGGTATTCCATTCAATATATGTCAAATTCAGTATATCTGAGGGAGAGGGTCTGTCGCTCAATTGGTGGCTGGTCTAGCTCTAACCCTTGACACTTATCTTGTAGGATTTCATTACTTTTTTATTAGAGTGTGGCTGATGAGGAGTCTGGAATGTATCATAATATTTTACTGTTGTTCTGAACTGAGAAATAAGGGATTGTTGTAAGCTGAACTGCTTAGAACTACTAAGTGTCTGCATAGGCTGTAGAACTTGAGAGCTTCCTTCCTTTCCAACTGTGGAGGTGCCTGAAGTCCTAAGATAATTACTATCTACACCTGTAAAGTCCCTTAAACATTTAAAGGTTGCTTACTGGCATGCCTAGATGATCCTCAGTTTCATAAGCAATAATCAGCTTAAATATCTATTTAACAGCTAAGCTACCATGGGGTCTAGAAACCAAGTATTTTTCCAGTTGGCTTTCCCTGAACAGCCAAAATGGATATGTTGGTCAGAGCCGACAGGTCAAGTGTCAGCACAGAATGCATCCAAGAGAAAGGGAATGTACTACCTTTTATCTAGAAACACTTTGACTGAACTATTTATTCAGAGATGTGGTGAATATAGCATCACTGCCAGAGTAGACCTGTACAACCACCTCCCAGAAGAATGTCCTGTTAGGCTGTGGAATATGCTGGCACCAGTGTTTCCTGAAGAAGCTGATCTATTTTGCACAGACAAATAAAATACTAATTGAGCCAGAGCAAGAAAGTGAAAGAATTTTATCCTGACTCTCTAGCTTAGTGTTTATGATACTCATAGAGGGGAGGGAAGAGCTTTGGTTAAAGCTTTACATCATACTTTTTCAATAAGGCAAAAGCATTTTATGCCCATTTTGTGTGTCTCCTGCAACATGGTTGGCTGCAAGTTGATGACTAAAACAATTAATGGGAACCACAAAGGATGCAGATCAGGATCTAGGAAAAGAGCAGAACAAGTCAGAACGTACAGATGTGATTTGGTTGGTTTAAATTATCCTAGCTTATTTACAAAGCTGATGGGAGCAGTCTGTGAACCATGAGCTTTTTGAATGCTTTGAAGACTCATGAGGGCTGGATGAGGTGTCAGAAGATGAAAAAGAACAAGGGAGAGATAAGAAATTACAGGCTACTCAGTTTAACTTCATTCCTGCAAAAAAAAAAAATGTTGGGAATAATCAAATAAAGGAGATTATTAGGAGCCAGCACAGATCTGTCAAGAATAGATCATGTCAAACTAATTTAGCTTCCTTCTACAACAAGCCATGTGGATACAAGGGAAGTGCTTGTCATATCTTGTCATTTGTAAGAATTTTGACATTATCTCACGAGCTTTTATCATAAGTGAAGCAAAGAAACATGATCCAAAGGAAAACATTACAACAGAGATAGAGAACTGGTGTAGATAATTCTACTCAGTGAGCAATTCTCACTGATTTCCTGTTGAAACAGAAGACTGTATTGAGTGGGTTACCACAAGCCTGAGCTGTGGCCTGTTAGTGCTTCATATTTTTGTTAAATACATTGTACTTCATATTTTAATTTCAACCTGGATAACTGCCTGGAGGAAGTGGTTTTTAATATCTGCAGATGTCAGGAACCAGGTGTGTAGGGTGGTACAAAATAGCAGAATTGAGGAGAAGCTTATTAACCCAAGGCCCTGCTTTAAGCAGCATCAGAGTGACTGTAAAGTGCCCTCCATGGGGATGATGAATACATTGCAACCAGCTGCCCTTGGGAGCCAACAGGCCAGCTAGCTGTCCTTCAGGAGGGGAGACAGGGTCTCTAGAGGGCCACAAATTTTATGTTAGTTTAGAACATTGTTCTGTTGTCAAAAAGGAAAACATTACCTTACCAGGTTGTGTAAATGGGAGTATAGGCTGTAAGACACATCTAATAAGCCTTCATCTCTGATGAGCACATGTAAGACTCAGCTGAAATGTCATGCCTTAGTCTTGAACTGCAGTCTAAGAAACTGTGATCCAGTGAGAGAGAGTGCAGACTGGGATAGTGAGAATAGCTGCAGGTGAAGGAAATAGTATTTGTGAGGTAAGGCAGAAATAATTAGGATTGTTTAACCTTATAGGAATAAGGCTGAAAGGGGTTAGGTTGCAAGTCTTGTAAGTGTAAGAAAATGGTAATAGTCTGTTCTTCCTGTCCAGAGTGGATAAAACAAGGAGTAATGGTCTTTAATAGGCTGTCAGAGTGATTCAGAGTAGAGTTTAGGAAGAGTCCAAAAGGAATGTGATGCACTGTAATAGATTGTCTGAGAAAACTATGGCAGCTCCAATCACTGAAGGGCTGTAGGAGGTATTTCTGGAGCAGAGGATGAACTAAATGGTCTCCTGTTCTCTCTCAACACTATTTTGTATGATTAATATCAAATATTCATTGAAGCAGGAATTGGACCCCATCTGTCCTCTTGCAGAAGAGTGCTTAACCAGTAGGCTACAAAACTGTATTAACTTCTGTGCTGTCTCTGTCTCTGGCCTCATGCTTACTGCATTCTTCCATGAGAAAAAACTAAGGGCTTAAGCAGGAAAAGCTAGGAGCAGTATACTCTAAACAGTCTTCTGTAGGAGGAAGGTAAGACTTTGAGATCTTTTCAGATACAGAGTTTAATCCATATTGTCTATAATTTAGGGAGGCTAGTATCTCCACTGGGGTACCAGATGAATACCTGTCTACTGCGTGCTGTCAGAGAGGAACGATAGTTGTCTCTTTCTGGGCAGGGGTTCAGGGCTTGGAATCCAAACTGGAAGATGCCTCCTTGGTAACCAGACCAAGATACCTAAACCTAAAGAGTTTAGATGTCAGTGTCTTCAGCATTTGCTATGGACAGTTTCAAAAGGTATTTATTTGGTGTGTTGTGATACTGAGATGCCTAATTCTCCCCATGTTTTATGGTGGACTTAAGACTATGGTTTCTGCAAGGCATCTCACCTTCTTCCTAGACTTAGGTCCAACCTCCATCTTCTGAATGTGGACATCTGCTGGAACTCCACATTGAGGTTCCCTTTTCATCGTCCTCAGGAGAGAATTGTTACAAGGGATTTATCAGTTGGTGGCTTCATCTACCTGCCTGACTTGAAGTGTCTCAAAGAATTTATATGGCAGTCACTGAGAAATTCTCAACTGGAGTGCTGTACCCCTACTAGCACTCACCTTCAGTGCTTAATCTCCTCTGCTCCCATTATGATGTGTCCCAGCGGTTGCTGGAAATACTGAATAAAACATGCTGAGATTGAATATTCACCCTCACTGGATATATTCATGGAGTCAAAGAGCTATTGCTGCAGGAGAATATAGAAGAACTAAAGCTGAAAAGCAATAGGGGGAACAAGACACCCTGCCTATAATCAGTATTACCCTACTTTTGGGGAATGAGAGAGATTGTAACAGTCAAAGACAATCTTTTTAACTGCATCAAATTTTGCTGAGCTTTCCCTGTTTGGATAAGAATTTTCTTGGTAGGCATCTTCTTCAAATAGACATTGTGATTTTTTTAATTTGTTACTTATCTGCATCTGTTGAGATCAGAGGAATAAGGCTTGAAAGTGTGAAGACTTTTGCAACCACTTAATAAGCAACAGTTGTGTCTTTGTAATATGAGAGAATACCTTTATGATTTCAAATGATGACATTTCCTATTTTCTTCCATTTTAGTTTGTTTTTAAAATAAAAGATTAAACACTTTTGTTAACCATACATTGAGTTTTCAAAGTCAAACATTTAGAATACAAAGACATAATTAAAAGGGTTGCGTATCCATCTTTAATTTGTCTTCTCTCACCTATTTGCATAATGATGTGGTCCCTTAATTATAAGATTAAATACTGGTGGGTTTTTTCTTGTATGTTTGTTTTTTTTCCAGTAGGATCCCTATCTCATTCAGTGCATAGAATGGAATATACTTAGGGACTGAATGAGTTTTGCTGTAAACTAAGGTGTTTTCTATAGGTCTCCTGTTTCATTTACTGCCAGTGATGAAGGTTATGTATTGAATTGTGCAAGGGCCTGTTCAAAACCAGAAGAATGGTCTCATGTTTTGACAATTGAATACTGCCCTGAAGAATTAGGCTTTTTCCTGCCTTTTTCCACAAGTTCCTATGTGATAAAGCCATATAAATGAGGTTTTCCATGGGTAGCCACTAATTGGTGTGTTCTCATTTTCTGCATTCTCAGTCCGAGACACCTGGGGTCTGACTGGCAGAAGTGCAGAGCCAGTGTTTTATGGAGTTCTGCTCTTAACATGCATGGAGCTGGGGAAATGCTAATCTAAGACATCACAAAATAGAGACCCAATATTGGTAGGTGCTCTGGCCATTTTGACCTTAGCCTCTTTGTGTCCGATTTCACTGTCTGGAAAGTAGAGATAACAACCCCACCTGCCTCTCTGGGAGAACATCCATTAAGGTTCATGAGGCACTGAGATATTATGACAGAATAGCACTGCAGAAAAAGACCAGGATGAAATAATGATTCTGCATTCAGTGGTGGGCTTGAATGATGTGTGGCAAATAAGGCACTTTGCCTGAAGTTAGGATAACAGGAAAATACTGAATGACTACCCAGTCAGTGAGCTCTGTCTATCCTTTGTAGTAGCTGGAGGGAAGGAGCCATGCAAGACAAAAATAAGATATATAGGGTAAAGACTATTCTAAGGTATATGCATAAAGAAGTCAAAGCAAGGTTTCAGAGGTAGCCTTCATTTTACAGTTTTTGCTTCAACCTTTACCATATGCCACGCTGGCACAGACTGCCCAGAGAGGTTGTGGAGTCTCCTTCTCTGGAGATACTCAAACCCCATCTGGACGCGCTTCTGTGTGACCTGGTCTAGGGAATCCTGCTGTGGCAGGGGGGTTGGACTAGATGATCTTTCAAGGTCCCTTCCCACTCCTAACATTCTGTGATTCTGTGATACTATACAAGAAAGATGCTTGTAAGAAAGGCTTCTAATGTAGTACATGAGTCACACTACTTTAGATTGGTGCCTGTGAATGATGGGTTGCAAAGCAATTGGGCAAAAATGGGCCAAATGTATTATCACTGAAACTAGTATTACACTTTTCACTGGTGTTAGAAGATGTCAGCTTAGATCCTTAACAAATCAAGCTTGGAACACTCTTGTTACTCCCTTTGAGTGTGATGTGAGGAAACTGAAGCACAGAGAAAGTGGAATTATCTGCTGAAGTCATTCTGCGTATTTTGTCTATATGCAAGCAATAGCTTTTAAACTAGTATTCATGTGCCTTGCATGAATTCATATAGGTAAAAATGACAGAAAAAAGTTTAGGTTTGGTCCTCTCTTCTTCCCCTCCCTTCTCATCAGCTGGAAAAAGTAGCTTGAGTAGTGCAAATCATTTGTTTGCATTATTTTCCAGTCGCTTTATGTTTGTGTCTGCCTATAGGATTCCATGGAAAGATCATCTGAGGAAGGGCTGAGCTGGAGAGTTGAGGAAGCAAGCAGATCTGTGGTATCACAGGTGCTATTTCCCAACCTTGGTGCTGTTCTCATGAAGTTCAGGTTCTCTGTTGCTGTCCTGGAGGATCTCCAGGTGGGGAGGTTGTGCTCGCATCAGAAGAAGCAGTTTGTCTGGAACATAAGCTCCAGACCAGGATGGGTTTAAGAAAGAGGTCAGAGCCTTCACGCTAGGCTTGACAGGGAGCCTGAGAAGAGGCAAGAACCTTGGTGATACATGGTTTTCTACTTTTCTTAATGAGAGCCTGCTGGGGTTTCTCCCTAGTCAAAATATGCTTTTGCTATGTGGAGACTATGAGTGTCTGTATTGCCTTCCTCGAGTCTCTGGTGCGTACGATGGGACACAGTTTTCTGGCAGGGCACCGCTAGGAATTTTTCCCACCCTTGTCACATTCTCAACTGTTGTGTTGCATCCTAGACCTCTGTGTCCATGAATTACTTCCAGAATAAAGTTTACTTCTCCCAGGGGGGCACAAAGCAGCCTAACATGCTCAAGAGGAAGTTTTTCTCAGCAGAGATTAAAATGGAATGCTGACTTGTGTTAGCATTTGTGAGTTGGTGGGGATTTTGTAGTTCCTGTTGCTCCCAAATCGGATGGGGTTTCAGCTTACCTGTGAGACAACCCCTGCTTTTGAGTTTTTCACAGAAGTGTACGCTATCACAGCACAGAAATTAAGGGGGATGGCAGAAAAGGTACTGGACTAGGTCAAGAGATAATTTTGTTGGAAACAACTACAATTGTGTGGCTTCACTGGCTGCTTCTCCCTGTAGAAGCAGCACTGACCACAGCAGACAATACTTTGACTTAAAAGCACACACTCCAGAACTGAAGGAGCCTTTACCAAGCTAAGGTCAGCCTTCCTGTCTGGCAAAGCACAGTAAGTGACCCTACTGGCATGGCTTGCTTTCTTCTCCTTCTCTTCTGTGGTTCTGACCTGTCCCTGCAGAAAGAAAAATGTGCTTCCTGTTGCTCTCCTCCTTATATCCAGCCCCATTCAGTTCCATCTTTCACATACAATTCTTGCATCTGAGCTTCACACAGTATGGTATCATTGATGCTGATATCCCCAACCTACAATTTTTCAACTTCCCTCTTGGGTACTTGCCTGTAAGCTTTTCCTGCTGTCAAGCACAGCAGATGACTCAGTGAGTCTGAGGGATACCATACAGAGAGATTCTGGTGGTTGGAAATTTGTTTGTGAAAACTCTGAGCAGCACAGAAATGCCTGGAGAAGCTAATTGGAATTGGAAATGGGCAGGTTTTTAAAACCACAAGTTCAAGACCTGTGTTGTGAACAGGAGGTCAGTTTGCTGCCAGTAGCAGTGAAATAGCACTCAGTTACACAGAGCACAGGAAACTGCTGAACAGGATTTCTGTCATTCCTTTGCTCCACTTTTATCAGCACCCTGTGCTTCTGCCGCGCAGCACCCCTGCTATTCCAGCTCTGATGTTGCAGGGTAGCCATTGAGTTGCTGAAAACTAGGCAAGGATATAACTGATCCTTTGAACAAAGTAATTCTCTGTTCAGTAGCTTTTTGTACATACTAAATGATTCAGTCTTTAGAGGGCTTTTCCCTGGTGCAGTAATAGTGCACTCATTAAATTGCCAGATAAGACAAATTTTCTGTTTGTTTCTATATATAAGTTTCTATTAATTTCTGGGTTTTTTTCTTTTTTTTTACTAAGAAAAAAGGGGTTTTTTCCACTGATAATCGTGCCTCCCCTAAATCAAGGATGGCCAGCTTGTGGCCTTTAACCACAGGCAGATACTGAGAGACTGAAATTTGACTCCAACAGTGGATATACATCATGTCTCGCATACATCATCAGCATAGTGCTGGTGTTAGAATTGCTTTTTTTCAGTGTTTCCATATGTGAGGAAGCTGTCAGGGGCTTCTAAAGCCAGTAGCTCCCCTACAAGCTCTGGGACTCAGCTGGGCACCCAGCCTCACCCCATCCCACACTGTGTGCTGGGACCCTGGGAAGCCATTGCCTGGGAGCTACTCGTTGAAAAATTCCTTATCTTGCGTAAGACAAGGGCACTTCCTGGACACTGGAAGTTTTTTGTTTTGTTTTGGGCTTTTTAATTTATTTTATTTTTATTTTTAAGATGCTTATGAGGCCAAGAGGTTTGAGCTCCCATTATTTAGTTAATTGCATTTGGAAAGTGAAAACTGAGTAAAAGTTCAATTATTCTGCATTACTAGCAGTGGCAATAGATACAGGCTTCAGCTGCAACATGAACTAGCATATGTGTGAAAAACACCACAGAGAAACTATGTTAGAAGAAAGTTATTAAGGCTGCTAAGTCAAGTATCAAAAACTCAGCCAATACTGGAAATGCAGTTGCCTGTGTGACCTCAGCATGGTCTCCTCTTGTGAATGTACTTTAGTACACTTCTCATAGCAGGAACACGTTTTTCTTTCCAGGGATTCCTAACACATTCAGGTCACTGAATAGACAGTGCTCACTTAACGAGTATTTTGTTCTCTCTTCATAAGGCAGTATGTCATTCTGTCTTATGATTCTGAGCACATCCCTAACATTACTCAGTAAATCTGTGCAACACCAGTGTGAGATAACTGGGTATTTTCACTCCATTTTTGCGGATGGACAACTGAGGCACAAAGAGAGAGTTTGGTCAGCAGGACTCCCTAATTTTATGTGCTGAATTTGAGAAACAGAAGACCTGACTTTTATCAGTGGGTTTTATTTTCAGTTGCACATATCTGAAAACATCTCCTTTTACTGTCAGCTGCAGCTCTGAATGCTCAGCACTGCTCCAAATCGGAGTCAAGGTGTCTGAAGTCAGCTACTTGGAGATGCAGAACATGCCACTGGGAATCACCCTGTGCAAAGTATGGGCCAGGACAACAGAGGAATTCAGCAGCAAAGGTAGGGTAGTGCTGTAGGACAGCTGTCTGTCGGCTGCCCCTAACCCTGAGATCCTCTGTTCTCCTTTGCCAAGACTCTGTCTCCTGCATTTTAACTTTCCAACTTGCAACTGCAAAAAATAGGACCAAGATTTTAGTGTAATCCCTTTATACCCCTGAGTTTCCTAAGCTTTAAATACTCAGATTTCCTGCTAAGGCTTTAAGGCTTCCTTAAGCTCCTTTGTTTTACTTTGTCCTCTTTCAGCAGATATTTGCAAGCCTAGTTTCAAACAGTGGTAAGGGTGGGATCAGGTAACTTGCAGAACTGTCCTAACAAATGAGATTTATATAGGCAGGAGCCTAGCAGTGTTTTCAAAGAGCCTTCGTGCCTAATTCATGCTGGTTTCAATGGGATTAAGGCAAGCAGGCATTTGTCAAGATCTCACCATTCATTCCTTATAGCTTGGCCCTTTAATTCTTCTTTCAGTCAACTTTATGTTGACCCACTAGAGCTAAAGACTAGGAATGTATACTAAAATGTTAATAATTCATAAATGCTTGTAAAGTACTGTGAGAGTATAATCTGTAAAGTAGGCATCCTGGAGAGATGTGTTATATTTTCTTCAAGCTTCAAAAAAATTGCCTCTGCAACCAAAGCAAAATACAGGTGGAAACTTTTTCCCCTCAACTTTGCACTGAGATCAAATTGTTAGTTATCTGAAAGCTCCATAGATGCTCCAATTCTACACTGAGCACTCTCAGATATTGCTAAGAACTAGGTAGACCCCAGAACCTGGAGCTAGTGACTGATTTGAAAGAATACAGAGTTTATGCATTTGTAACTCATTCTTTCTGGAAGGGTTCAAGTGACTCCTGTTGAAATTTAATGTTTGAAAATATTGTGTGTCTAGGCTTTATTTCTGATTTAATTTCAGCAGGATTTAGTGAATTGGTTATGCAAACTGACTTCAGGCAGTGAATTTCTTCCAAATTACTCACTCCACTATATTTATATATATATGTGTGTGTGTGTGTTTGTGGCATGCAGTTTGTGATAGTTATACAATATGATTTCCTCTCTTTGACTAGGAAAGAGGAAAAAGAGTTACCAAAAGAAAAAAGAGTGCCACACTCCTGGGCTAAAGTTGTAGCTAGGTACTCATTCACTTTAATTGAATTTGCATGATTTGTGTCTATTTTCATGGCTGAGGCACCAGTTCATCTGAAAAGCAGAGTAAAACTAATGACATGACCTGGCCACATAACATTTGCATACCATAATCTTTGCTTCGTTTAAGCAGATCTACAATTTGCTGAACTCCAGTGATGTGTCTTATGAAGGACTTAATATTGTTATTGTTAATGGGTCAATAAATTGAACTAGCAAGAACAAGCCTTGTCCTGTGACTTCCTGAAGAAGCAGGAATTATGTCTTTCTATCAAGAATTGGCTCTGTATTTTACATGGTGCTAGGAGAAAACAAGCTGGTTCCTATAGCATCTGAATTATTTGTCCTCTGTAAACCAGTGTGTTGCCCATGCCCTTTCATGTGTTCAGCACACTCCCATTGTCTTGACTCCTGTTGCTTGTTTCATTGCTTCCTTTTCTGGCACCACAAGGAAGATATATCCCAGGGATGTTGAAATAATAATGATTGTCATCATCATAAATCCTCGTGTATTTGGCTCTTCTCACAGTGGGCACCCTTTCCTTCATCTGGAAGCTCACCCTTAAGACAATAGGAGCCCAGATGGAAACTCTTGGGGAACCTTTGAGTAACGTTTGACGTCCTTCCATTCTGTCTTACTTGTCCCAGCCTGCTCCAGCTGCCCAACCTCTTGACTTCAGAAAACTCTTAAATGTGCTGAATAGCATTCAGGGGAGGCTGACAGGAAATGGAGCAGTGAGACTGGGGGCTGTGTGTAACAATCTGTTTGGCTTCCTATCTATCTATAGGACACTTGGCCATTCATAAGTTCCCCTAAGCTTTTTTTCTATTCCCCCAAGTCCTTAGCTATTTTCAGCACCATCTATGTTCGTGGCTGAAGCTTTTCCTACTGATTTTTGGAAGTCCAATCCACACATTGATTTATTTTTTTAGATATATTGCTAATTATAATTTTTGTAAGTATAGTATTTCATTATTCATCAAAGCTGTGGAGACATGAAAGTCATTCTTCAGTAGAACAAATGTGAATTCAGGAACCAAAGTTACTGAACTCTGAGTAGGGTGTAAGAGGGCTAGGAAGAGTGATATCATGCAGAAGGATGGTATGACAGATGAGAGCTATTGGTATAGAAACATAGAATTGTCAAAATTTGGAAGGGACCTTAAAGATCATCTAGTTCCAACCCCCCAGTGGGTTAAGGATGAAGAAACTCAGCCCTGCTGCAGTGCATAGAGGGCCTAGAAGACTCTGGAGATGTCTAGTTATTTGTTCTTCAATGTCTGAGAAAGCTGTGCAGTGTGACCTGGCCCTTAGTAACAGAAGAGGAAACATTGCACATTTTCTGGTATTAGAAGGGCTGTGTGTACTTCCCAGTGCTTTCTGTCAGGCTTTGCACAAGATGCTGAGGGAAGATGGTTCCTATTCCAGAAAATCACAAGTCCTTCTTGGGATCAAAACTCTTTCTGTATCACATCTGCATCAGAGCAGAAGAAAGTGGAAGGAGCTTTGTGCACCCTATCTGCCTAGCCAACCCTTTGTCCTTGCCAGATATTCCTTTTCCCTTGGCTTCTCTGCCAGGTACGCACTGGGTGAAGTCCTCCACAGGGAGAACTCCAGAGGTGCCTAGATCTATAGTATAGTTGTACTACAGATGCACGAGGTACAGAGCGATCTAAACTGTGTGTCTGGGGAAAACATGTTATGAATGCACGGTGCTTTGAGGCTACTGCCATACTTCCTGACTGAAGAATGGAAAAAAGCCAGAAGACATTAGGACCAAGGTGTTTAAAGCTTATTGAAGCCCTTTTTTAATAACAGTTTAAAGATGGGAAGCCCAGGGACTGAAAAAAATGGAAAGAAAGAATAGCTCTCCTACAACAGGAAGCTCAGGAAGAGCTCTGGGCAGCTACTTAAATGTAACTGTGATACACTAGCCCTTATAAGTGGCAAATCCAAACACTTGTGGCTCTTTTCCCTAGCAGAGCTATTCAACACATTCCTTTTAGCTGCAGGTCTTTATAGCACCAATTTAACAGAGTCCACAAAGGATCCATCACAGCATGCACTGCAGGCTTGCCTTCCCTCTCCCTCTTTTCAATAGGGTTGTATACAGAAGAGGAGCAAAGCAGGAAACAAAATGGCTCAAAGCCACATGTGCATTTCCCATAGCTCAGAGCCAGTCTCTAGAATAAGTGATTACGCCCTGAGGCTACTGGGTCTCGTGTTCAGCTGCCTGTGGCCCCAAAGGATCTTTCCAGTCAAAGCCATGTCTGTACTTTGGTGACAGCCCTACCTGAAGGATGGGAGAGGGGTATGGCACAACATTATGCCTTCGGCACTGTGCCACTCGTGAGTGACATCTGCAATCACAGGTCCAATTCATCTGTTTTACAGACCTTGGAAAGCACTGAAGTTACACAAACTGGGCATGGCCTCATGCAGTCAAGCCTAAGTTCTTCAGTGAAAGAGGCTGTGCCATACCCTACATATTTCTTCTGGAGATCTTTTCAGGTTCTTTCAGACTCTTTAAGTGTCTTTCAGACTCTTTTGCCTTCTTTCAGGATGTTCTTACCCTGCACTGGCAGGAGGAAATAGATAAGAGCACGGCTTGGTTTAGCTTACAATAACACTATGTATTTGAGGCTCTTGCAATGCTACAAGTACTAATTCAGTGGGGTTCAGAGTCCATTTGGTACACAGCAAGTCTCCTCTTGTAAGTTCTTTGCAGCAGCAGACCACAGAGATCTTGTGAAAGTTATCCCTAGAGAAACTGCCATTGAAAGAAATGAAATTACAGTTCACTGTCACCATCTGACATTGCATTTGGTACTGAACTTCCACTAACATCTCTGTACAACTGTTTGTTAATAAACTGTACAAACTTTGTAATAGGAGGAATAGAAGGGAAGGTCTAGGTCCTCACTCTTTGCTGTAAACCAGCAGTATTTAAGAGCTCCAAGTGGGACCCTCAACCTGTTCCCTGTATCTAGTGTCTTTAAGAGTAGGTTTATCTCTTCCTATGCTCACCTGAACTAGTGACTAAGGAGTGAGGAGATACAGGAATTCTCTCCATCTTTCTCTGCTCAGACTTTAACACATAGAAGGAACGAAAGAAAATGTAGGCCAAGGGTGATTTCACAAAAGGTTTTCTACAAGCTCTCTGGCATCCAAGGCATGCTGTTGCTGTGAAGAATTCTACCCGCTGCTTGTGGCAAGTTCATACACGTGCTGTTGCGAGAGCCCCATCAGCCACCTTACAGAAGATCTGTGAAGCTCTTTGGGGATGCAAAATCCTGGTGCACACACAGTTCAGCTCTGCAGCTGGGATGTGGGATTGGTCTGTTTGGAACAAAAGCTGATGAGGTTGGGAGAGAGGATATTTTAGGCAGGGGCTCTGAAGGAGCCAGTTTATCAAACTATGCAGACCTGTGACTCTTGTTACTTGGGTGTTGCTGGGGACACCTGTAGTGATTTGACAGATTGTACTCTGCTCCTTGGGGAAAGGAGGAGCTGTTGGCCAAAGGTGGGGCTATGGGTTAGGCTCTCTTTCAGGAGTTTGGGGAAGCAAAAGACAAAGGTCTGACCAGGAGGATAATGAACAGTAATAAAGGCATTACTGACTTCATTGTTCTTGCCGGATCCCTATCAAGAATCCTGGTTGCTACCTTCTTCAGATTACCCTGTCATGTCGGGTGGGGTGCACATCCCTCTAACCCCTAAAGTTCAACTGCTGTATGTGGCTGTGGGCACAGGGAGCAGCTACAGGGTTTCACCCTAGCAGTAGCTGCTGTTCAAAAAGAGAGATACCTTTTCTTCTTTGTGCAGCTGCTAGGTGTAAAGCAGTGGGGGATGAGAGGTCCTGTAGAAACATCACTGTCCAGATGCTCTGTGGAGCAGGAGTTCGTTGTAGAACAGTGTGAGAAGATAGAGGAGGCTGGTGCACAGCCAAAGCATTTTCCTTATTGAACATGCGGATGGCTGATTGGTTGACTTAAATATCACTTAAATATGAGTGATAATTAAATAGGATATTGATGAGATCACCTTTCCTGCCCTGCAGCACTGTAGCAGAACTTATGGTTTCAAAGGCAGACTAAGCATTGCCCTTTACATTTTACAAGTAGGGTGATACAGGAATGGGGAGGGATGGAGAAGGAGCAGGAAAGGTTCAGCTCAGAGCTGTCACAAATTAACTCACCCACATCCAAATCAACCTGCTTACTGACAGGGCCAGCTCCCCTCAGGGCACTGTCTAGAGGCTGACACAGGGTCCTTGGGACCACTCTTAACCCAGTGCTCATGGAAATCCCAGCCAGGATTGTGCAGTGAGGTGGCATGGGCCAGAGAGAGTACTGCCAACACCTCTTCAGCTGTGACACAGTCAATCATGCAGATCTGTTCCAGTAGACCTTGCTTAGATATTTAGCTGCCTGTTTTGTCTGGGTGTTTCCTGCTGTCACGCCCTTCGGATATGCATCGGTGATTTTCTCTCTCTCCCTCCCTTAAACCCTCCCTTCCTCTGTATCACATCAGTGTTGTTATGCCTCTTGCTTATTTGCCTCTCTTCCATTCAGTGCATTGTCTTTGTTTTTACCTCTCTCCACACAGTTCCTTTTCCCTTCTCCATTTGAATCCTTTGTTCTTCCTGTCACTCTCCTTCTGCCTTGAGCTCTGTCTTCTCCCTCCTCTAGTCTTTTGCATTACCAGACCAGCTCCTTGCAGTGCCCCTTCTACCCACCTTGGGTTTCAGCCCCACACCTCATTTTCCCTGCCCGCTTCTGGAGTGGCAAAGCCTGGGGCTGTGCTAGGGGGGAAGGTCACTGCTGCAGTAGCAGAGCCCACCCTCTAAGCAGCTTCCCAAGCCACTGGAATTAGTCTGTGACTTGTTTTCCCTGATTGCTAGAGTTTTGTTTGACTTTAATGAACTTGCAAGTGGTTTTCCAGAAGATAATTGCCTCAATTTCCAGTGACATAAACTATAGTAATAATAATAATAATAATAGTAATAATAATAATAGAAGAAATACAGCTCTGAGCTTACCATCAAGCGGTCAGGGAGCTACTTGATGCTTAGCTCTCTCATCACTAGGTACCAGAGGAGATTCAAGGTTAATAGGCAGGTTAAAAAGAAGGTTCTGAGACTGGATGGACTTGAGGCTTGAGCCTTTCATTGTTATTATTCTGGCTGCAAAAACACTAGGCAAACCAGCAAGGAGCACACATGAATGCTGAGCTAATGACAGAGCCTCAGTCTAGTTGCCCATGGACTGATGGTCCCACCATGGAATTCCTTGCAGTTTCTAGGTGCAACCAGGAAAGGTCAAGGTAACCTCAGGGACCATCTGTGGAAGGGCTTGTAGTGTCCCTGCCTGCAGTTTACTTACATTGTGGAGAAGCAGGGGTAATTCCCACCACCAGAGCTGAGTGCAGCCCTGTGTTCCCATGGATAGAATGGTGCAGGAGCTGCAGGACAGAAGCTCATGCTTCTTGTGAAAGTGGCTCCAGAGACCTTGCATAACCCTGGACTCTGGGGAGGCTCAGCAGCTGCCTGCACCAGATCTTAGGGAAGCAAGCCTGAGCTGTAAATTAGCCTCTGGCCTTAGCTGCAGCTAAAGCAGAAGCAAATGTGTCCAGCCCTCATGGGGGCAGGCAGTCTGAGCCACCAGAGGTTAATAACAATTTCCTGAAAATTTTTGTGGAGTCCAAAGCTAAGCAAGTAAGAAAAAAAAAATCAGTGTGAGAGAAGAGGTGGGGAGGGAGAGAGATATGGATAACTCAGGGTTTCATTACTTGCTCATGGTCAAAAGACCATGGAATTCAGAGCCTGGAGGTGTTACTTTAAAATAATTCACATAGCATCAACCAATTCTGTTTAGTCCAGTGGCATCCAAGCTTACATTTCTGTCTAAACCAATCTACAGCAGTAATCACATATTCTTTAATAGATTTTTCTAATCAATGCATAGTTGAAGGGAAATTTTTCACCTGGTCCTTTTGCTGAGTTTCTTCAACATATTCTGTTTTGGGAGTGGATTTACTCTGTCAGACTGAGTACCTTCCTGCTTCATTTTCAGGCTTTGGTCCCTTGATCTGAATGCCTGCTGGCTGGCTCCTCCTGGAGCAACATAAGTATTTTGCTCCAAAAAGGAGACTAGGTTCAACTGTCAGCACAGTATGTGCCAGGATCCAATCTGAAGCAAGAGCATAGATGTTGATTGAGCCTAAACACCAAAGGCCTTCAACAAAGTCCGCACATACTTTGTGCCCTCAAGCTTCAGACTCTTGTTTCTTTCACCCAGCCTGCAGGGGCAGCATAGGCAATACTGACTGCCTTTCTCCATTTAACCACTGGAGTTATAGGAGCTTCAAGGTGGTAGATGACACCATGGCTGACCATCAGCCTCACAGAACCAGGGTGGCAAACAGGTAGGGAGAGTACAATAGATTTATTGAAAAGGCACACTGAAAGTACCTAAATAAGTCTGAGATTATTTTCTGCCTCTCTTCTGAGTCACCATACACAAGTGAGTAACATCCATCCATCTGCCTGACCATTATCAGTTTAATCCATTCCAGGCACCATAAAATAGAGGGAAAATTCCCTACATGTGAGAGGATCTTGTAGAGGAAAGGAAGAAAACCATTGTTAGAGGATTTGAAACTGGAGAGCTGAAACCCTGCTGTTTACACCCTGGGGAACCATCCTGCATGAGCCTTCAGAGAGATGAATTAACCTTTTCTCTCTCAGGGGTGTTTTACCAACATCATCATAGTCATCCTGGGGACAAAAAAGGAGCTCTGTTTCCTCACCTTTCGGACAGGTTGTGCTGAGAGGTGCCATCCTCTAGCCAGGTGTCTTCACACCATTTGACTGGGTTAAAAAGAGCTGTTCTTTGTGCTAAATTGCTTCCTCACTTCACAAGGCGTGAAAGCCTTTTCTTTCTCTCATGTGTCCATGCTCCACTCCTTCTGGGGAGACAGCTGGTCTTTTTTGTTTTGTTTTGTTTTTAAATGCATTCTGCTCCTTAAATGCTGCCTCTAATACAAATCAGGTCATAGAGAGCCAGGCCCATGAAAGAACTGAGGTGACTCAATCCTGTGAAATCAATAGGAGTCATGTGCCTAAATTTCTTTGTGAATTTGGGCCCAAATGACCTTGAATAACATCAGTAAGAACATACATTGTGCTGTAGTCAGGATTAGAACATGGGCTGAGATGCACCTGAACCCCACAAGTACCACAAGCAGTGAGTTGAATCATCACTACTTCACCTAGCTAACTGAATGAAGGTTTCCCACCCATACCTTAGTGTGGGTACCATGAGGAAAGATTGACTTGGGGTCTCTATATCTTTGCATGGAGAATAGGGTTTGTGTTTTTTTCTTAATAATTAGGTATGATATTTCCTCTAGATTGTGAAGCAGGTTATTGATAACTGTCACTGTTCCCATGGATGTCCAGATTCTGGCCAGTATTGATGCCTTCTCTGGTGAAAGCTAAGTCCTAAATTTGGACTCATTGGCACACCAGTTTCAGAAGACTAGGAGATGATAATGTGAATTGAAGGGATCTGGGATTTGGTGTCACATTAAAAAGGAGCTGCTATTTAAGAACAGAAAGGAGCAGTCTACCAGGGTGGTGGCTGTATAGCAGCTTGATCCTAGGATGAACATTAAGGAAGCTGACACTTGCTATGTATGGATGGGCAAAGAAACAGGGAAAGGGAGAGTTGTAGAGAGGGGCAGAGGAGACCATACCATATTGAAAGACCTTTCTGACGGAACAGAAAGTTGTTTCTTGATCTCTCTATCCCAGCATCCAAATACAAAACTATGTGATAATGTTTCCAAGGCCAGGCAATGAAGAACACCATAGGAGACTAGTGGGCAAACAGCAAGCAAGGACCAAAGCACCCAGTCCCCTGCTTTCTTACTCTTTGCTTATGTGTGGCTGAAAACAAATGGAATATCTGGAAAACATCTAGTTCCTCCATTTCACCTTTCCTGATATACCAGCTTGTAGGACATGGAGGTCCTGTAGGTTATAGTAAGACTTTTTTCATTCTTTGCCATATTTTGACCCCTCTTTAAGCTGTGGGTTTGGAGATGCCAAGTGGAAAGATGGCCAGACATTAGAAGTCTTCTTGGGGCCATGGCTCCATGCAGTTTCCAGATTCCTGGTACCTAAGAACTAACCTGTACCCTGCCTGTGCCTTAAATGTTAATTTTGTCTCCTACACTCTCAGCTATGTGACAGCAAGGAAAGTCTCACTTACAGGAACGGTCTGCCTGGGAAGGGACGTCCTAGAAACCTGGAGGTTTGGCAGACAAGCAGATGGAGATGGTGAGAGGATCATCCCTGCAGGACTGGGAAGATTTTTCAGGCTGTGTAGATAGAGGCATAAAAGCTTAACAAGGTGTTTCATAAAGGCAAAACTTTGCACTCTGACTTCAGTGGGTGTATGGGGATGGCCCAAATAAAAACATGGATGTTTTTTACTATGTATGTCCTTTACATCCATGTAGCTATGTATCCACTAGCCTCAGTCATCTCAAGTCCTTCTGCCATTAAAGGATCTATGATTTGTTTCACACTAAACTAAACAGAGAGCATTTGCTCTGTGTAAAATGACAATACATTCCAGACACACAATATCACAGATACGTCAATATTAAGTAGTAGTGTGAGTTTACTTTACACAGATATGTAAATGAAGAAGGTGTGTGATGGAATACTAATGTATGAAACCTAGCTGTACCAGACCTGATTCCTGGCTGGGAGCTCTGAATTCTGTACCAGCAATAATAAAAGTAGTAACTTTCTTCCAGCCACAATACTACAACCAAGATGTCATACACACATGGCAAATAGATAAGACAGACAGATTTCTTGTTTTCCACTGAGTTGCTTTTGAATAAAACCTGGCAGGGCTGACTCACCCTTTTAAGCTTTCTAAAGAAGATAAATTGCTTTCCAGGAGCTTCACTGTATGCAGGTTATTTTTGAGCAGCTTCCTTAATTAAGGTTTATCTGTTGGGTGCACAATGCACAGATGAAGAGCCCTTGTCTTTTTTTTGTGTGAACAGAAGTTGCCCTCTCAACAATCTGTTTCTCACCCAACCCATTGTTATACAACATGACACACACACTGTATGGATACCCTGTCCTACTCCAGAAGTAGCTTCAGGACACAAATCTGCAAATTAGTCATTTCAAATGCCTGGGATGCTGCAGTGGGGAAAGGCTAAGTATAAACTGGATTTCTGAGGACCAGAGTTGTCATAGACAAACTATGAGTACATTTCTTTCATCCATGATCTTAAACTCCACCTCTGCCCCAGCATCACGTTTCTTATCTTTTATATCTGAAACTATGCTGAAAGCACCCTTTTGGAAATATATTTTGCAGTTGCAATCTGGCAGGGACTCAAACTGATGTCATACCAAATGGGATAAGATGACAGTGATGTCATTGGAAAAGCAAAGGAGCCTTTTAGCTCTGTAGTATAGTAGGTACAGGTGAGAGGTTTCAGTCTGACCTCCCTGGAGAGAAAAAGTTCTCTCCCTTTCCCTGCCAGGTAAAAGCCTGGCTGGCAGTTACAGCTTTCTGCAAGTTCATGTGTCAGACTAGTGGGAGAGCCAGTCCTGCAGCTCACTGTGCCCTGACTTCCTGCTAGCAGTGGGAAGGAGATCAGTTTTTCGGGGTTGCATAGCCCAAGTAACTCCTCTGGAGACAGAGAAGCATGCATGCAGCAAGCCACACTTCATAATAGCTGTCCTGGTTGGTGCAGGAGGTACATGGGATGTGGAAGCAGCAAGGCCAGTGTCAAGAGAGATCTCCATTCAGTCAATGGTTTTCATCTTAGTCCAGGGTTTAACAATTTTTTTACATTCAGTAGTGGTTTTGCAGGAATCAGGCATATGGGAATGGACCTTCAAGGTCTTGTAGTTATGTCTAAATTGTCTTTCCAGTCTCCCAGTCCTGCTGCTGTTTGAAACTGGCCACAGTCTTCAGGGAGTCAAAGCTAGGGCATCTAAGTGTTATACAATACTATAAAGGAGTACGTAGCCCACCCTCTTTTTGCTGTGGCTACAGCATAACACAGGCATTCTCAAGCTCTCCTTAAACCAGCTAGTCCAGGTATTATGTTGCCACAGCAACACAGGACTTACTGAAAGCTGCAAAACTTGCCTAAGGAGCAGGGATGAATGAGCCTGTGCAGAGCTCTGCCCTACCCTGACTGCATCACAGCTGTTCTGTGAACATGCTAGTATAAAGGTACTTCCAATTTGTTTCCATCCCCTTGTGCTGAAGTAGGCTGCAAGGATGACTCCACATGCTGAATAACACAGGGCAGAGTTAGCTATGCAAGCAGATGTACATGAGTGGTTACAGCACGCTAACATCTGTATTGTCTTTACACATAAAGATCACCTGCTGTCTGTCAAGCTGGGAGGGACATGAAAGCTGACTTTCTGTACCACATCACTTAATGCACTTGGGGAAGTACAGAAGTAACTGCTTAGCTGTGCCCCTGTGATAGGTACAAGCAGCATTTGGTCCCTCGGCATGGTCAGGAGCATGAAGACTCCATATGCTGAAATCTGTGGATTAATATCAGTTGCATATTCATTCACAGGTTTTTTTTCACTCATCCCCTGCATAAGCATCTGAGCACCTAGTCTCACTCCCAGACCGACTTCCTGCTTTGTACAGACCTTTCCTCACCCCTGCACACCTTTCTGGAGCAGCTTTGGGGCTGCTTGTTCCTTGGTCACCACACCCACTCAAGCTCACTCCTGTTTGCCTGGGGAACAATCCCAAGTGGGTGCTAGTGGTAGGGTGGAGAATCCTGTGCTTGCTGGGGACCCAGGCAGGGGGAGATCATGGGTACCACCTCTGGCCTGCCAGAAACCAAGCATTTAGTTCAGTGACACAGCTTCGCTCACATGTGTGCCTGACCCACTCTCACCCTGTGGAAATCATCATTTCCAGTCTGTTTCCCAGTAATTGCTGCCAATGTGGCCAGTCCTCTCTCTCCCTCTTCAAAAGCATGGTGGTTCCAGTGCCAGGTCAGCATGCTGCAGCGGCTTCTTCTCTCTGATACAGCTGCACTCTTTGAACATATTGATAGGCTGTCCTTTCTCTGCACTTTTCTGGTCCTGGGCCTTTCCACAGATGGCCCCTCTCAGTTGTAATGGCCCAAGGAGTGTTTTCCTCTTCCTACCAGGAATAAACTCTTGCTATCCCTCTCAGCCAGCTCATTTTCTTTCTTTTGTGACCTGAGCCAGTGTTGGAAACCAGGTGCAGACAGTAGAGAGGCCAGTGGCTTTGCTTCTGAGTAGCTCTTTTGAATGCTTCCCAATGGGAATATGAACAGAACAGTGTCCTTTCATCAATATGCAGCTGAGCTGTTACTTGCCCAAGGACTGGTAAATTATTGGAGTGAAGCATGGTATGTCCTGTAGATTCAGTGGGTCTTTATAAACTGAGCAGTATCTATCTGCAGCAGACCAGTGTGAAGCACAGGTTCTGGTTTAGTCCACTTAAGAGTCTAATGCATGACTTAAGTCTAAAAAAAAATGGGGAATGCCCATTCTTTATTGCCAGGCTGAATTCCTCCCAACAATCAGAGAAAAAAAATCTGGGAAGACTGATACCTGTTTGCTTACTATTCTTTGATTGAAAACATGAGTGAGGAGCAGAGGCAAAGTGCTTGGAGTGCTTGCAGGCAGGACATTTGTGAGGAGTATATCTTGTGAATAGCTGTGTATGTCTGACAGCATGCATCTGTGATGGGGTGGGAAGCAATACTATTCTCTGTTGGCAATCCTGAGCTAAACAGCTATAAAGGATGAAACACTCAGTGTCATTAGAGTCACACACCTGTGAAACAAGGTGTCATTAAAAAGAAACAAAGACTTGACAGCAGAGGTGGATTTGGGTAGGACTGTGAAAATCTCCCTCAGGATAGTGTTTTGAAAATGACTGGGGGGTAAATATGTATATTTCAAAATGGATAGGAAAATAAATCATGGGAATAACCCAGCTGGTGCAGGCTTTTCAACAGAGGCATGGTGCTCTCAGCATTGCTGATGGAGATGATGAGATGCTTTGAATTCTTTCTACAAACCACCTGTGTCTCTCCAGCCCTAGGATGAAATTAGAGCCACCTGGCTTCAAACCCATACCAAAGGGCAAGGATGCTTTGAGACTTGTCATTGGTTAGCAGATGGGGAATCTGCTAGGTGGGGCATTCCCAGTAAAACCAGAGCAGGGGCAGCACCTGGAGCAATCTTAACTTACCTCCCAATTTTCTTTTTTGCCCTCCTTCCTTGTTCTTCTTCAAAGGTTGAAAAAAATGAGGATGGAGACCAAAAGATTGAGCAAGATGGCATCAAACCAGAAGATAAAGCTCATAAGGCAGCCACCAAAATCCAGGCCAGCTTCCGTGGACACATAACAAGGAAAAAGCTCAAGGGGGAGAAGAAGGGAGATGCCCCGGTGTCGGAGACCGATGCCACCGACAAGAAAGAGGAAGGCCCTGCTGGTGGAGCAGCTGAGAACAAAGAGAGTGAGGCTCCCACTGCCACAGAAGCTGCCACTGCTGACAGTGCCCAGCTGGAGGAGGGCAGCAAAGACAGCAGCGCACCAGCGGAGGAGAAAAAAGGGGATGGAGCTGCCGACACAGGCTCAGAGCAGCCAGTCCCACAGGCTGCCACTCCTGCTGCCTCCTCGGAGGAGAAGCCCACTGCTGCCGCTGAAACGGAAAGTGCCACTAAAGCTTCCACTGACAACTCGCTGTCCTTGAAGGCTGACAAAGCCCAAGACAAAGAGGAGCCTAAACAAGCCGATGTGCCTGCTGCTGACACCACTGCCACCACCACCCCTGCCGCAGAGGATGCTACTGCTAAGGCAACAGCGCAACCCCAAATGGAGACAGTGGAGAGCAGCCAAACCGAAGAGAAGACAGGTGAGTGAATGCGTTGCTAGGGAATGGGCCTCCCCAGACAGAAACACCTCCCTTGGTCTCTTGTGGATGTATCTCAGATTGGCCAGCAAGAGCTGCTGCAGGGGTTAGGCTGAGGGTTTACAAGGGAATTCCCTTGGTGGGTTTTAGGGGTGGGGAGAGTTGCATATTCTTGCTTCACACCCTCTTCCCTCATTCCTGGAAGCTTTTGGAAACACTGCACGTCCTCTTGATGCAACTCTAGGTGGAGGTGCTATCCAGCCCTTTTTTTCCATGGTGAGGAGAGAGTAGCAGCCAGCTGGGAGGCTTGCAGGAGCCTGGGAGAGTTCCCCAAGCTCTGCATATGCTGAAGAAGGCAATGAAACTTCCCAGTCACACTAGCACAGGCAGCTCCAGTGAGGCAACAAAACAGTCTCACTGAAGGCTGTCACCTTGGGCTGAAAATCTGACAAGACAAAAGCATTTTCATACTGCAGGAGACCTTTTAACCGTGCTGGTAGGATGATTAAGAAGGAGCCAAAAGGGTGAATGGATGAGATGCTTGTGAATGGATGAGATTTCTGGTACAACCACATCCGAGTCAGGAACTTCTTACTCAGCATTGATTATAGTTTCATCCACACCAATACTTCTAGCCTCTCTACTTGGAGCAGCCCATGGCAGCCGTACTTGCATGAAGTTTTTAGATGTGTCAGCTGGATCAGATCCACATAGTAAGAGGATCAGGTAGGGAAAGGGAAGATTAAAGACCCTGACAGCTCAGTGAGTGAGGACAGCAAGGAGGGTTAAATGTGAACAGTTGCTCTAGAAGGTGTTTTCAATCCTTTGCTCTTGACTGAGTGCAGCTCTGCTGTACTTCTTCCCCTGGGAAGAGGTGAAAAAAATTTGAGAGGCAAAAGTGAGCATTTTTGACAGTGGCATAGTGACAAAGCATAAAGAAGAGCTACTTTGGAATTGTGATACTGAGCTGGGTAGAAAATGCATCAAAGACCTGAGGTTACTTTTATTCTTGCTCTTTACGCTTCCTTACATTATCAAAGAAAGAAAACATAAACATAGAAAAGGTAACATCAGAGGCAGCACTACATGAAACTCAATCAAGAGGCAACGCCAAGCATAACTAGCCTCTGCATTCATGAGACATTCAGTTGTTCAGGGCATTCTTCATTCATTAGCTTGTTAGGGCGAAAATGTAGGATATTCATAAATAGCCTTATGTAGATGTAGCAGAGCCTCAGCATGCAGTTTTACACTTACTGATGTTTTGCCATCACTTCATTTGGTACACAACTTCTCTTCCATATATGATAAATCCAGCTCTCTAATTAGATTTCCAAACTTCATAGCTAACTCAGGGCTTTAGGCAACTCTGTTCCTGCTCAACAAAGTGAACAGATGGGAAGAAGAGATATCAAAAAAGGACAGATAGGTACTGGGAGAGATGCTCGTGCAGCATGCTTGATTTAAGGTGTGGACAAGGGGAGTGGCCTCCAGGAATGTGAATCTAAACTGAATGTAGACAAAAACAAAGGGTTAATGGTTTTGCCTACTTTCATTTAAACATTTCTAGAGATAAGCTTTGAAATTGTATCATCCAACTTAGCTTTTTGTTGTCCAAGTCTCCAGCCCTTTGTTCTTTTGTGTGATGAGTTGAATGACAGAATAAACGTCATGTGACTTGTGGAATCTAATTTGATATGTTGCATGCTGTACTTGCATTGTTTTTGTACTGGGGCAAAGGTACAAACATCAATGGGAAAAATAGGGCAGTGAATCAGTGAATCCTCTGTACACAGGATAACAAGTGCTAATTAACACTTATTTAAAGACTTGGGATGCCTTATTCCTAAATAGGAATAGTGATTCTGCTTTGAATTAACATTCTATTTTTATTCAGATTGATCTGCTGTAATGGATAGAGGTAGGAAACTCATAGTAGCAGGCTATTTCATTTGCTTAATTTTACCTGGTTTGAGTCATCATTCATCAAAGTGGGTTATTTCTATGCAATATTCAATATTGTTGGCAGATATCTTTCCCATGCTTTTGTTGCCTTTAACATCGTTTGAAATGGCCATTTAAATGCATGATTCAATATGCATTTGTGCATGATACTGTTACTTATATAAATATCTAGCAAAAAGGAAAAGCTGGAAAATCTACAATCTAGTATGTATTTAAAAATGAGTTTTCAGTGACTGAGTGTTCAATACCAGTGTGTGCATCTATTTATACTTAGTCAGTATGCATGCAGTGATAATACTCAAGCTTACCAGTGTTTGCAAAAAGCAAACATGGAATGTGTGTGGCCACAGACAGACTGATACTGTCTTTAAAATGTTAATGAATATAGATTTCTTTTTTTTCCTCTTTTTCTCAATTCCTGTTCCAGTTAGATATCAGCCTTCCAGTCACAAACTCAAACAGCTGGGTAAGTGCCCCCAAACCAGTCCAAAAAAGAAATGAAAAAAAAGATGAAACGGGCCTTCTTCTCCATCTCTCTGAGGATGCTGGGTTGTGTTCTGTAACACACTCTGTAGCACAGTGTCCAGAACAGTAAGAAGCTGCTTTCTCCTTAAAGAATATTCCACAAGAGAGCATCATCACAATGTAGAAGTTTCCACAAACAGGGAAGATTTCCTGATAGAAAACCTATCTTTCTTTTCCCTATCTTCACCCTATTCCTACCCTCTTATTTCTTTAAACATCTCTTTCTTTCTTGGTACTTACTCTTTCTAACTTAAAGACAATGGCGCTGTCATAGTCTGAGCTGGAAGGGACCCAATAGGGTCATCGAGTCCAGCTCTTGAACCCAACATTAGTTGAATTATAAACAAAAGATGCAGTAGATGAGCTTCCAACCAGAATCTCAGCCTTCCAACACTAAAGGCAGCATAGGTATGTCTTAAGGAGTTCCGGTAAGCAAGCTTTCATCGTTTCCCCCTCACCGAGAGTTTCAGTACTCAGATATGCCAGGGTCTTGAACTTTCTTCCAGTCATCTCCCAGAAAACACAACACTGGCATAGCTGTGATGGTCATTCATGAAAGAGGGAGGGCTACCAAGCATCTGCCACTCCAGTACCCCTGTAGCCTTGGGGACAGATCTTTCAGCTTCATCAGTCCCCTTCTCTCAGAAGTCATGCCCTTGACTTTCAAAGGTCATCTCTTACCATTTCTGTGATCGAAGACTGGCACAGTAGTAAGTGGTGTCAGGCTGCCAAAAATAAATCAAATTGGCTCCTAGCCAGTGTCATTGGTTGGCTGGTTGCCATGGCATGCTTGGCTGCTGCTACTGTGAGGTGTGCCTACCATGCAACTTTTGTGCAGTGATGTTCATCTGCCTTGAATTCTACTACAAGGGCTGTAGTGTGCTATCTGTGGATATCTTCCCTGGTGTAAGCACAGCCAAAAGGCAAGGGCATTACACTTATATCCAGAAGATATTTTTTCTTTTATCTAAGGGCAGGACAAAGAAGACAGGAAGTAATTAAAAAATAACCAGATAAAGAGAAGTGCATGATTTTTAATGCTTAATGTTTGTGGAGTGAGGGAGAGGCTGGCTGATTCTTCACAGTCACTAATTCCCCTGACAGCCCTCAGCTCTTCTTATTCAGTTCCACATACTCTGCCTGTCTGTTTGTCATGGTTTAGGAAACAGCTTCAAACAACTGTCTTGTATCCAGTATTTGTTGATCTGGAACCCCAGGCATTCCCAGTTGTACAGTTGGGCAGTTTCTAAGCAATTCTCTATGTATCAAAAAGTAGATGGATTCCAAACTGTGTAAGGCATGAAGTGAGTCAGTGGGCTTTGTTCAGCAGCAATGAGAGACTGATGTGAAAAAGAACAATCTCTTGGTTCTGTTCGCATCTTTTGGTGTGTGACTTGCCATGCCAAGAAAGTGTTCTCTTAGCTAAGCATCCTTGCCAAGACTTAAAAATCTAAGCTTTCTTGTTGTAATCCAACTTGTTCCTCTTTGGTGTTGGTATTACACTTGGGGAGGCTCCCATAGATGCCAACCTACTCAACAGGACAAAATTGAAAAGTGGTAGGAGAGAATTTATGCATTACATATGGATGATGAGGTTTATTTAGATTTAGTCTAATCTAAGTTGCATTGGCTTAAATCTGGAGGGTCTCCATCAAAGTTATGGGAAGAGTCTGTTAGCACAGCTTTGAAGTGAGATCAATATCTAGCACAGCAGACTGTAGAAGGTGGTGGGCTGCTGTGTGCCTTACAGGGAAGAGAAGAGGTGAGTGCCACAGTGTTAGATTCTCTTTGTACTTTCCCAGGATTTTGAGTCTCATCTCTAAATTTGGCTAGCTCTCACATCAAAAGCAGTCTCAGGTTGTCAGGTAAGAATACAACAAAGCCCAGAAATGTGAAAGAGTAAATTGTGCCTAAGGAAACAAATGGCTCTCTTTTGTTGGGAAATGAAGAATGCTTTCTTCTTCTTGATGAAATAGCTTTATAGTGGAGCAGTTTCACAGCTGAAATGAAAAATCAACCAAATGACAATTGCTTTGCATGTAAGCAGGCCAGCAGTTCCCCCAGGACCCTGTATCCAGCAAGCCAGGAGCACTGGGAGGCACCATCTTCTCTTCACTTTCTCAGAGGGAACAAGTCCCTACAGATCCTTTTTCATGGTTTAGAGTTGAATCAGTTCTTTGTTTTCAGTTCAATCAGTGTATTGATGGAAGGAAATACTTTCTGCACCTAGGGAGCACTGGCTGTATAAAGATTTGGAAAGGGAGACTGTCTATTGTCATGTATCAGCTAGAAGGTACATCCTGCACTATCCAAGAGGATTGCAGTTTGTAACTGGAATTTTAGTCTTGGCCCCTGGATAGCTGGAATGAGGCAGAACACCCTCACTGCCATCCCCTTTTCATGGGAGCTTATCTCTGCTGCTACACCTGGCAGCTGAGGAAAGCAATGCAAATACAGTAGTCCTGCCATGACTGCCCCAGAGGGAACAACTCTTAAGCAAGTATGCCAGCATTTTCTTTTCTGTGGTACTACTCCAGCAACAAAGAATATAAAATGCAATTTAGGTTACCTGTAACATGCTGAAAGGTGTCAAAATATGTGCCTAGTCCTCAGTTGCTCTAAAATTTTTAACCTTTGCATTGTCTGTGTTGGTATAAGCATTGGTCATGTATTTCACAGCCTGCTTTGCATTGGTGCAAGTAGCCACCTGAGGCACAGGATGGGGGGAGTAGAATGTCACAATTTTCCAGAGAACAGGAAACATGCATAGCACCTGCTACAGGTGCAGGATTTCCTCCTCTGTGACAGTGAAATCCTATTTCAGGTCCCATGTGTGCCTCAGGTCTGCTATTTTCTAAAGAGATGCAGCTTGCCCAAATGTGTGGGAACTAAGCTAGTGGGCTAGTAGTGAAGCAGTACCTGACCTCTTTTAATGAAATTTTAGGTAGCACTAAGCATATTTATGGATGACAGGGTGTGGTCTTACACTGGAAAGGGCCTTGTGAGGAGAACAGGTTAACCACTGTTTTGCACAAAGGAGATGCCTGTTCTTTTGGGACCTCAGTAAGAAATGTGTGGACACCCAAAGCTGGCTATGTGGTTCATTTTGTGAAGGATAGAAATTATAGGAAAGGTGACAGCAGTCTTTCACCCCTTCTGATATTGGGAACCAGAGACCGTGCAGTACCATCTGAGCCCCTCCTCTTTGATGGGGGCACCCTGAACAGAGTTCGTGTTCCTGGGGAGGTTGGCCAGCCTCACTCTTCACATCTTTGTAGCGTTCTTCCAGCTGAACAAAGCTATCGGTCTTGAACCAGGACAATACCGAACTTTCTAGGCAGCATACTAAGGTTTGCTGAGAGCATTACACTCTTGCACATCTCCATAGGAAGGAGCTCTTCAACAATACCACCTGTAGGTACTGCTTTAAGGCTGCACTTACTGATGCCGCAGCATAGAATCATAGAATCGCCAGAGTTGGAAGGGACATTAAAGATCATCTGGTTCCAAACCCCCTGCCTGGCAGGGACACCTTCCACTAGATCAGGTTGCCCAGAGCCCCAGCCAGCCTGGCCTTAGTGGCTGCTCATGCTGACACATAGCTCTCTACAGCCAAGGCCGATGGTTATATTCTACCTAGATGTTGCTCAAAATCACTATGCATTACAAGGTTTTCCACAGTGGCCCATGGCAGATGTACTCAGATTGCCTTCAGAAAATCCTCCAAAATCCTTACATGGGAGGAAGGCTTTCTGCTATAAATAACCAAAATTTCTGCTGACAAGGGCTCAAACAGCAGACCTGTGGACAGAATAGGCAGATGGAAAATGGAATTTAAGAGGTGGCTGTTTGCTGTAGCTGCCAGCAGTGCTCTGCACCACCACCAGTGCCATCTCTTTGCACTAGGATCAAGTAGGCTGAACTTCTCATATATATTTAAGCTTGATAATCCCAGTATCAGCTGGGATTTACAGCCACAAGGAGAAGTACTTTAAAGGTAGCAGTACTGACTGGTAAGATGACTGCAATGTGCAGAGGAGAGGGATTAGGAAGGTTCACCAGGTCAGCATGGTCAGATTAGTTAGACATTCCTTGACAGCTGTATAATAGGTGCATTAATACTGGATTATCAGTGGCAGTGCAGTGATCACTTCCAATCTCTGTGGCAACAACATGGACACTGGCAAGGTGAAGTTGTACTCCCAAGAGTCAGTGCAAATAACTGGTAGAGGAACATAGAAATTGCCAAGCCAGGTCAGACCTTAGATCCATTTATTGAGCTTTTTGCAGTAGCTAGCACCAAATACTGGTATGGGCAGCTTTGGGGTAAAGTGCCTCTCTACTACTTGAATTCATCCCTGTCTTCTGCTGCCTAGGATTTGCTTTAACAGTTAAAGCATGATGCATTATCTCTTTTGATACTACTTGCAACTATGGCATTATATGGCATATACATAAATGCACAATATCCAATTGGCTGTCAATAGCTTCCCAGACTCCAACTAACTGTACAGCGGCAGGAAAGTTCAGCAATGAATTGGCCACCATTGCCTTAAATATCTTTCTGTACTTGTGTTATGTTGCTGAAAGAGCAAAAGCTTCTGATAGCTCTACTTTATGCCATTGATTATTGTATATGGCATCATATAACATGCACATGTGTACAGAGGGTATAGTACCATAGCTCTTGCTGTTTGTCTCTTTCCTCAAGAAAACACATTGTCCTGGTTTCTGCTAGAACAGAATTAATTCTGGTCAGTGATTTTACTTTTTGGCTAAGTCTCTAAGAAACTACACTTTCTGAAGTTAATGGCATATTTTTGCAGACAGTGCCTGCTTCTAGAAGTTATAATGCTCAGTGTTTATAGTTGCTGCTAATCGATGGTGTGCAGAAAGGCTCTTGCTTATACTTGCTGCTTTTCAAACCAAAGCCACTGCTAAATCTTGTGTGCCACATTAGGGGTGCAGAAAGTAAAAGGCCACACCTGCAGGGAAGAGCAGACAGTTCAGTCAGGTGACCCTCAATTGGCCAGCTAGACATTCATTTCCATATATGTTATATTCAGTATAAAGCTGAAGGATCATGAGGGTTAAGCTCTCTTGTTTTGTGGCTTCAGAGGAGGACTCTGTTCTGCATTCGATCCCAATCCATGATTCTGAATCTACTTCCAGAATTCAGCTCCTTAATCTGGTTCCCATTTGCTGCTGGGTCCAGTCTTGGACTTACCCAGTGCCTGCCCACAGCATCAGTGGTGACAATGATGTAATTGTCATCAGGGGGGTTGGATTCAATACTGGATTTGTATATAATTTTATGTATTTCATTTTATTGTTATTATTGTAGTAAAAGCTGCTTTAGTTTTCTTTTCCAATCCATAGGTCTCTCTCTCTTACACCCTTTCCCTTCCCTTGGGAAGGGATTAATAGATAGAATCTGCCCTTTGTCTAGTGGCCTGCCCAGCCCTAACCCATGACTCACATGCAATATATTCACTTGCTTTTTGTGTGACATGATTCCCATGCTTTTTAGCATCTTTGCTGTTCTCTATGCTCCCTTTAAGTCTGAGGAGATAAATACTGTACACATTAGTCCAGAAAAGGCTGTACTTGTATACCTGTGTTTACAAAAAGGCAATATTTCTTCTGTTTCACTCCTCATCCTATTCCTTATGCACACCAACATCTTTGCTTTTTGAAGACTTTTGGGAATTCTCCTCTTTGTAAAGGCACTGCACGAATATTCTATTCAGCCATACAGTGATGGTCTGTGACATTGGGCAATGGCCAAGAGAACAAAGGAAAATGTAGGCAGTGACAGGAGGCTTACAAATCAAGCCACGAGTATCAGATCTGTTCTGGACCTCCAGTAGACCTGTGAAAGACTGACTTATACAAGCTCAATTTGAACATGTCTCTAGCCATAATATATTTCTCAAGACTACATTCACACTGCCAGCATGGCTTGAAGAAGGGCTTCCTCATTCCCTAGCTTGCTTCTTTGTTGATGTTGAATATCTCTCAGGCAGAAAATAGAGGAGATATTTAATGTATGGGGGGGAAACTGAATGATGGAGAGTGCTGTTATTCTGTGCTTAGCTTTCTCTGAAGGAGAGTGTGATCTAGTTTGCAGGTTACTAGAACTGAGACTTCCTTCCTGGTTCTGTATTCAATGCTGTAGATATCCTTTAGCTCTAATGGCCTGTACCACATAAAGAGCCTTGGCTTTGTCATCACAAAATGTGTATGTGATCTTTGGAAATGTTTCTTTTTTCTTTCTGTGACCTTAGCTACAGCACAGCATGGGACACTAGAACAGAACTGAAAATTTCAGCTGGGGTCCTGGCAGCCAGGAGCCCATGTTGGATACCTGCCCTTTGTAGTGCTGCAAAGCAGTCAGGAAAAGAACTATAGAGAGCTGGACAGGACCTAGAGATGTAAAGGAAAATGCTTTTCTCCTAATGACAGGAAAAATAAGACTCAAGGTTTCATGTAAATAAGTCTTAGATAAAGGTCATAAGGTCCCAATTATCCAGTGTTCAAAGTATCAAACACTTTCCAGCTGTACCTTGAGGCAATAGCAAATGAGTCATTTTTTCATTATGAAAGAAAGCATAAGGTGGAAGACACTATTCAACCTCTCCATCTTCCTTCAGCAAAACCCAGTAATTGGGAATTCTAGTAATGATAACTGGGCATTACCTGTAACCTACAGGGCTTAATGAAGAAGAAAATCTCTCTGACATTTGGAAGAGCATCCAAATCCCGATGCTAAAGTGGTGCAGTGCCGCAGACCTGTAGCTGAGAATGCATTGCACATACAGGGAAAGGGATGGGAGGGCAGGAGCTGTGACCAGTGTGCAGGATCATTTCACAGTGCTGCTGTCTTTAGCAGAACCATTTTAGCAGCTTTGGAAAATGTTTCAAAGACCTTACTGGATAACCAGTTGAAGAAATGGAAGATGCAGTAAAGTAGAAGTAGTTTAAAGTTGGGATGGTGGAAAGTACTTTTAAAACCTCCTTTGCTGTTCTTAAAGGCTTTGGGCACTTGCTGGTTTGGAAATGATACTGGTCTCTAAGAGGGAGGTGTGAATGCAAGCTTGTGTGGATGAAGTTCATAACTGCCTAGTTTTAGATAACTACAGGACTCCCTCTCCTCACTGGGTGTGGGCTTAGAAATGAAATAGTATGTATTCCAGCTTAGACAACCTGTGTTACTTACCCCAAAATTTATCTTCCAAACTCCCATTCTTCCTTCCTTCCTTCCATCTTTTACAGCCTGTTTGGAGGCAACACTCACCAGCTGTAGCTACAGGGCTGAAACCTAAGCCTCACTAACTTATGTAAGACCAGGATTTTATCTGTGATTTTAGCATCACTATTGTAAGCAATTCACAGTAGTCTTCAGTCATCAGTGCTTAAACAAGGAATATGCCATAGGAGACCAAACTCCTGCCCTTCAGGAAGACATGTGAGTTGAAGGAGTCTGTGGTCTTAATCTTAGATATGCTCATGTATAGTCTGCATATTTCTTCCCCTGGGAAAGTCTCAATGCTGTTTTCTGCTTTCCCTTGTGTTAGAAGGGATGGAAAGCCCCCATGTTCACAGGGTCTGATCAGAAGGCTGCTGTGAGGATATCTTCAGAAGGGCTACTATAACTTATACCAGCAGCAATTCTCTCTGGCTCTTTGTCCGCATTCACTGTTTGTTGTTCAACTGGTACACTAGGGATCCAGATGCTGAAAGCACAGTGAAAGGAAGTAACTTCTTTATTGCCAAACAGTGAGCAGGCATGACTGTTGCCTAGATCTCCTAACCCTGTACCACACCTCCTTAGTCCTGCACCCATCCCATGATACAGCTCCTGATGTTTGGCATGGACATTCCAGGTGCTGCAGGTTTGCAAGTCAGTGAGACTGGTGTTTGAGAGATCCTTCAGCACTATAAACAGGTTTGGCACATACCTTTTAAGCTTCTCTTTAGGGATGAAGATACTTTCTGCACAAACCCTTGCCAGCCCTACTGTCAAGCCTTTGTTGGAAGACTTATCAATGAGGACAGGCATGGTGCCAGGCACAGGGACTGAACTTGACCTCTTGTCCATGACACAGCCTCTCCCAAATACACTTAAGGCCCAGCAGGAAGGCAGGAGGAAGCAATGCACATCACTGCTGTTGAGCAGCACCACTTGCATGAATTAACAGCAGACTTTGGTCTCAAGAGATGCTAACCCAGCACTGTTCACTGTACTCAATGGATACAAAATGAGAGAAAACATTTCTTTGTGCCTCAGAAACCCCCTTCATAGCTGAAGCCAAATGACTGTGAGAAAGATGGATGGAGTTACTGGTTTTTACATCAGGGAACAAGGAGAAAATTCCAGCAATTCCTAACTGGCATAGCATACAATTCCTTCTCCTCCTCATTGCTAGCAAAACGCATACATGTGTTCCTACCAGACAGGAGTCAAGCCTAGCTGAAGTTCAAACCATCTCCACCATCTATGTCCTCCTGGGCTGGAATTTTTCTGTGAAGTTCTTTTTTTTTTTTTTAATTAACGAACACTTTAATTTGTCAAAATCAAACAAAATATACCAGTGCCAGGAATGATGGGATTTGTAGATTAAAGTAGTAAGAAAAACCTTTGCCTGCTTTTACAGTAGCTAGCATGAGAAGATCAGGTACTCCATGAGTGAGACAGAAGACAAAATGGGCCTATGCCTTACCCTAGGAAGCTGAAATCCACTGAGCTTTGCAAGCAAGCCACTGGGCTGCTGAATTAAGTTTCCCTTGATCCCTCCTGCTGAAGCTGTTCCATTTTGTATACATTATTTATTATTTGCTGGAGCCAGGATGTGGAGTTTGGGCTCCCCTATTCCAGATGAGTGCCTTTGCTACCAGTCTACAGAGTCAATGTTTTCCTCTGGCCCAATGAATATTTAATGCCTTATGGAAGTGGAACAGCTCCAGCAGGAGAGGAAGAGTAGGGTAGACGTGTTCACTCACGTGGATATCTCACAACACTGCTCTGCGACCAACGGGCAAGACACAAGCCAAGGACCTTGCCAGCAAATCAAATCAACTGGAGGACCAGGGGAGACAACAGGAACATGAAATGGTGGGGTGCCACTTCCTATACCTCAGTGCAATTTCAAAGCAGCTCAGGTCTGGTGAGTTCATGCTGCAGATCAAGTCCTCTTCTGTGACAGCCTTTGTCAAAATGGTGAGGCTGCTCCACCTTGGTCAGAAACTCAAATTCTGAAAATGGGAGCTGTGGTAACTCACAGCCTCTGTGGACTTGTGCAGAGCTGGACTTCATAGCAGACTTTGGTTACACGTGAGATAGTGGAGGAGCAGTTACTGCTCGGCTCCACAGCTGAGGCAGGGCCACCTTTGGCTGGTAGTGTTAGCAAGGAGGCAGCAACAGCAGTGCTGGAAGGTCCTTTGATGAGGGAGAGAAGCCTTGTCATTGCTCAGCAGTCTTAGCTGGTAGGCTAGTACTCTCTAAGCACTCTGCAAAGGTACTTTTTTTTCCACCATAGTGGACAGTACTGAGGAGGAGCTTTGACTTTGCTTCTGACAACTTGGACACACCTGCTGGTCCAGGGTGTTAGGTGATGTAACCTGGCCTTGTGCTGCCATGGCAGGGACAGCTGTGCAGGGGGTGTGGGGCTGCCTTGCTATGCCCCTATGAGGTCTTCCCAGCATTTGCAGCTGCCCTACTGGGTGCACTCGTGTCAAGGCTGAATTCATTACCTGCTTGATTGCATTGTTATTTTGAAAAGCCAATTAAACTGAGATGGCTACTGTGGGACAGACAGACCATTTTGCTTGGCATAGTGCTGAGAAAGTTGAGAGGCTGGAAAGACCCTCTCAAACTGACAGGATTTGGGGTTAAAAAAAAAAAACAAAACCAAAAGATCCCAAACAAATAGAAAACACAACAGAACAAATTCCCAGATTTGAATTAAAATCAGAATTACTGATGCTAGCTGCTGCCACCTTTGTGGGGAAGACTGCCACTAGCAGTGGGAGTGTTCATGTTGGGCTTTCCCCCCTTCCTTCCTGCTGTGCAGCTCAGCTCTCTGAAAGCTGCCAGCACCAGGTGCAGGGCAGCCCTACACCCTCCTTTTCCCTTACTGGGCAAGCATAACCACACTTCTTGTCACTGAGATTTCTTGGGGTGGATCAAGGTGACTATGCAGTCTGATCTCCCACCTTAAGTCAAGCTGTGGCCTTTTGCCCTCCAACCCTTAGGCCCTCCTGGGCACCCAAGGGCTGAGGCAACAGACAGAGAAGGATCTGGCCTTTGCAGCATGAGCTGGGGAAAGTGTCCAAGTGCCCATGCAGTTTTGCAGGAAGGGTGCTGTGTGACTCCTGATCTTTCTGTCTGTGTAGGGCAGTGCCAGACAGGGAATTTGGGGCAGAGGGGAGGGTTGCTTTGCACCAGCAATGCCACTCTATGTTGTCTTCAATTGAGGATTTCCCCACAAGTGCTCATTGTTGAAAATGCCTTTTGCTATATCTGGGTGTGTGATGATCTCCTGTTAAAATGAAAAGCAGAGGCTCCCAGGAACTTCAGTGGATACAGCATTAAGCTTGAACTGTCTTCTAGAGAGCAATGGCTGTATTTCAGTGTCCTTTCTGCCCAAAACACATTGGGATCCTATGTATGTGCATACCGGCTGTGTGTATGGGAAATATTGGTAATATCTTTGATGCAAAGAGGTGGTGTTGCTGATATTGCAACTACTGGGGACAGTTATCAATGAGATGGCAGTGGAAGGCCTGACAATAGGCATTTAATTCATTTTAGCATCCAATTCACAGAGCCTTCATGTCTGATGATGGACAGAAACAAACTAATGATGTCTAAATGGCATTTCTCTTTCATTTAAACACAGAATGGGAGGGTGGCAACGAGAAGAAAGAGACATTTTATATCCTTTCCTTGAATGTAATTCCTTGCTTTCAGCTAGATCAATATCATTTCTGCTGGAGATGGAGGCTGCCTCTGGTTTCCATGGCAATCTGGTTGTTGGAGGCTTGCAGGCTCCATGAATCCTCAATTTATCAGCCTTCTAGGCTTTGATAATGGAGACCAGCAGTCAGGCAGCTTATGAATGGCACATGTCTTTTGGGCTGGGGGAAGGGAGGTGGGAGCATGGTTTGTAGTAAGGACTGCAGCAATTTGTTTTCCTGCTACCAACAGCTGAAGGGGGAGTATGAGGGGAGGAGCACTTAATTCTGGATGCACTGAAGGAATTTCTAGACCTTTTTGCTGCAATTATGGAAGATTTCCTTCTCTCCCTGGCCAGCTTTGCTGGGGCAGGAGAGGAGAGCAGCCCCACAGCCAGTTCTGTGTGATGAGGTGGGCACTGGAAATTGAGAACCCGAAGGCTCTAGCACTCTGCATGTTTTCTTCCTCTCCTTAGTCCTGTTTATTTCAGGCTCAGCAGTGCATGGATGCCAGCAGTCTGCCACAGTTTTGGGTTCATTTTTATCCCCCTACTGATCCTACCACAATTGCCAGGTTCATCAGTGGAGCTGTAAGATGGGCAGACCTTAGAGGATCTGATCTGTCTATCAGACTTCTGTCATTTACTGTGCTATTCTCTGTGCATCTGCCAGGCCTCTCCAAACCCAAACCTCCATCCCCAAAGTGCTGTAAGCTTCACTCCCTGAATTAATTACTTTGCTAGAAATGTCCTGGCTGTGCAGGGATCACTATCAGTCACTTCAGTAAGGCTGCATTTTGCTCACTTGACCATGATTTTCTCAAAGTATTTCCATTTCTTCTTATCTTGCCTCTGCTTTCTCTCCTGTGATCTCACAGGGCAGTGTGGTGGGTTTGACCTTGGCTGGACACCAGGTGCCCACCCAGCCACTGTATCACTCCCCTTCCCAGAGGGACAGGGGAGAGAGAGTGAGGTGGAAAGAGGAATGACCCGTGGGTTGAGATAAGACAGTTTATTACCAGCACTACACACAGCAAAGCCTGCGCGCGCAGAAGCAAAGCAAAAGCAGACTTAATCTCTACTTCCCATGAGCAGCGGTGGTCAGCCACTCCCGAGAAGCAGGGCTGCGGTACGCGTGGTGGTTCCTCAGGAGGCAGTCATTAGATGATGAATGCCCACCCCCCTGCTCCATGCCTCAGCTTTTATATCTGAGCTGACGTCATATGGTATGGAATATTCCTTTGCTTAGTTTGGGTCAGCTGGCTGCCTCACTTCCCTCCCAGGGTCCTGCCCCCCAACCAGAGAAGGAATGTCACAGTGCCAGTGCTGTGCCCAGCAGCAGCCAAAACACGGGTGTGTTATCAGCACCCTGCTAGTCACCAATGCAAAACACCGCACTGCGAGGGTCACTATGGGGATGAATTACAGCTCAGCCAGACCCAATACAGGCAGCCACTCTAAAGAGTCTGAAGAGTAAATGAGTGTGTCTCCTATCCCCACACGTGCCTTCTGTTTCTAAACTATCCTCCAGAACTTGAACCAGCAAGTGGGAAAAGATGGGTGACACAGAAGAGTACTGTTGCCTGAGATGGAGACATCCTATTTTCCAATGTTTATGGCAAGAGCAGCTGCCAACTCTTACATTCCACAGCTGGAAGATAGTAAACTGTATTCAAGCTGTTTGAATTGCAAAGTATTTAAGAAATTTTTTAAAGTAGCCTTTCTACTCTGCAGGACCTATGTGTGAAATCAACAGGGGCAAGGGAGAAGGAAAGAACAGGTTGTGGGTTAATTTATTCTTAGGTTTTACTGAGGTGATGTAATGAATGCCTTTCTTCTACTTGCCTTCCTGTGGTGGTTGGAGGGTATTGCTGAGATTGCTGCAACACCAGTTTTGGCCTGAAATTAGGACTTTGTGGAATCTCGGTAATCACAGGATCAAGGCATCACACCTATGAAAGTGCTGCTGTGTGCAGGGTGGCTGCTTGAGATACTGGAATGAAGAGCCAAGGCAACTCAGCCTTCTGGGTACACCACAGACTGGGTGACCACAGCCCAGTTCTTCATCCTTTGCTCACTCCAAAATGCAGATAAAGGACTTTGCTTTCTTCACTGGGATGCCACAAGCATAAAATATCTCTGTGATTGTGAGTTAGACCATTGTTCTGGTGACAAAGACCAGATAAAACTGATATTGCTGGCTGCCTGTAGCAATTTGGCAAGGTTGCAATGGACATAACTCTTGACATTCACAGAGGTCTAGGGTCATCATAAATGTATGATCCAGATATTATATCCTGTTTTATCTTATAGATCTGGTACCTTCAGGATATAGTCTCTAAAAAGAGCAGCACACTACCTTGCTGGAAAGTCAAGCCATGGATATTGAAGAACTATGATCTGAGTATCTGCAGAGGAGTATTTGGCTATGGCTCACATTTCTGAGGGATCCAGAGAGGCTAGCAGCTTAGCACCTCTCCTCAGGGGACCCTTTCTTCTCCAGCAGGGCAGCTGAACAACTGATTGGGAATCAGATCAGCTCTGACCCTAGCTGATGGCTGGGGGGACCCTACACAAGTCACTTCCCATTTCTCCATTTCACACTGCCTGGCTGTAAAGACCATAGAGCTTTGATAGGAGTCTGTTGAGGTCAGCACCCCTCATGCTGTTTGGCAGGAGGCTACTCAATATCAGTGCAAAGCATCTGCCTCCAAAGAACCCTCATCACAAAAGGGTTCTTTTACCTCCCCTTCAGCCACTGTGCTACACAGCCTCCCCCTTGCCCACCACTTTCTGGTGCAACAAAGCATCCCTACAGAAGCACCATGACAGATCACGTTGCTGCCAGGTGGGAGCACCTTGTCCTCCAGGGAGCTGCATTTGCTTGTAGCAGTGATGGTGGCCAAGAGAGAGACGTTGTTAAAAGACATCTCACTGTCTAAAAACCTAACTGCTCTCTGGTAGGGTTCTTTCAACCCTAGCCAGACTACTGCTGCCCAAAGTGTTAGTAGCCAGCTAACTAGCCAGCAGTAGGCATGTAATTTGTCTCAGCCTTCAGGCCTGGCTGCATCCATGGGTGTGGGAAGGAAATGGCAGTGGAAGAAAGAAGGAAAGCTGCTTCTTTCCCATTCTTCAGGAAGCAGAAATATTTGCAAACATAGCTGCAACAGGGTTAACACCTCACATTCACAAGGAACATCTTCCCTTTTGTCTCTCCACCCTCTTCCTTCACCACTCCCATTTCTCTAGAGACCTCGCCACTCCCTCCCTCAGCCAAAGTTGGAGAGTTTCCATGGCAACCCAGCAGCTGGTGTCTAGACACTGTGAAAGATGCTTTGCAGTGGAGCTGTGAGCCTGACTCCCCTCTGCACACTCTCCTCACGGCGGTGCACCCTGAGCATCTCTCCCACCGCTCCCTCCCTTTCCATCTACTGCGCACACGGATGCCAATGCAGGGTGGGATTTCTGTGGTGCTGCTGAGGGAAGAAAGGGGTGGAGTGGGAGGAGAGGGAGAGAAAATCCCTAAGCCACTGGCTCTTCAGTCTGACAAAGTGCAAAAGTGGCTTTGGCAATAGAACTGGAGCTTACTGGCCTCTGATGATTTTTTTAGCAGGATCAAAAAAAAGAGGCAGCCATCCAAACTCAGACCAAAATCATCAGCCATAGGACTGGCAGAAGTTTCTGGTTTGTTGGGGTTTGGTTTTGGGTTTTTTTTCCTCTCTGCTAGTGCAGCTGAGGTTGGCATACATGGCACTGAAACAAAGATGACACAGTCCAGAAAGAAGAGGTCCAAATTACTATGTATTATGACCATATTTACCTTTTTGTTTTAACCCTGACAGGATTCTTTGCCTACTTCTTTCAAGTAGTTACTGAGCAAGTTCCCTAGACCTCTTGCCTGGTGCTTGCAGTGAGGAAATCCCTCTGCATAACCTTGTTGCTGGGTTTACCTAGGGTATGCTGGTCTCCCTGGTGCCATGTGCCCACCCCTACCTCCAAGGCTCACAAGAAGTGGGTGGTACTCTGGATCCATCTGGAGAGTGAGGCACTCACCCAGGGGCTTGGGAGAAGTCATGCAAGTCAGTCCCCTAGACCAGACAGTCACTTACCTGAGATACCCAATTCCTTCATTTCTCAGTGTTTTGCTGGACTGGCATCAGTCTACCAGTTTTTTGGAAGCATTGAGTAGGGAGGATGTAGGATTTTAGCACTGCATATGACACATCATAGGGCTGACTGCAGTGGGCTAACTTGGATCAGGAAGAGAACTGTATAAGCAACAGATCTGAACCTGAAGTGTCTTATTTCAGCAGTCTCAGTCCTACCACCTTCTGCCTGGAATCAGCTTCTGGCTGGCTAGAAGGACAGATGGATTGGGACAGATGAATCAAGCTGTGAAGCCTGCATCCAAATCTGAATCCAAATGTCAGTAAAACTAGTAAAGGCTCAGGTCAGGGATTTTAAATGGAGCCTTCCAGGGCTCCTTATCCCCCCCCAACAGAGTCATGCAGATAAGATTTGCTTATAACGGGGCAGGAAACAAACAGAATAATATTTGGGAGCAAAGAGGAGACCAGACGAGGCAGGAGTTTTCTGTTCCATCTTTAACCAAGCTGCAACCAAGCAGTTGGCAGAGAATAGAGGGAGAAAGGCATGAGCATGACAAGTGCTAGAGAAAGAGCAGTGGCTGAGGAGACTGGGCAGTACTTTAGCATGGGAAAGTCCTATCTGCACAATCAATATCAGCAATAATTCTGCAAATGGTGGGAAAGCAGCAAAAGCAAAATCTCTTCATCTGTAGTAGAATCCCAGAGTGTTTGTGCAATTTCTCTTCTCTTGGCATCAGCTGGGGTAATTTAAAGATCTGCAATGGAACAGACACAAAAAGGAAAACTAAACTCAAGCCACCAGCCACAAAAGAAATGATCAGCAGAGAGGTTGCTGCTACTATGGTCATAAGCTGATGTCTGCTCTGATTTAATTAATCTTGGCAAGTCAGATGGGAGCTGGGCAGGTCCCAAGAGACAGTGTTTTACCCAGAAATCCACTCAACCTAATTTCACTAATGTAGGGCGGTGGAGAGACTTGGAGAGGAGCCTGCATGCTCAGCCATTGGAGCACAGCATAGGCAAAGTTAGCTGGAATTACCACCATCCAGAAAAACTGCTGCTTCCGTGTCTGCTTCAGCTTCACAGCAACCAGAGTTGCATATGTTCAAGGCCTTTGCTCCCCAGCAGAGCTCACACACATGACTCTCATCCTTTCCAGGAAATAAATGGAGTGCCAAGGGGGCAGGAGCTCTCTAAGACCCTATTTCAGTGAGGATCTGTAGTTCAATTCCATATTGTTTCTCTTCCATGGTCAAGGCAGTTCCCTAGCAGGTACCAGTTGGAGCTGTAGGTGTGAAGCAAGTCTCTGCCACAGGCCCTTCAGCTGGGAAGCAAATGCACTTTAGCCTCTCCCACCACACAGCTCTATCGTTTAAGCAGTTCTGCAGTCACATCTTAAGGCTTGTCTGAGGGGGGCCAAAGGGCTTCTCAATTTGGCTGCCTCAGCCAGGGTGCTAGATTGAAGTGAGGTTGGTGACAGCTCATCTGGCAGATTCCTGTCTCTTTGGCAAAATTATCCCATGCTATAGGATGACTTGGGCTGCAGCGTAGATTGCAAAAGGCTGAAACAAAAGGCAAAGCTGCAAAACAAAGCAAGATCTGAAATCTGTGTCTGAGAGAGGACCACAGCACAGGAATAACCAGGAACAGTGCAAGTTGTCCCTCTTCAATCTTGTTTTGCTTCATATTACAGCTCAGCCTCCCTTCCTGTTCTGCTTCTTCCATGCATGCACATGTGTTCTTATTTTGTGAGTTTGGGCCCTTCTTTTTGCTGAGCTGCTTCAGCAGAGTGTCATCTGCCTACAGCTAACTGCTCCCCAGAGAAGCGAGGCACCATTGTGCAATTCCTCTGATAGCCAGGGATCTCTGGGTGTCACAGGCACTCCCTGGAAATTAGATTTGCCACTGTGGTGAGCCAACGGGGGACAAGACATGGCAGAAAGCTGCATTTCAACCTGTCTGCTTATCCTAAGAGCAAGAATGGCATGGGAAACATTGTGAGCTACCCCACCTCACTGACGCTGCCGGCTTCCTCCCTTTGAGTGGCAATCAGATTTCCTGCCCATCTCACAAGGGCAATTGTCAAGAGGCTACCATTGGAGGAGCTGGACCCTGCTTTCAGCTGCTGATGTAACAAGAGCATCTGTGTGACTTAGCAGTTTGTATGTCTTGGCCAAGGCATTCCGTGTCATAGCAGGTGTGCAGGACCTCTCAGTGTCCATCCCTGTGCCCTTCTGTTGTCCTGTCCTGAGGAGGCTGTGGGAAGTGTAGGCTAAAATTTGTACATACTTTTTGGTAGGAAGACACAAAAAGTTTTAAACATAATGAAATACAGTGTTAGAGCTTGTGTTCTGGAAGCCACATTGCCTATTCCTTGTTGCTTTTTCTTGGATTTACCTGCAGAAAAAAACCCAGAAATTCTGCCTTTCTGGGTTCTATCAGAACCTTATAGCAAAGCATGCTTTGCTGCTGGCTTACGATAGTCTTTTGGCTCAAATATACAGGTAGATGGTCATGCACTGGGATTCCATTCTCAGCTCCGTAGTTCAACATGTCTCCTTCTGTGCATGATATGGAGAAGAGCAGAATTAGAAGGACTTCTCTTCCTCCCCAATGGAGTGTGATCAAGCATGCAGGAAAATTACCAAAACTAGGGCAAGTTAACCTGCTTTGCCTTACAATGATTCTTCCATCCTGTTTTAATCACTAGCCTATTTTCCCTTTGGTTCATGGTTGTAGCTGTACCATATATAGAAGGAGTCCTTGAGTAGCATTCTGTTTTGCTGTTCAGTATCAAGGGAAAGAAAGTTCACAAATGTTTATGCTGATGGGATTTGCAGGTGCTGGGGTGCCAGGTCATGGGGATGTTCCTACTGGCTTTTTCCTTTTGGAAAATAAACATAACTTACTAAGACAAGTATCTGAAGGTCCAAAAGCAGAGCTTGTAAAAAAGATGATTCAGGAAAGGAAGTTACACACATCTTAAAGGTGATCCACATAGAAGTGGTGCCTAGGAACATGTTTAAAAGCTAATGAGCTGAAGGAGAGAGGGAGGCAGGAATGCCACCCTCTGCCAGTGTTGGAAGCAAATACAAGCCTGCCATCTGATGGTATCGAATGGACCAGACCAAAATGCATAAACAGTGTCAGTAAGGAAAGTTTCACATCCTAATTAGCATTCTCACTAATGCTAAACATGGTTTAACTAATCCTCACAAACTACACATTAGCATGTGATCGTCCATATTGATAAGCTGATAGTATGGGCCAGGGTGTGATTTGCCCCAGACAGCTCCCAGACACAGCCACTCTGTTCCAAAGAGCAAGATTGTTTAGCCATATGGACATGAGCAGTGTGGTGCTAGCTGACCTCAGGGTCAGAGAGCAGTCCCTGGCCCATTTTATTTGCGGGTGTAATGTAACTGATAACCCGTCAGAGAAGCTAGGAACTGTCCAGGGACCCCACAGTCCTTTCTGAATGACCACCAGAGATACAGTGATGCTACAGGGGTATGTTGAGTGCTAGCACTGAGGTATGACATACCAATTTTGTGGTCTGTCACACACAACCCAGCCCTTCAGCCCTTCTTTTTTTCCTCATTCTTTATCCCAAGTCTGGAGTGATGCTTCTTGCTTGTCCTCTCCATGATCTGTGTGTATGTGTGTCTGGGAAGGGGAGTCAGTGAGGAACAGGGATAGATGGCAGTGGACCAAACCAGCCACTACAGTGCACTAAGAGCCTTGTGCATTATTCTCCCTTGCAACCCTGCAGCCCTGGGTGAAACATCACCTTCTCTAGTAAAAAGCAGTCCACGTGATGCATAGACCTTAGTGGGGTTTCTGAGAGCATGTACATCTGAAGATGGTGAGAGCTGGTCAGCAGGAACTCGGAGACAATTAAATCTGTCCTGCTGCAATGGAGGGGGCATGGTGTCTCAGGATGGGTGAACCCAGCAGTAAGATAACCAGCTTGAGAGGCATTCCTTTCATTTGCCCTCTCCCTCCTGGCTGCTTCTGCCTTCCCCTCAGTTCTGATCCCCTGTCTAGTTCACTTTTGTGGGCTTTTAGCATTCATTTTAACTTCTCATGTGAATAAGGTGTCTGACTGACAGCTGCACTCATTGCTTTGCCCTGGGGCAGCTTTGCCTTCAAAAGAAGAGTCCAAAAAAATGGAGAGATGTGACAGCCTTCTGGAAGAAGCCTCCCATTCTTGAAGGCTAGAGACATTTCTCTAGACCTCTGCTCAGTGTAAGGGAAGTCTGTGTTACAGGTTATAATTTTTTCCCTCTAGGTCTTGCAAGCTTCAAATGTGTGTACAGTTTTTATTTCATGACCACTTTAAGTCTTGGCTGGAAAGATCTGTAGCAATAATTAGAGGAGCAACAATTCAACAGTGGTAGGCATAGCCAGTGGGTTCAGTAAAAGGGTATGTGGTCCAGCTGGTAAGCCAAGAGCCTCATCAGTGCACCTGATGAAAAGAATGGTGGTTGCCTGACACATTAGCGGTGAGCTAGGCAGCTCCTTCCAATTGTAGATGCTTTCTGGTGGGGCTGGGTATGTTTTGTGAGATCCACATGCTTGCATGCTGTGCTGAACCCTGGTACGTTCTTTCCATGCTGCAGAAATGCCAGGGACTTTGAGACTTGGGTCACTCTGGGGAGAGAGAAGTCTGAACCCATCATGTGACAGCTGTGTGCACATGCAGGATTCTCTAGATCATGGCTGACTAACCCTGAACCATCTCTTTCCCCACTAGATGCTGTAGAAGAAACCAAACCTACTGAAAGTGCCCAGCAGGAAGAGGTGAAAGAAGAAGAGAGCAAGGCGGACCAAGAAAATGCCTGAACATTAAGAAATTACTCCCCATTGCCCCTCCCTCCCTCCCCCTATCCTCTATCCTTCCTTCCCACCCCAATCTCGCTCTCCCTCCGTCCTGCTCACGTCTGTGAGCCTGTCCGTTCCTCTCCCATTCCCACTTGAACCCTTTTTCTCTCTGTGTGGCAAACATTTAAAGAAAAAGAAAAAAAAAAAAGCAGGAAAAATCCCAGTCAAACAGTGTGGCTTAAACATTTCTTTGTTTCTTGGTGTTGTTATGGCGAGTTTTTTGGTAATGATGATCCAATCATTTTGGGAAAATTCTTGCACTGTATCAGAGTTCTTTGACCTGGCGCGTGCGTGTGTCTGTCTGCCCACCACGAGCGCTCTCTCTCTCTCCTCTCTCTCTCTTCTCCAAGTGTGTGTGTGTGCAATGTTACGTTCATCTGAGGAGTCCAAACTTACTGAGTGAATTAAAGCAAAAGAGAGGGAAAAAAAAAATTTCCTTTTCTTCCTTTTTCAATGTGATGGAATGAACGAAAGAAGGAAAACAAAAAAAAAAGACCAAACCCAACAAACAAATGAATATTAAAACCCAGTTGGTTTTCAGAAGTAAAACAAGAACAACAAAAAATGTGCCAATTAGCATAATGCTTGGCTCCAGGCTCCTTTTTCAAACTGAACAATAATTATAATAAATGAGAATAATGATCATTAATACCACCGTGTCGCATTTCTATGCTGCTGTACATTCTGCTGGCCTGTGGTCTTTGGTGGGCCACTTCTTGCGTGGCCCCACTGTGCTGTTCGGCCACCAGTCAGTGGCTGACTGCTCTCCTTGGCACTGCTGAGGGGATTTGTAGGGGAAGCAGGCTTGGATTTTGAGTGAGGTGTTAGCTAACGAAAATAATGAAAGTAACAAAATCAGTTTTAGGAAAGAACAAATAAGCAGCCCTTTAGAAGACCTCTAAGCCTTGATTTGGAGAAGTATGGTGACCATGTTAGGGATGAGCCAGCAGAAGGACCAACTTTGGTCCATGCTGAAGGTCTGACTCCTGCTGAGGGGAGCACCAAGGGCCACGAGGGGACAGGGTCCTGGGGCCTGAGCTCCTCCCAGCAGTGGGGTGATGCTCGCACTATTGGATTGGAGTCGGAGAAGTCGTTGAATAGCATAGTGTGGCCTTCCAAAAATGTTCTGTTTGGCAACATAAATTGAGTCAATGCATTGAATAAATAGGCACGTGGGCAGGCTTGGCACTGTGGGCAGAGCATCACCTCATCAATCTCTGCTACTGCTTTCCACAGAGTGCGGGATTTTCCCTGGTGTGTTCCAACTGCACGCTTGCTAGACCCAGCCTGTCCTGGTGAAAGACTGACAGACACTCAGCCTTGAGCCTGAAGAGTTGTCAGGATCTGCTGCTCTTTTTATGAGCTGTGAGAGTGAACAGTCAACATGTATTCAGTAATAACTGGGCTTTCATAGAAGCTCTTTCACTGCCCTGGTTATTATCAAGTGCTTTCCCACCAGCTTGTACATGGCTTCCTGGCCACGCTGGCAATGACAGCCAGAGTACCCTGCAGGATTGCCGTAGGACGCTGCAGGGCTGCAATTAAATTGGCCTCACAACAGTAACACCAAAAAGATGGGTCTGCTGACAGCCCCAGTGTCCCTTGGTGGCTGATGCTTGGAGTGGCAGCCCCATGGCCTTCGGAGAGCTGGCTGGCCCTCCCTGCCCTACTCCTTTGTTCTCCTCCATCTCTTTGTTGGAAATAGGGAGAAAAGATGAACGGTGTCTCCTCACAGATGATCGGTTTGAACGTAAACCGCTCACTGGAAGTGCAATCAAAACACATCAGGATTCGTTTCCATGTGCTTCCTGGCATTATGTAGAAATAAGAGAGAGAGAGTAGGAGGATTTTAAAAAAGAGAGTGGGAGAGAGAGTGGGAGAGAGACTGGACAGAGATTTTTAAAAACAGGGATTAGAGAGAGGAAAAGGGGAAAGATTTTTGAGTGGATAGATGGATGATAGGAAGAGAGAGGGGAGTATAGCTAGAGTAAGAAAGATTAGAGTGAAAAATATGAGAGAGAGACAGTAAGAAATTAGATAATATGGAGCAATAGATGATTGATAGAGATAGTGAAACATAGCTAGCTAAAGTAGATTAGACAGACTAAATAGGTAGAAAGATGGGCTGACTGACAGATAGGTATTGTGTCATACTTCATAAACGATATATATGCTGATATTCCCATGTCATGATGGGTGGTAAACCCTGAGACACCTTCCAGCCTGACCTCAACTCAGCAAATGTAGCGCGGACATCAGGCATTGCTTGGACCGTATGTCAGGTCTCACCACCCTGCCCATTTCTGCCATGGAAGTGGCAGGGGGGTGCATGGTGTTTGTGGAGGGAGAGCGCTCTGATGGACACAGGGGGCTAGGGTGTAGGGAGGAGAGATGTAGAGTATGTTTGCTGTTTGTAGCACACGAGGCACCCAGCCCAGCTTGAACATTGCAGACGCCCCTTGTCTCTAGCACCGAGTCGAGAGAACTAAGGTTCAGCTCTCAGGTTTTGTGGGAGAGGTGTTTGGGAGGAGGCAGGAGGGAGAGAGCATGGTTTTGGTTTTTGTTTTGATCTGTCATGACCATTTATAAGAGTTTTCTTAAGGACTCTCTTGCATGTTTCTGCAAAGACCACATGGTCTTCCTGCTCTTCTGACTTCAGACCCCAAACTTTTCATCTTGCCTCCACTTTACTATTACTATTTTTAACTTTATAAGGAAAACTGCCTCTCAAGTCTTCCTGGACATAGGCCTTCCTGCCTCCTCAAAAAAACAGGAATACTTTTCTCTCCCCAGGGATGTTTTATCTTTGTATTATGCATGTTGCCTCCCTCTTGGCTGATGGGTGGGGCATCACGCATGTTTTGTCACCGTTCGTAAGAACATACTTAGCCATGTTGCTTAGAGAACAAAGGGTTGGGTTTTCTGTTTTGGGTTTTATTTTTCCCAAAAAAAGAGAACGGGGTATGTGATTACTAACTGCAAACCTAAGTAATTTAAATCCTAATTCCTCTCCCTTGGTTCCAGTTTAAAATTACTAGCTGTAATTGAGCACCCCCCTATCTTTCTTACTGTACCGTGTCCTGATCCTGCCAGAGAGTCAGGGCAAAGAGAGTGTGAGAGAGCACACACAGACAAACCCTGCCTTCAGCAGGCAGTGTTTTAATGTGTAATATGCAAGATTTGTATAGGAAGCTGGGCTGTCTTCAGGGTACAGGAAGAGAACAGAGAAAAGCATTTGAATTTCCTTGAGTTGCCTCTTCAGACATTTTAAAAGGCTAAAAGGAAACAGTATAAAGGATGTAGCACGGGACGGAAACTGGAAGGAGAGCAAAGGTATTTGAGGAATGATTTTTCTACCAGAATATCAAGTGAGATGAGAGCAGCACAAGAGGTAGGAGGTCCCAGAAGCAAAGAGTGAAGAAAAGAGTATCCAGCAGAGTAGTTGGTGCTTTTCTGCTGCTCCTGATACAGCCACAAATATGAATTCCCCAGGGTCTATATGTCTAATCTTCTCTCTCTGAAGAGGATATAGCTTTGCCTGGAGGTGTCTGTGGTTGTTAGTTCATGTGTGGAGAGGGACTGACATGTCAGAATGACACACTGGGAGTATCGTCCCTGACCTCACATACAGTGCTGTGGAAATTTGGAATCTGAAAGGGGCTTTTTGCATGCCTCTGTAGTAAGATATGCTAGTAATCCACATCTATACTGAATGCTTGTACCAGCTGTAGGCCAGCTCTTGACATTTCACCTCATCCAGACTAAGCCTTGGAAAAAATACAAAAAACCCCAACCTAATACCCCCCTGTCAATGCAGTAGATCATTTGCATCATTTTGATCTGCTTTGCAATGCTTGTGGCGTCCACAAATGGTCTGCATTGATAGCATATAAAACCCCACAATCCTTGCAATAGTTGCATCAGCCAAGAAGCTCCACTGTGAGGCCCATCCAAAGGGAGGAGAAGGGCATCCTTCTGAGATCCCTTCAGACCCAGTGTTTTTCAATCCCAAAACCTAATGCAGCCCTGTGAGAGGCCTTATCTAGAAGGTGACAATGTAAACACCATTGCTTGGGGAACCTGTTATTCCCAGTGAAAGAAATGGCCATGACCAGAGGAGAGAGATTTAGAAAGAAAGGAAAAAAGAGAGAGGAAGTTCCTACCAAGCTCCTCACAGGAGTTACTTCCTTTTTTTCTGACTTCTCCAAATGGCAAACTTGCCTGTGAGGCTTTTTGTAGTGAAAGTCTAGAGTTTGTCATAGGTGTCTTAGGAAGGAAACGGAGCGGCTGTGGTTTGCAGAGGTGGAGGGAAGGGTCTTGCATGTGTGATTTTGTGTCCCCTCTTGGCTAAGAAGTTTGTTTGGTGGTCACCTGCAGCTCGGCAATGTGGGGGGTGGTGTGAGGGTCCTCTTCCAGGCCTGTGCTCAGATTCCCTGCTTTTCTGCATTGCCACATTAGCACTTTCACTGATATTTAGAGCACCTCAGGACTGGTTCTCCTCTCGCTCACACTAGGGTAACTCAGGAGTCACTCCACTGGAACCAGTGGTGTTAATCTGGTGTGAAAATAATGCGAGAGGAGGATTCAACTCCTCGGGGAGGGGAGGGATTTTCCAGGTCCCCGAGGGGGAAAAAAAAATCAATGGGAGTTACATGTCTAACTGCCACTTGTGCCTGTGAAGTCTGCCCCTTATTACCCATATGTATATAGGGTACAGTTTTCAGAATAACCTAAGCATCATGAGTACTTGAGAGCACACATTTTACTGGCTTTCAAAGAGATGTAAGCTACTAAGGCCCAGATGCTGAAGGTTGTAGAAACTTCTCCTTGCTGTGAATTTGGGGGTCTCAAACCTAAAATTCTCCAATCATTTTCCAAAATATAACTGAAGATCATGAGTCATTTAGGTGGTCCTGAAAACGCTACCCTCTATCCATTTTTCAGGGTGTTGATCTCAGGTCATGTGCGAGCCTGCATCCTATCTACAATGCTTTATTACTACATTCCTCTGTTGAGCAATACTTGGAAGAGAGGTGAAGGTCAAGATTTGCAGAACAGGCTAGTGACCCCAGTGGCTCACGTCTAAAGTGCCCAACTTGAGAGGTACTTTGCTGGGGCCCAAACCACAGGTCCCCTGTATACTCTGAACATCAAGATTCATGTATTACACACCTAGAACCACTGGTCACTTCCAAAAAAAAATTAATCCCAGCCTGAGACCTAAACTACTCTCACAAAAGAAAATCCTAGGTGAAATGTTCATCCAGTAGCTTGGTTTTTCTGCTCATGCCTGTTCCCAGTGAATGAAACAAATCCCTGTGCATCACATAAACCCTGTTTTGAGGAATTACACTGGCATACAGCTGAAGTAACACAGTAGTAAATTGAGGCCTGAAGAAGGCGGCTACAGCCTAGAGAGTATCAAGAACAGTGATGTGTTTGGAAGCTAATAAGAGCAGAACTTGACGATTAGAGCGGCCCATTTCCGATGCTCTTGTGTGAGGATCTGGAAAGAGTCTCTCACTCATTGTACTTGTGCATTATGAATGTGTCCATCTGCAGAGATCTAATGTACACATATGTCCTGAATATTGTCCTAAGGTTGCAAGCTTCAAAAATGAGCAGAAAACATTCCCAAGAAAGTGAGAATAATACAGATGTCTGTATTTGAAAAATTGGTTCAAATAAAGTCTCTCACTTATAGATACATGTAGTTGTGTGCAATTATTTGCTCCTGGAATAAAAGTTTCTCCCTTGTGTAGGATTTCAATGCTTTTGTGAAAAATCTCTTTCCATTCTCTCTTGGCCTTCTCGGTCAAGTCCTATTACTGTGGAAAGAAATACTGTCTACTTATTCTGTCTGGGTAGGAAATTGTGTGAAAATGAAAGGATGAAATAACAGGCCTGGTATGTTTTTAGTGTTTAGATATCTATTGAGGTGGAAGATACAGGCCTGATGCAAGATGTGGTCTCACCATACAAAAGTACTAAGTATTTATATAATAAGAAACACACATCCCTACAGGTGCTCTTGACCCAGGAAAGGCTAGTGTGTGGCCTGAAACCAGGCTAGGCTGAGGAAAGCTGTGCTTCAGCACCAGTGTATCTGCATTATCAGCAAAATGCTGGGATGTTCCAAGTAAAGGAATCTGCTTGGGTGTAGAAATGGTGATCTGTCACCATTCAGTAAAGCACTCAGCATGTTTAAGGAGAAGTGAGTATAAAACAGAATAATTTATTTTCTTTTAAATATTAGGCAACCTTTTGCAAGTGTATCAAACCCTTCATCAGATTTAAAGCTTCAGTAGTTCACTGGGAAACTCCAGAAGTTTTTGAGATAGGAATGTGTATTTCAGTATGTGAGAAGTCCCACCAGGTGATTTCCCTCGCTATCAGCTTTGTGCCAAGTGCAAGGAAATAGGAACAGAGCAGCAATCACTGCCCAAGCTGTGCTAAGCTGCTGACTTAGAACTGTGCTGTATCTGTCAGCAGCTAAAGAGCAAGGCTGAAATCAAGCATTTTTATCACATCTGTTCATCCTAGAAAGCTTTGCAACCACTATTTAGAGATCACTTGTAACTAATCTCTGAAATACAGCAGCTGGCTTAGTAAGGGCCCAGGAAAATTCCTGATGAGGCTCCAAAGAACTGCCTGGGAAACAGAGCAGACCTCAGCACCTCACATGGGTTTTGGACAAAGTGCCAATTTACAAATGAAAATGACAGAATTAGATGTCTGTATTCTTGCATGTAATCATCAGTTGCCCCATGGCTTCTCCAAAAAAGGCGTGGACTCCAGCTTGTATGCAAACAAATGTTTAGCATTCAAAATCGAGTGTTTTCAATTAGCCACATTGCTAGATTGCAGGGCTCAACCCTGGCAGATTGGCTTTGCTACAGTGAGGCAAAACACCTGTAAAGGGGCAGCCAAAGACCTCCCTCCAAGTAAATGGTTGTTTTAGTGTAGCAGAGCTGCTTTGCACTCTTTTATCTTCTACACAGCAGAGGGGGAGCAGGAGGCTGAACGGTTGTCTCATAGCACGTGCCAATTGAAACACTCAGCCTAACATTAAGTTCCCATCAGAGACCTTCTAACCGGGCACATAAAGCTCATGTGTGATTTCCAGTGGCACACTCATGCCACTGTGACCTGGAAGTAAACTTTCTGCCTGAATCATACAAAATGATCTGTGACTCACCTTGGGTGTTCACCTAAATATTGCCTCTCTGCCCAGGTGAACCCTCTTCAGATTCCTGGTTACATTCATGGGCTGCACGAAGAGCCTTTCCCTAGCTTCTGGAAGAGGTAAGACGTGTTTCCAATTCCTGTGTTGGTCTCCTGGCTTAGCCCACACTGGGCTGTGGGAGACTTTTTTCTTCTTGGAGAAGCTGCCACAGGAGCTTCAAGTACTGAAAGAATTGTTAGGCATTGGAACAGGCTGCCCAGGGAAGTGGTGGTGTCACGTATAGGTGTGGTACTTGGATGGCATGGTGTACTGGCATGATGGTGCTAGGTTGTCTGTTGAACTTGATGATCTTAGAGGTTTTTTCCAACCTTAGTGATTCTGTGAGGTCACTGGCAAAAGACTACAGTTTCTCATACTCAAATCTCTAAGTCTGCTATCTTTTACCTAGCAGGCATCACGAAGCACCCTGTAATAGACATTCCTCTATGTCTCCTAATCTGCTACACTTTACCCTTGTATGCAGAGCTGGCATTCAGTCTGACAGGAACTGCTGCCCTCTGAAGATGAATAGAAAAAGCCAGGCAAAGGAATTTCTCACTGCTGTACCTAAGATCACTTTTGTTTATTAAAAATGAAATTATTTTTCTCCATGTAGGCCAGTTCTGTTTATTAAAGAGGAAATAATTTTCATTTAGCTTGGCATGGAATGGTGAACATGAATAATAAGAGATACAAGGAAGTAAAAGCCCATTTCTTTCAGAGGAGCACCACTGACTCTGTAGCTGAGAAGCAGGGCTCACAGAGAAGTGGTAGCTTGTATGAGACAGATTGCCATAGCTGCAGGAACAGGCTTAGGCTACTTCAGTCGCTGTAAATACACCAGCCAACAACCTGAACTGCAAGCTGGGTTCATGCTTAACTTAATTATGGTAGTTGATTAAGCAAGTTATAAGTAAAGTGTAATTAGCACTACAGGAGCAGTGGATGAGTGCTAAGCCAAGAGAGAGATAAGACTCTGTGGTGGGGGAGTGGAAGGGTGGTACAGGTCATCACTGGCTGGGTAACAAGGAAGGGTTAATTGGGGTGAACTGAAAACTGCAGGTGAGGTCTCTCTCTACTAAGCACATGATTATGTTGGGGTTTTTTTTCTTGAGATAGTCATCTTCTGAAGAATCTTGTGGCCTTCTTCAAGACCCTGACCCAGAGGGGGAAAAGAAGTTTCTCTTATTGGAGGAAATATCTAATGGAGAAAAGGTTCAGTTTTCCTCCTCTATGCTGGATATACCCATCTTTGGCCATTTATCTATGCACAGTGAGTCAGTCTGTGGTTTAAGTTTTGATGAGCCTTATTCAGCTCCTGTCTCTCCAGCAGCTCACATTTAAGCACAGGGACAATTTCACTGTGGGTGCTGTGGGGCAGTCTTCTTCCTTGTGTTTTCCCAGAGCCTGAGGCTTTACTTCTTGGTTCTCTTTCATTTTCACAGAATCACAGAATTATCAAGGTTGGAAGAGACCAAGATCATCAAGTCTAACCACCAACCTACCACCATCATCTAAAACCATGTTGAGGCAAACCTGAGTGATTTAGGAACAACACAGCAAAAGCTAAGAAGCTGCCAGATTTTATGGTGGCCTAAGTGGGTGCTGATATCTAGGGAGACACCGGTGGTTTTGGCCATGAAGGACGAATGTTCCTGGAAGCCATGGAGAAGAAGTCCATGAGGCAGAGCCCTGTCATGGAGAAGTCCATGAGGAGCAGCCCTGTGGGTGATGATGGGTCACCTTCTCTAAAAGCCATTTAAAGACTGAAAGACAATTCACAATTGAATGCCAGCACCCAGTAAAGGAGCGTATAGTTTCTGAGAACTGGCACTTCAGGTTCCTGATCCCACCAGTTCTGCTAGCAAAGAGAGAGGAGACCTACAACCACAGGTTGCTGTCCCCAGGCTCCTTGTCACTTATGACAGCTGGTGCCAGACACCCTACAGGGCATGTTTCAGAGTCAGGGCTGGAAGATCAAAGTGTGATGCTGGGTGCTCAGACTTAAAAGATCTCATATGCTCGCTGGTCTCTAGGAAAAAGACAAAGAGCCTGGGGGCATTGCTACCTCATGTCCAAGGGGTGAACAAGGAAGCCTCTCTTGCTACCATGAAGCACCAGCAGGCTGTGGTGGGAGGCTGGTGGCTGGGGAGGGCTGCTGCTGCCTCCGCCTCGCCGCGGTGGGACAGCCACGCTGATGGGTGGTTGGCACTCTGTCTCCCAGGCTCTCATCAGTGGAGAGCCCATTAATAAGGCTTTCCAGCCTGTCACTTCCATCCTGAATCCTTTGAAAGCTGTGCTCCTCTGGGCCCATTAGAGGGAGGAACTGTCTCTGTTGAAACATATGGGGCTGTCAAGGCTCTGTCTGGCTGTTGCTCTGAAAGCTGCCACTGCTTTAGCTGTTTGCTGATGGGGGGGGGGAAGCCATCTTGTGGAGGCTTTGTTAAGGACGAGGGTTTGGTAAAGGGCTGGGAGAAGATGGCAGGTGAGCTGAGGGAGATGCTGGTGAACAATGTGCCAGTAGGTGATGGACATTGAGTTACAAACCAGCCAAAGGATGCTGTGAGTGTGATAGTGGGAGGAGATACCTCTGAGGACAACTGTGGTAAGCTGAGTGCTTAATATCGGGTAGGTATGTAGGTTGTGCCAGCCAAAGACACATTTGACAGCAGAGTTGTTGGGGCTTGTCTGGGGAAGGAGAGGATGGCAGAAGTGCTGGGTGGCTCTGTGAGGAAAGTGGAAGAGGGATGCTTTGGAAAGCATCACGTGATCACACCCGCCTGGAAGTTACTAGGTGCATTCCTGACATCTGCCTGAATGCCGCTGGAGTTTCTCATTAACCAGCTCACCCACCCCTCAGCTCCATTTGCAGAGACTGAAGAGGATTTAATGGAGTCCCTTGACTTTTTCTTCTGAAATATTCATAGGTTAGCAGTCCATTTCTTGCTCACCTCCTCCTCCATTAGCATCAAAGAGGGATTGGATGGAAAGGATGCTGCTGTGGAGCCAGGGAGAGAGATGAAGGGACCTGTGGCTCTGACAGAGGCTACTGGGAAGAGATCCCCTCCCAGTTTGCTCCCTGTCCTTCTCACCAGGCCCACAAAATGACTTGTGATGAGCCCTGGGCAGCATGCACAGGGAGGTGACTAATACTGTGGGAAAGAAAGGAAACCAATTAAGCAGAGTGCTCTCTGGAGTCACTGGCCCCCACCCCTGTCACACACTCCATGTCTGTCTCCCTTCCCATCTTCATAATCTGTAAGGCCAGGAACTCTGTAAGAGTCATACAAGCTGATGAAAAATGCCTGCAGGCAATTAGTTTTCTCCTTGCCTCAGCACTAATGCTGTGCTAGGATACAGGGGAAGTCCAGAGCTTCAATGAGACAGTGCAGAAGCATGTTGGATTTTGGATGCTCTGTCTGCAGTACCTGACGCAGCAAGAAGCCTACTGGGACCTGCAGAGAAAGTGTGTAGTAAGTAGAGACATTGCACTTTACTGTATGAAATGTCCCAAAAGGTCAGGGGGAGGTGGGATGTCAGAGCATTGTCTGCATCATCCCCCCCTCGCACACAACAAGAACAACCGGACTTGTGGCACATGGTGCAAAATAGATCCTTCTCCTGTATACTCATTTCTGTTTTCTTGCTTTCTGTCTCTCCAGTTTGACATTTTCTAAGCATGTTAGGTACTAAACTCCTTGAGGCTTGTTCAAGCCTATAATACTCTCCTGAAATTATCATTTGAGTAGTTACAGAGAATGACTTAGAAAATTTTTCTCTCTTCTTAATAATTTTTGTTGTCCTTCAATGAATTTCTCTTTAATGCTATCAGTCTCTCCCTGGCTTTAAGCACCCAAAATACAATGCGGTGTTCAAAATACAATACAATGCTCTAGTTGTGCTAGAAAACTGTATAAGGAAATAATTCTTTCCTCAGATCAAGACATCACTCCAGAAGCTCTGCCTTTTCTCCTGCTTGGTCTCCATACTCTGTCACCTCTTCCTTTTAAAGTATGAATTATGTGTCCCATCTAGTAAGACTTGAAGATCCTTATGCATGTTCTGTAAATGCCACACTGCCACAAGCACTGCAGCCAGTGTTGCATGCTGCACATAAGGAAGGATGCAACAGAGAGAGGAATAAAAACAACCTGAGGTGTAGAAAACACAACTTGTGAGGGAAGACTGAAAGACTTGTGGGCTTTGGGCTAAAGGAGAAAGACTGGGTTTAGAGAGAAGCTGTAGGAAAACATTAAGTCTTCAAATGGACTCAAAATTGCTATTAAGAGAAAGGAACTAAAAGAGTCTCCTTTTCCACTGAGGGTATGAAAAGAAATATTGAGCAGTAAAGGAAACTCAGGCTGAAGGCTGGGACAAGTTTTTAGGCTGAGAAAAATATATGCGAGGTCAGGACTAGATGGTCAGACCTCGGCAAACTGCAGGAACTGCCAGCACCAGAGGTTTTTCAGAACAGGTAGGACAATTGTCTGTTAGAGAAGGTTTATACAAATGCTGACCCTGCTCTGGGGCAGGAGCTAGTCTCGATGAGCTGTATTTTCTGTGTCTCTGAGGGCAGAAAATGAGTACAGATCGCTGACCTTTCACAGTGCTCCCACCTTTTAAGTAGACGCTGTGTGGGTGTACATATGTGTGGATGATGCTGGTATCTGTGAGAAAAGCTGGCAGGTAACATCCACAGAAAAGTTGCTTTTCCCTTCTCCAGCAAACAATTGCCTTATCCTGACTTTATTTTAACCTTAGATTATCAAGGAAGAAATGATATAAGGGAGAATAAGCTGAGCTCCACAGGCTAAGATTTGCATTTCTTGTGCAGCACATCTGTTCCTAACTCTTTCCTGCACCGCACCTGAAATTAGGCTTAGAATCATTCCACAACAGCAGGTGCTGAATCCTGTTGGGCTGATCTATGAGTATGTCCAGTGCTCAGCCCTCTGCTCAGCTTACTCAGCCCCGCAGCTGAGTGAAGTACTGGCACTGTCCTTCTCATTATTTACTGCTGTGGGATGTGTTCTGTTCATCCTGACTTTTCCCGTCCAGGAACACGCCTCCCTGGTGCACCCTCCCTCTTTGGCTTGGGGAGAATATCTTTTAGCACAAATGGAGATCATATTGGAGCTGAAAGGAGACACATGACCAAGGCAAATATCTTTTGGGCCTTTGATTCTGGGAGACGGTGTAGTAAAAGGTGCTTTTCCTCAGAACAGCCGAGGCACTTTCTGCTCTCCGTTTGCAACTTTGGGGGAGTTTTTATCGCCTGGCTGCGTGCTAGATCACGTGAGAACCCGGCCGGCCTCTTTCCCTGGGGCAGAGGCAAAGCAGCTGGGGGCGGAGCGCAGCGCACCCGGGCTATTTAAACAGCCCTGTGCGCCCCGTAAAAGCTCGGGCAAGGAGCGGTCTGGGTCATCGGGGTGTGTTGCTGCTGTCTGTGAGGTGAGTCTTCTGTAAATCTCCGGGTGTGGTTGTAACTCCGCTGAGGGCTGCTGTTAGAAAAAGTGTGGGCATATGCAGACTGAGGTCCCGTGCAAACGTGTTCGTGTCCTTGTCTTTGGCTGTGGAGAGTGCCATTTGCAATGGAAGGTAGTGGAGATAACACCGGTGTCAGATATGAGCAGGTGAATGATGTGGCTTGGTATGGTGGCTGAGCTGAAGGAAGAAGTCATGAGGCTATGGACTATAAGAGAATGTGAAAAGGAGACAGAATGTCCCTGAGAGAGGGGCAGCAGGTGAGGGCTGCATGAGAAGCAGGGAATCCTGCAAAAGGGTGACCCAAGAGATGGGGGGGGAACAGAGGCAGGTCCCTCCCCAGAGAGGTGGGAGAGGTTCCTCCTGATCTCCCCTGTCTTCTCAGTTCCCCATACACAGTAGGAAGGGGGCCCTTGTAACAGAAGGCTTAGCAAAGGTGGAAGGTAGAGGTCTAAATGAAACAAGTGGCTGGAGGAAAGTTGATGGCTGCACAGAAGGCAAGTGCCTTCCTTGCCAGCCTCTTTTCTGCTGGTGCCTCGGAGAAATAGTATTAAGGTCCCCCTGGAAGACAGCCAGTCTGATGGGGATGTGGATGACAGGCAACTTGTACCAGAGATCTTGCAGCAGTCAGCAAGGCTTCCTGTACATATCACAACCTCTTCCACAAAGAAGAGTTGTGGTTGTTGGAGACTCACTTCTGAAGGGAACAGAGGGCCCAATATGCAGGGTTGACCCTCATCACAGGGGGGTCTGCAGCCTTCCTGGAGCCTGAATTAGGGATATTACTAGGGAACTTCCCAACATGGTGTGGTCATCAGACTTTTATCCACTACTGCTCTTTCAGGCCCTGGTTCTGATGAGGGATTTTAGCTCCCCAGCTATTTGCTGGAAGGCCTACTCAGCCAGCCATTCACAGTCCAGGCGGTTCCTCCAATGCATTGATGATAACTCCTTGATGCAAGTGGTGGATGAGCCCACTAGGAGGGGTGTGCTGCTGGACCTGATACTCACTAACAAGGAAGGGCTGGTGTAGGGAATCCTGCTGTGGCATAGGGGTTGAACTGGATGATCTTTTAAGGTACCTTCCAACTCCTAACATTCTGCGATTCTGTGAAACCAGGGCTCTAATAGTCCAGCTAGCTGATATGTCATCACCAAAGTCCCAGAAAAAATAACTGAAATTTTTTTGAGGGAGGGATGCAACTGTTTGCTGCAGATTCAAACCTCTTTTGGAGCAGCCACACTCCTACATCCTGAAGCTTGAAGTCCTAAGTAAGTAAGTCTTAAGTCTTCTATCTACTCTACTCTATGGACTAAGTCTTGACTCTATGGACTACAGTAGTACCTGGAGAGTGCCCTAAGAAAACAGATTGTACATTCACCAGTGCTATCACACCAAAAAGCAAAAGAGGTTCTCAGCAAGAGGCTTCCAAGGCCACTTGTCTTCTTTTTGCATTAGTACTTGGATGAACTAAAGGAGCAAAATCTTCTTGCTAATGAGTTATTCACTTTGGCTGACAGAGACAGAAAGAGGGATTATAAATGTACAAATTCCTGTGGTTTTTCCCTGTTGGATTAAAAACCAGCACAAAGCCACAGCTGTAACAG